>CAWUFW010014856.1:0-392074 GCA_963921515.1 Calotriton arnoldi
GAGCAGAGTACCACTCAGTCATGGAAAGACAGGCATACATGGTGACCAGTGAGCTGAGAAAGCTGAGGCCAACATTCCTAGGGCCACACTTCCCTACTCAGACACCTCACCAGCCTGGTACTTTACCAAAGCACACCACAGGTAGTGATTCCCCATGGTGGAGACCCTCTCATACCCTTAGGGTGAGGGATTGCTTAGTGGACCATAAGACAGGGGGCAACCATGCTAGTGCAGGTGCTTCCTTATATGGCCACTTAGTCAATAAAGGCTCAACTGGCCAAGGTTAGCCTTATCTCCTTTCGTTTGGGGGGTTATGTAGGAAGGTGGAATCTGACTATATGGTTGCCCCCACTTTTTATGGTGTTTTGTTGGTTTATGACTTAGTTGGACTGGGACCCTGCTATTCAGGGCCCCAGTCTATCTGCTCTCTCTAAACGACATGGAGTGCACTCTAGGTGCACTAGTGATTGGATACTGTGGTGCCTTATGAGTCCCTAGTATATGGTACCTTAGGTGCCAAGGGCATAGGTACTTCACAGGCCTCCCAGGGGCTGCAGCATATGTTATGCCACCCCTGGGAAGCAGTCTAAATCTGACACCACAGGCCTGCTACTGCAGCCTGGGTGAGGTGGTGCTAGCACCCCTCACTGAGATATAGGTTTCCTATATCTCTCCTGCACACACATATAAACCTATCAGTCACCCCTAAGGCAGGCCCTATCAATCCTGAGGGCAGGGTGCTTGGCTTCTATGTGAGGGGTGCCTCTGCATGAGCAGGGCCCCTCTGCAGTTCTCAGAGTCCATTCTCTGGTGCTGTTTGTGGATGCGGTTAAACCATATACTCTTAAGTGCATTATATCCTCGCGGTAAATGCTAACTTTGGAATGGCTGCATCAAAACATGTCGTGTTTGGTGTCAAACATCTTGGAATACTACCCCCCCGCCAATCTTGGCGGCGAGGGTAGCATTCCACCCTTCTAGAGGGATAAGACATGTACCTGCTGTGGAAACGCGGTAGAATCCTAAAGAGCCCTGGCATCACAAAATGGATGCCACCAGTCACAGACACTGGGCTGCCCTCCTGCTGATGACCGAAACTCACAGTGGAGGAAGCCCAACAATAGGCATCCTGTCACAGGGAGGTGTGACCACCTCCCAGACAGGGTTTAGTGTATTGGGGCTGGGTGGGTGCACTCTTAGAGTGCTTTGAAGTCCTGCACTGGGGAGCAGAAGGCTCCTCTGTGCATATGCCAGTTCAAACCAGCTCAGGGGCTACCTGCCCCTGCTCTGGCGCGAAACTGGACAAAGGGAAGTGGGTGTAGCCACCCCTCCCTTGACCCTCCCATAGGTGGGGTCATAGAGCTAGTCCATCCCCTCTTTTAGTATAAGAGGGGGAACCTTGCCATTGCAAAGCAGATAACCCCTGGACGACGCTCTACAGAAGAATCCTGGCCCTTCGACGTTCCACTACCTTTGGAAGACAGAAGAATCTCCCTTGGAGTCAAGGAGTGACTCCCCTGCTTGGCAGGCACCAAAAACGACAACGACGGTCGCAAACTACGCCGCTCCCGCCGGAGTCCGAAGTCCCTGCAGCCCAAGAAGTGGATTTACTGACCTCTCCCAGGCCATCGTGAGTCCCCAGCGAAGCTGAGGCAAGTGGACCCCACGAGTAACGAGGAACCGCGACCCCTGGGTACCGTGCACTATTGTCGAGTGCAACCCCTTCACAACGTTCCACGAACTTGTGCTTTGGACCACGTGTGGTCCCGACCTCCAGCAGGAATCCCTCCGAAGATCAGAGGCCTACATTGTCCCGAGTGACCGTGGGCCCCTGTTGAGTGATTCCGCCCGAGGTGTCTTCGCGATCCCTTGCCCGCTGGCTTGTGGGTCCCCAGAAGACTTCTTAAAGAAACCAAAGGGCTCCCTGGTTGCTCCAGGCCTGCCCTGACTTACCCTCGCTGGGTGAGTCCCTCAGACCTTGCTGGTCTGCGCCATCGACTTTTCTTCATCTCCCCAAGACTTGCTGCTGCCAAGGCTCGTTGGCTCCAATCGAGTTGCCGACACCGCAGTCAGCTGCAGACGTCAAGGGACACACCGAATCCAGCTCCTGGTCGTCGTCGACACCTCCTGGACCACGTGGCTGAAGAGTCAAGGCACCCGCAACCGACCTGAATCAACCGACGACGGTGGGCATCCATCTTCCTTGCCCGGGTCACTGCCTAGTGACTTTGAACACTGTCCCCTCTGCTTTCAGGTCATCCTTCTTCCAGAATCCAGGCTTGGATTCCACCGGACACTTCTTCAGCTCCCGCAAGCAGCAAGTCTTCTTTGTTCGCCATTGAAAACGACGCCGCGACCCGACACCAAAGGACACCTGTGCACCCGGCTTCCCTGGGTGAGGTAACTCCAGCACTACGGTGCTCCTGTGGGTGTGGGCCCTAGAACTACTTACCCTGTAAGTGACTTGCTTGTAGGTTCTCCCGAAGTATCCTAAAACTCTTTATTTCCAACCGCGACTTGCCCCATTGAAGTTAACGGCGATCCGCGCCTGTGTATCCACACTGCACGCGTCCCCCGTGGGTCCTTTACTTACCTGCCTTGGGTGGTTTTGTGAGGCCCCAGCACTTCTGAAGGCCCTAGGCCTTGTCTCCCTGCAAGTCGTTGTTTCTAAGTCTCTTACTTAGTATATGGTCTGGTACGCCCCTAGGGCCCCAGCCATATTTTGTGCTTAACTTATTGTGAAACGTTGATTTGTGCATATGTTTGTCTTCTAATCTCATAAAGAGATTAGTAGAGAGTTATTTAGAAATAAATACATATATATTTGATATATATACCTGTGTGGTGTCTTTTCATTTGGTGATTCAAGAGATTATATGGTAAAACAAGCTGCTTTACATTCCTCCGAGACTTAGCCTGAAGGCTGCTCTCCACAGCTACCACTAGGATAGCTTTCTTTAAAGGTTGTCTTAAACCTATCTACCATAAGAGTCGATTTGCCCTGGTGCAAGGTGTCCACTTTAATTAGTGAACAGCATATACCAGGCCAACTTCTCACAGTGGTTCTTTGTGGGATCTTGTGTTAGGATGGGGGGCATTGCATTCTACCAGGTGGGTTCTGTGGAGTTTGTGTTGGGGGTGTGTGAGGGCGGTGCTTGTGACTATGGTCAGTGCTGCAAGTCCCCCTTCCCACCCAGCTAGCCAGATTTCCCACCATGGAACGTGCTTGCATTGCAGGGAGTGTAAGTTGTCTCTCAGGATGTCAGTCAGTGGTGTCCTGCTGTTTGTTGGTGCACAGTTGCCAGCAGGGCCTTGTGCTCCCCACAGCAGTAGCCAGTGTCAGCCATCTTGTGAGTCCTTCTCCACTCCCTGTGATGTGCGCATGGTTCATGGTGGTGTTGATGGGACAGTTGTGGGGGGCAATATGTGTGACTGCGACTCCCATGATGCTATTGGCTACACTGACTTGGCCAGCATACACAGAATTCCTTCCTTTGAGTGGTCTTCACTGTGTGTTGGTGTTGTTGTGGTGGCTACATGTGTGGATGTGTTTGTTAGTTCTATTTGTGCCACTGCCTAGCTGTAGTTGTGGTTGTGTTTGTACATGTGTTGGCACAGTTGGATGTGACTTTTTGATGGCATGTGTTGTGTTTATCTGACTGACATACACATTTTGGGATGATTCTGTTCTGGTTGCTGTGTAATTGCTATGAGTGCATGGTTTGACTCTCCCCTTGACAGTGATGTGTGTGTTTTGTGGCAGTATATTGTGTACATTTGTTGTGTACTCACCAGGCTCTGGGATGTCCTCTAGTCCATATACGCTCACTGGCGGAAGGATGGCCCGCACCTTCTCCTCCCAGGGCCTGAGGTATATTGGCTTGGCAGGAGGGCCACTGCCGGTGTATTGGCTGTTGATGTAGTCTTTCTTCAGCATGTCCCGTACCCTCCTGCGCACGTCATACCACCTGTTCTGGATGTCCGTCTTTGTGCGCCGACATGGTGATTGGGCGTTCACCCTGTTGATGATCCTCTCCCACATCTTGGTTTTCTGCGACATGGGGGTCTGTTGGACCAGTGTGCCAAACAGCTGTGGCTCCACCCTGAGGATCTCGTCTACCATGACTTCCAATTCACTTTCTAGGAACTTGGGATTCTTCTTGGGGGGCATGGTGATGGGTGGTGATGGTGGGTGATGTGTGTGTTGGTGTGCAGGTGAGGGTGTGTGAGTGTGTGTTTTGCTGGGTGTATGTGAGGTAGGTATTTGTTGGTGTGCTGATGGTGTGTGGCTTGTGTGAGGGATGAGCTGTGGGTGTGTGGTTGCTTTCTCTTGGGTGCTGGCAGTGGAATGGCATTTGCAAAGGCTCATGGTAGTGATTTGTGTCCTTTATATAGGTGGAGTTGTGGGTGTGTCTTTGTTCTCTGTCCCCACCCCCAGTATTTATTGGCTTGGTAATTGCTTGTTTGGCCTTTTTTGGGTGATTTTTCCTTTGTGCTGTTTGTGTATGTTGGAAACGTTCTTGTGACCGAGTCGGACCCTGCATTGGTCTCGTACGGTGTTCTCCGTTTCGTTCATGCTGTGTTTGTGCAGTTTTCTATGCTGCGTACGCGTCGGTCGCGGTGTATTGTGTTGCTTCGGCTCGGTTTTGTATGCGTGTCGGTCGTACGGCTTGTCCTCCGTCCGACTCGCTCGTGGTTTTCGCGCCTTGCATCGTACTTTGCGGTTTGGAGTTCGCGTGTACGTTTCGGTCGGATTTGTTCCGGGTGCGTGTCGGTCGGTTGGATTCGCGTGTTTTCCGGCCGGATTGCTGCTTTCCGTGCGGCTCGGTCGGTCGACTTTGTTTCGGTGCGTGTCGGTCGGATTTTTCGCGCCTTGCATCGTACTTGGCGTGTCGTGCGCCACGGGTACGTGTCGGTCGGTATTTTTTCCGGATCCGAGTCGGTCGGTGCTTTTTCCGGCCCGAATCGGAATCGACCCCATAGTAACCACAGACAACTACATAAGGTTAGTTAATTTATTACAAAGCCAGAAATAATTGGACATAAAGACACCTCAAGATGAGCGTGTACAAATACATCAGAATCAGCATAAAGCCAAATCTGTTTATCCAATTAGGACGATGTAGGATACGTAAAACAATTAATTCAAAATACAGGTAGCAGAGGATCAGAAAGCATGAGTCCAAGTTTCCCTAAATTGAGGGATGATGAGTATAAAACATTAATCTATCCCTACACTAACGCTAAGATGACATCCCTACTTAAGCATCTTCAGGAAAAGGAATAAAAGGTGTCAGCCTGTGGAGTCTTCCTAAGAAGTCTCCCCTCAGTTAATTGGTCATGTAGCATAAAGCTACAGAGACAGAGCGTGTTCTAAGAGGCTCTCTCTCCAAAGGCAGAAGAAGAAGTGGGCACTTTCCCTACTCCCAGCAGCACATTATTGCAGGTCATGCCATCTGGTCTGAGTACAATCCAAAAGGTAGTTTTCTATGGGATAACGGTGTTCTTCTTCTTGCTTGGTTCCCAGGCTTTCTCCTGTGTGAAGCACAATGACCTTCCTTTATCGACTCAAGCTATGCAATTGTAACTTCTTCTCTTCTTGCCTGACTAGTAAAACAAAGACATTATTCTAGTTAACAAGAACGCTTCTTTTATCTGCAACACAAAACGTGAGAAAGAACAAATTCCACAGCACACATGAAATTCAGCTATTAGTTCTAAAGCGAGAGTTTACAGGGAAATGCATTTCAGGCCTACAAGATTCAGCTAAAATAAGAAACCAGTATATGAGCTTTACGAATTTGCATCAGAAAATAAAGCACATTCAATTAATGCATTTACCTACATTAAAAATGGCACAATTTATAAACACGTTTAGCACATGAATAATTGTCAGTTTCATGACATGAGTTATTCACGTTAATTATTTCTGCTAAATACATTTACTTTCTACGTTAATTCTCCATGTTACTCTTCAACGCCCTAAGCACATCACGTTTCACGTTAATACATTTCACAATTCTACTACCTCATGTTAATAAGACAAAAGATTATAGGCTGGTGCGCTCTACATGTGTGATTATAATGCACCCGATCATTAAAATGCGATTTCCATTACATCACCAGACACACCTTTTTGTCAGTGAATACATTTTCGTGCATCTGAACTGTAGTTTTGACATGGTACACGTGTTTTTTTCTTGCCTTTAGGTGACAAGCCATTTGCAGAACTTCTCACATTCTAAGTCCTCTAAACAGTGCTGCAGCTGCTTCTCTGGTGCCGTCGGTAATGTCCATATTTTAAGTCCTCTAGGCAGTGCTGCAGTTGTCTCTGTTCCAAGTGGTAATTCCTCATTCTTAGTCCTCTAGGCACTGCTGCTAGCTGATTCTCTGGTCCTGTTGGTGATTCCTCATTCTAAGTCCTCTAGACAGTGCTGCTACCTGCTTCTCTGGTCTCATCAATAATTCCTCATTCTAACTCATCTAAACAGTGCTGCAGTTGCTTCTCTGGTCCTGTCTGTAATTCCCACATTTTAAGTCATCTAGGTAGTGCTGCAAATGTATCTCTCTTCCCAGTGCTAATTCCTCATTCTCAGTCCTCTAGGCAGTGCTGCTTCTCTGGTCCCGTCAGTAACTTCCCCATTCTAAATCCTCTAGGCAGTGCTGCAGCTGTCTCTCTACTCACAGTGATAATTCTTCATTCTTAGTTCTCTAGGCAGTGCTGCTAACTGCTTCTCTGGTCCCATCGGTAATTCCTCATTCTAAGTCCTCTACACAGTGCTGTAGCTGCTTCTCTGGTTCTGTCGGTAATTCCCACATTTTAAGATCTGTAGTCAGTGCAGTGCTTCTTTGGTCCTGTCAGTAATTCCTCCTTCTAAGTTCTCTATACAATGCTGCATCTCTGGTTCAGTCGGTAATTCCTCAATCTAAGTCCTACAGACAGTGCTGCTACCTGCTTCTCTGGTCTCTTCTGTAATTCCTCATTCTAAGTCCTCCAGACAGTGCTGCTGCTGCTTCTGCAGTCCCAGTGGTAGTTCCTCATTCTAAGTTCTCTAGGCAGTGCTGCAGCTGTCACTCTCTTCCTAGTGGTAATTCCTTCTACTTAGTCCTCTAGACTCCTCAAGTAAAAAAACAATATCCTTTACAATGCCAATAGCTCTAACTTTCATAAACGTGAGAGCGATTGCATTGCAAATGCTTTAGGTCTCGCCTAGACAATAATGTCTTATTAGTTATATGTAAGGTAACAAAAATGCTTATAACACTTTTTTTATTATAACTTTTTAACATGCTGCACAGCACCTACACTGCTCTGCAAAATAGCTTAAAAACATTGGCAAAGCCAATAGCTGTAGCTAAACACTTATAAGGTCCCAAAAGCGAGACCTATTGAATATACCAATGCTTGTTTCCTTTCAAACGTCCGTCCTTCTTTACCTTTTTTTGTAAGCCCATGTTTCTTTCTTCCTTATAGTGTTAATTATGAGCTATTATCTGCCAAGTTGTGGACAGAAGAGGCCAATAAAGAAACCCACCCACTGTAACGGTTAAAGTAGGGTGTCACGATGTCCCTGCCTACAGGTGTATAGGGAATGAACGAGCGTACTCTCAGTGTCCATATGGACAAGGACCAAACAGGAAATTAGTTGATAACCGTGGATTAACCAACTTAAAGGGTCTGAGCTGTACCCTGGAAGGTTTCCAGTTCTTTAGTCTGGCGGATTGTCAGACATCCCGCCATTTACCTGCTCTTCACAGTATTGCCCGGAACTAAATTGGGACTGTGTCTGGTTTGTTTATTTATGTGGAGGGCGGTGTCATGCATATGATATCGAGCTGCTATTTGTTTCTACAGGTAGCAGGGGAGTCTCGTGTCTGTGGTGCGGAATTTCATGGTGTCTCAGATCCACGAATACTCAGACCGGGCAGTCATGGAGTAGGGTTGAAATGATGGGAGGCAGGTGTTTTGCACTAGGGTGTGTGAGGCCACCCATCAGGGCAGACTTTAGCGCTGGTTGTGCCTGTGTGACAATCTTTTGTTGCGGCCCCCAGTATGACCTCCTCCTCAGATTCCTTCCTTACCACCCAGCAAAAGTGCCCCTTCTCTCTCAATAGCCCCTCTCTCAAATACATTTCATTTGCTTAAAAGCGCTGGTAAATGCTGCCTTTACTAATCCACTCAGCTGTCCACATATAATACAGATCTGTTCTTTGCAGCAGGCATATTAACCCTCTGCGCTACTTTATGGTGAGTTGAAACTGCCCCTAGATAAAACTCCGATCTCTCTCACTCTAGCAGGAACATTAATCACAAGAATCATCATGACATTTTTATCGCTGCCTGAAAGCTGAATGCACAAGGAATTCTGCGGCACGTGCTATTAAATAGTACGATATTGCTACACTCAGCGCCCCCCCCCTTGAGGTCAGTGCCCCCCACTCCAGGTCAGCGCCCAGTGCGGCCGCACCGGTCGCACCGCCTTAGAGTGGGCCCTGACCTTTACTCTCCTATGTGGACATCTGCGGCGATCTGGACATGTGTCTGGGCGGTAATGGTTTCTGCTGATATTTACCTTTGCATTACTCTGTTGGTCACGGGGCCAGAAGCGGCTGCAACCAATCAGGAGTAGTGGTCCTCTTCTTCCTGTCTCCGCCGGCATCAGGAAGCAGGAAGCAGCAGGAAGCTCCCAGGCTCCCCATAGCTAATCGCAATGCAGTGTTGTGATTGGTCTAAGCGCCGAACCACGGCGCTCAGGCGGGGACTGGGAGGCTTTGCATTGTCCTCACCAGTCTGTGTAAAGCAAGCCTGGTGGGGAAGATGCAAAGTGCACGGGACTGTTTGGCCGGCCAAGCAGTCATGCACACTTAAGGAGTGCAAACCACTCCTCTCCCTGCTCTGGCCAGCCCTGCCCCGCCCCGCCCCGAGAGCCATTGACTTAAATAGGAAAAATAAAATGATAATAACGATATGTTATTATCATTTTATTTTTCCTTTTGATCAGTGGGGCAGCGCTCATCCGCCTTAGCGGAGGACCCGCCACTACAGGCACCTTTGCTCAGAGGCCATTCGTGAAACAGTGGGTGCGGGGTACATTGACGATGAACTGCCCCATTTGCACATTTCATTCTGGGAACTACTTCGGTACCGGAGTTTTCACTGCTGTGTTGGCCATCAATGCCCTCTTTACAAAAGTAAGGGAGGAAATCCTCTGTATGGGTTACTGCAGTAAGGGCAGTCCCACTGGCCATGGATACAGGGACACACTTCTTACAGAGGCCTCGTGAGACAATCTGCTTCTGGGTGATACAGCACATTGACTGCAGACTGCCCTCTGGGCCGCCGATGGGGCAGTGGTATAGACCCTCAGTGCAGTTGGACCTGTGCAGTACATGTAGCCCACCCTGTTGGCCACAGACCGCCTTGGTACAGAGGCCCTGCTGGGATATTCTGTGCTGGACTTCAACAGCACATAAGGACGCCCTGCAGGCCATCGATAAGGAGACCCCTTGGGCTTGTATTTGGGGCTTGTACAGTGCATTGAGTGTGACGCATTGCACCCAATGATCTGCGTTGTAACCATCGCTTTGACCATCCCATTGGCGATCGATCTCCCTCGCAGAGAGGCCCTCGATGGATATTCTGTGCTGCCCTCTAAGGAGCATACAAACTGCCCCTTCTGCCATTGACACCCTTTATAGAGAGGCCTATGTTCTGTGTTGTCCTTCTAGAGGACATACAGACCGCATTGTCAGTCATGGATGTCCTTCTTAGAGAGGCGCTCAGTGGATATTCTGTACTAGGCACTAAAGAATACATCTTTGGCTTTGATACCATTTGTACAGAGGGTCCTTCTTTGGGCCCAATACAGTATACCTGGGCTGTCCCATCACCCTGATAGACAGTGCGTGAAATGGAAAAATAGAAGTGCAGGCTCTCTGTACCACAGTACCTGCTTGTTTCTGAGAAGTGCTGGTACTCTCCAATTAAAAGTATTACATTTTTCTTTAGAAGAGCAGGAACTCTCTCTCTCAAAATAAAAAGTGCCGGTACTCAGTACCAGATAGTACCTGCCCATTTAAAGCACTGCTGATAGATACCCTCTGTCTGTCGGTTCTCAACTGGAGATATCCGGAGTTGGGTGTGGTACAGTATCTGGACTGCCCCCCTCCACCCTCCGACGACCATCGAGACCCTTTGTGGAGAGGCTGTGGCTGGTATACTCTCTGCGTGAGCCATTGAAACCACGGACTGCCCTGTTGGCACTTTGCGGCCTGTGAGATATTTTAGCACAGGAGAACCTTTGGCATCATCTACAAGAACCAGTTGCAGATGTTTCCTCATGTGAAATGCTACCAGCTCATGGCATGTGTCTGTAAAATAAACATTTCCCGGTCTTGCGAAATGTGCTCATTTCCCGGAGTCAGCCCTGTGTATTGCATCAAGTACAAAGGTAACTCGTTGTTAAACAAAGCAAGAACTGTACAATGACCTTCGACCTCGAAATACTGAGCACAACAACACACATTCCAACAGTTAGAAGCAGGTAGCATGGAGATTTAAAAAAAAAAATTCGAGGCATTTATTTCAATCATTGACACCACTGAAGTGAACGTGTATTTCGAAGTAAGAAAGCTAAAATGAAGCGATTTCTGTAAGCCTACTACCCATTAAGCTTTTTGGGATTCGAAATTAGGCCGATTCATCAGAAAGGATTTTGGTATGTATGAAACTCAAACTGCAATTCGATACCACGTTACTAAATCGCTATTTGGGTTTGCGACAAATTGGTATTTGAAAGGGGCATGTTTAGGGCGTCCCCTCCAAATATGGAATCAGAATGGTTTGTAGAATTCGGTCACAAAACATTAATACTTTACAGACTACAAACATGTAGTGGTAAACCATGCACAAATGGCAAGGGGTCCCTTTGGGACCCATTCTCCTTTGTGAACGCAAAAAAAAAAAGTTTGCATAATAGGAGGTAGTGGTCCACGGGACCACTGCATCTTCTTAATCAATCAAAAACAACCCAAAGAAACTTCTTTTTAAATGTAGTCCAGTTTCCTTTAAGGGAAATAGGCTTCATACACAAAAAGATTGCTTTATTAAATAATAATCACAGGGATGGTGGTCTGCTGACCCCAGCAGGTCACCATCTCTGGGATGACAGTGATATACAGTGGATCGCAATTTGCGAATAACCTTCTTAAAATTCAAGAGGTAGGTCAAATTACCATCCATTACGAATCTATGATTTGGAAAGCGAGTTATTAGTACGTAAGTCAGTTCGCAAATGACCACACTGGTCGCAAAAATACTGGTTTCAAATTGCAACCAGTATTTTGTGACCAGTTCTTAGTACATCTGCCTTTAAACCCTTTTATCATTGCTCTTTTGTGCTTGATCAAGGCTGACATTACTTAATATGACCTTTCTCCTTGGAATTATGTACTCGGTCTTGAATTGTCTTCCATTGGCATCCTTCACAACAACCCCCATCTTTCATTGGTCTCCCTCCATTTATATCTGTTACTACATCTAGCTTATTGGATTTTGCACTTTTCTTTGATAAGCTGTGCTACATCTGCCATTTTGGGTTGTTTTCTTTTAGAAATGGAACATAAACCATGAAACATCAAAGAACATCTTTTAGTGTCTACGGGAAAAGACCCCCGATGAACGCCTACTAAACATCTAAGGTTCCAACTCACTTTTCCACTGTGGAATGTAATGTTAGAGTAACTGTATAACCATATTTGGATTTGACATTGGGCTACTGAAATTACAAGGAGGCAGTGGAATATCTTGATAGCGAAGAACTCCATTCTGGTGTTTCTGATGGATACTTGTACTTGCAGAATTCTGATCTCTTGAATATCCCTAGGCACCAACAAGATCAGGAAGTATTCACATAGCTCTCCTGCGCTCGACTATAGCATTGACTTCTTTCTTGAAGTCGGTTGCAGCGTAGATGTGACATCACCTGGGCCATATAGCACCACCCTGGCCTTCCTATGTCAGTTCTTTTCTGTCAAAGCCCTTTGATGTGCATTCAGAGCTGCTCTCTGTGTAAAAATTGTAATTGAAAATTTTGTTTTTTGCAATTTGCATCTTTATGGATGTCTCCCTCAAAAAAATTAAGGCTTTAAGCCCTGCGGCTCCAGCCTTTGACGGATGTCCTTTTCAAACTCCTACAAGGTTTGCTTATATTACGCTTGGGGCTGAAGAATGACTTCAAGTTGTGTGGTGACTGCAGCCTCATGCAAACTATGGCGATCAAGGAGCAGAAGGCAAAACCTTTTGAATGGTGTTAGAAATGGGGTTTCTGATTGGCACCTTTTCCAAGCAGAAACCACCACTCTAGTCAGAGTAAGCTGGATACACACTAAAAGATAACCTGTGCTCACCCTCTGGTAGCTTGGCACAGACCTGTCAGGCTTATCTAAAGAGGCAATGTGTAAAGAATTTGCGCAACACACGCACACACACAGAGTAACACAATGAATACACCACAAAAATACTCCACACTGGGTTAGAAACATTGATTATATTTTTATGAATAAAACAAGACCAAAACAACAAATATCCATTCAATAAGTTGAACAAGAGTTCAGCATTTTCAAATATTAAATAAAAATATAGTATGTAGAGTCATAAAGCGCCAACCGGGGGGCATCTGGTCATGCTAGGCTGGGGTAAATCCAAAGTTCAGGCTGACCACGATAGAGGGTAGGCCAGCTACAGGACTCACACAGATCCTACTAAAAAAGTACCTTGGATGGTGGAGGTATCGACGCTGAAGACTCGATGCAAGGAGGCACAGCGTCACTGTTGATCCCGAGGATGGAGGCAATGCATTGGTTCTGATCTGCGTAGTCGATGAAGGCTTCCTCGATGAGCCCCTTTAAAATGATGGTGATGCGTCATTGCCGAGCAGTCCGTCGTCTTTGAGCTAGACAGTCCATCGAAGCGGCACCATCGAACGGCAACTGCGTAGGTGTCAAAGGGCAATGCTTCGGTTCTGATCAGTTCAAAGTCACCCATGTGTTGGTTTTGGGGGATCAGCACAGCAGGAATCACCTTTCAAGGGCTCAGGACAGGATTGGCACCACTTGGCAGGGCAGGACTCACAGATGGCAGATCCATGTGCTGTTGCAGGGTTGAAGGAAGTCTTTGATGGCCCTAACACGTTAGAACAGGGGGCAATCCATTAAGCCATTGGAGCCTTTAGAGTTTCAAATGAGATGGGTGCAGACCTTGTCCTCAGCAGGGCCATAGATCAGCAGGCAGGAGGGCAGCACAGCAAAGCAGAAAAACAGTTCTCCCCGAGCAGCAGTCAAGCAGAGTAGCAATCCTTGTAGCACAACAATCTTTTCTCCAGGTAGAGTTCTTCACGGGTCCAGCAGTGTACTGTCTTGGTAGGGTCAGAGGCCCAGTACTTATACCCAGTTGTGCTTTTGAAGTGGGGGCAACTTCAAAACAGGGTCTTTGAAGTGTGCACAGGCCTTTTCTTCCCAGCCACGGCTCCAGACTGTCAGGAGGGGGTAATCAACCCTTTGTGTGGGAAACAGGACACTGCCTATTCAGGTGTAAGTGTTAGCTCCCCCCTCCCTTCCTACCCAAGAAGAACTATCAGAATGCAGATGAGTTCTCTGTCACACCTACCCTCCATTTGTTTGTGGCTGTATAGAGGGAATGCACAAAGTGTAGCTGTCACCCAACCCAGACGTGTAGTGGAGAGAGGCTGCAAGGCACACAGAGCAGTAAGAGCAGAGAAATGCCAACTTTCCAAAAGTAGCATTTCTAGAAGGCTAGTAAGGCTAAATCCAACTTTACCAATAAGATGGATTTATCATCACCATTCCAAAGATTTAAAACATGATGCAGCTACTCCTTTCTGATTAGGAATTACAGTTTTAAATTATTTTAAGGAATTCCCAATGTTAGTCTATGAGAGGAGTAGGTCTCACAGTAGTGAAAAACAAATTTAGCTGTTTGTCACTACCAGGACATGAACAACTTAAAAGTACATGTCCTACCTTTTATTTACACATCACCCTGCCCATAGGGCTACCTAGGGCCTAGCTGAGGTATGACTTATGGGCAATAAAAGGGGAGTTTAAGACTTGACAAGTGGTGTTAAATTCCAAGTCAAAGTGGCAGTAAACTGCACACACAGGCCTTTCAATAGCAGACCTGAGACAGATTTGAAAGGCTACTTGTGTGGGTGGCACAATCAGTGCTTCAGGCCCACAATTAGCATTTAATTTACAGGCCCTGCGTATATGGTATACCACATTACAAGGGCCTGGCAAGTAAATTGAATATGCCAAACAGGTGTAAACCAATTATACCATATTTAGAGAAGAGAGCACATGCTCTTTAACACTGGTTAGCAGTGGTGAAGTGCACAGAGTCCTAAAGCCAAAAAAAGGTCATAAAAAGAGGAGGAGGAAGGCAATAGGTTTGGGGGTGACGCTTCAGAGAGGGCCATTTTCCAACACAACCCCCTACAGCCTAATGCCTGGGTAGACTAATGAATACCTTGATGGACTTCCCTGCATAGGGTGATAGAACCTGGACTATGGTCCACTACTGCAGGGGTACTTGCCCGTTCTGCGCCTCTATGAACCCAGTTGGATCCATCTGGCTTTACTCTCAGGGCCACTGAACTGAGCCATGGGAACCCTCTCCTCATCTGTGAACCCCATCGGGGCAGCACCTAACTTTGATCTGTTCACAGATGCATCCCAGTAGGCAGATAGTACCACCATGGCCAACAAAGTGATGCGGCCCACCCCTTGGTTCTGACTTCGGTCTCCAACTCAAGGAAAACTCTGTCCACATGGACAGCAACCAGCAGATGCCACTGATAACTGCCAGAGTCAAGAGCCAGGCCCCAGGCCATTCAGAGGTCTCTGTCCACTGTGGTTTCTCAGAGTGGTGGGCAGTAGCACCAGATGCCTTGCATCCTTTTTCCACTACACCTCCCACCAGTTCAGAGGCGGTATCCTGCAACTGGTCCTCAAACCCAGGGTCTGTACCCTTGGGCTGGAAAGGAGTCAGGGGTGAGTCCTTCCTTCTCCTACCCCTCCACCTGGGGGTGTGAGCCCTCCATTTGTGAGTAGTACCCCCAGAAAACTGAACTGTCAGGGTGCCTGTGGCGGTCCCCCTCCCAGTTCTCCTGACACTGGGGGCAACTCATTCCCCAGAATGCAGTCAGTGGGCATTTGGGGGCTAACTATGACCCTTCTCTGGGTCACCTCCCCACCCCACTCTAGGGGCACCAGGGCCATAAGGCCGATAAAGTCTTGTCTGTGGGCTGGAGTTACTCTACACACATCAGCGGTGTACTGCTCGGGGGAGATTAGCTATTCCATAACAATTGTCCTGCTAGTCCCAGTATCCTTCAGAGCAGTGGTTGGGACCCCATTCGCTCCCACCTGGTGTAAGTGACAACTTCCACCCTCAGGGATCATCAACTCACCCTCTGAGTCTATCTCCTAGCTGAGGGAGTTCATGGCATGTGCTATGACCTGCCCCTGAGGACTACTTTCCCCTAAGGCCACATTGGCCACCCCAGTAGAGTTCCCACCAGTGGGTGGTTTCTATGGACAGAGAGAGTACCCTTGCTTGTGTCCTGGTTGGGAACACTCAAAGCAGAAGGGTTGGAAATGGCATGCCCTGGGCCACCACGCACCAGAACCTCCCTCTTCCTTCTCAGAAGGGACATGGGAACCCTTTCCTTCTGCCGTACCCTGAGACCTGTCTGGGTTTCTCATGACCTCCCCATCGCTCTCTTGGGGGGAACCCAAACCACCCTTCTTAAGGTCACACCCAGGTACCTTTCTGGACACTCACGTGCTGACCCAGAGGTCTGCCTCATCAGCAAGCTTCCTGGGGTAAGAAAGCTTACTATCTACCAGGTGTTGGTGCAGCCCTGTAAAACAAAGACCACACATGTGCGCCTCCAAAATCAAGTTGTGGAGCCCTGTATAATCATCTACTTTGTTGCCCCTCACTCAGCCCTTCAGTGCCTTGTTAGCATAGCATATGCAGTCCACCCAACTCTCTGATGCAATCCCGTAATTGGCCCTGAACCTCTGTCGGTATTTCTCAGGTGTCAACCTAAACCTGTTGACTAGGATGGCCTTCATAGCAGTGTATTATGTCTTGTCCTCTACCTCTAGTGTAAGGAGTGTGTCTGTTAGAAATGGGGTCTGTAGTTGGCACCCTGTCCAAGTAGGGACCCTGCTTCCTAGTCAGGATAAGGGAGATACACTTCTAAAATAACCCCTGTTCACCCACTTGGTAGCTTGGCACGAGCAGTCAGGCTTATCTCAGAGGCAGTGTGTGAAGCATTTGCACATAACCAACAGTAATACAGTGAAAACACTACAAAAGTACACCACACCAGTTTTAGAAAAATAACCAATATTTTATCTGTGCAAACAAGACCAAAAATGATAAAAAAATCCACCATACAGTTCTCAGAAATATCAATAATCAAAAATAGGCTTAAAATACAGTCCCTTGAAGTCGCTAGCTCCATCTGGGGCTATCACGGCGTCATGAACAACGAATCCTAACAATTCTGGCTGACTGCAGAGTCACAGGCCAGCTACGGTGTCGGAAAGACCCGCAAAACAGTCCCTTTTAGAAATGCAGGGTGTTGGCGACCTCTCGTTGAGCTCCGAAGAGCCGGCGTCGGAAGGTTTCGGTTCTGGAGATTGATGCAGTAGTTGTCAGGCCCTTAAAGTCACACGTGTTGCAGATCAAACTCCTCGTGGTTGAAGTCAGGAGCACCGGCATCGGCAGGCGTCGGGGCTGAGGTGTGAAATGCAGCAGTGCGGAGGGCGGTGCCCTCAGGTCACGGTGCAGGCAGCGGCTTGGTGACGGTCATCCAGTGGCATCAGTGAGACCAGAGCTGCGGTGCGAAGTGATGCAGTGCTCGTCACGGTGCTGGAAGGTCATGGTGCAAGCAGTGGCGTCGTCATTGCGGGAGCGCTGTCATCGCTGACAAACCGAAGTCGATGGCGCCGGCATCAGTAGGCCAAGGCTGTGGTACGGGATGAGGGCGGTGCGTTGTGTAACTTACGATCGGTGCCCTCAAACCATGGTGCAACCAGCGGTATCAATGTAGGCATGGAGCATCGTCAGGGATACCAGGGTGGAGGTGTGAAGTGAGGCAGTGTGAAGTGCGGTGCCCACAGGTCACGGTGCAAGCAGTGGCTCGCTGCGGCATCGAATGTCATCATCGGTGAGACAAGGGTTGCGGTGCGAAGTGCGGCAGTAGCCTCTACGGTTTTACAAAAAAACAATAAAGAACACAACAGCTGACCAAGGTCAAGCACTTCAATTCCACTAGTTTCATAAGTCAAAAGATAAGTGCAACAACTCCCAGCATCCGCCATTGAAAGATGCCAATTTAATATAAAAGTCCACACAAAAGAAAGGTGCACTTGATAGCAGTCAAACAAGAGACGCGCTTGTAGTCCAAAAAAGTTCTTCTTTTTATTTAGTCTTGTTTAAAACCGGCACACAGCCAACGCGTTTCGTTCCCTAGTGCCACGGGAACTTCGTCAGGGCTGTAACAATTATAAAAGCCAACATAAATATACATATAATATATACAATAAATATACAAACTTAATAACCAATACAAAACACTAATAAAACAGACGACCCAAGACACAATATAAAGATTAGAACACATACATCAACAAATAACAACAAGGGCACACAAAAACATATGTGTGATAGTGACTTTAAAACCATTGTTTGACGTATCGTCATACAATCGATCCAATTAAGAAAAAGTAGTGAACAGATAGAAGTTCAAAGGTGGGAGAAGAAAGACAACAGTAAAGGAATTCCAAGATCATACTAAGAAACCCGAAAAAAAGAGACAAAAAAGGGGATACCAGGGTGTAGGTGTGAAGTGCGGTGCCCACAGGTCACGGTGCAAGCAGCGGCTCGCTGCGGCATCGAATGTCATCATCGTGAGACCAGGGTTGCGGTGTGAAGTGCGGCAGTAGCCTCTACGGTGCCTTCAGGACACAAAGCCAGCAGCGGCGTCGGTGATGGTGTTGGGTTGCTTTTTCTTCTGTTGCAGCACAAAACACACAGTTCCCAGTGCTGGTAGCAGATTAACTTGAAGTCTTTGCTGATCATGAGACTTCTTGTACCGGGGCAAGCCCTACCTCAAGCCCTTGGAGAAACTCAAACAAAGAAGTTGCAGAAAGTTCAGTCCAGTCCTTTCTCTGCCAAAGACAGAAGCAGCCACTGCAGGCCAACTCAGCAAAGTGGTAGTCCCTCCTCACAGCTTCTCCAGCTCTTCTTCTTGGCAGGTTTCTGAGTTCAAAAGAGTTCAAACAATCTGGGGTCTAGGGCTCAATATTTATACCACAGTTCCCTTTGTTCTCTTGTGGCAGAAAGTCTTGGTGCTTAGTCTAAACCAGTTCAGTCCTCTCTGGCCCAGCCTCCTGGCAGGAGGTGAAGACAGCATTGTGTAAGGCAGACCAAACCTATTCAGGTGCAAGGAAATTGCCTCCCACTACTCTAAATGCAGCCCAGGTCTATTCAGCCCAGGTCTATTATAGGGGCCAACAACTTGCTAGGAGCAGACCAAACTTCAATCCAATTGGCCAAGAGATCACCACAGTCACCTTCCTTGACAGCTCCATCATTGAGCAGATTTGGCAGCAACAGGACTCACTCGCCAAATGGGGCATCGAGGTAAAAAAGCCTGCTTTCAATTGCTACCCAAGCCCACTTCAACCATCCAACCAGACAGAGGGCTTGCTCAGAGGAGCCAAAGGCCCAGAACACGACAGCCCAACGAAGGTAATAGCCCAAACTCTAAGAAAAATCACCATCACCTTTTCCCATCCAGAAGCAATCAGGCCTTCAGGCACCAGGCAGATGAATAGAGCCGGGAACAGCAACACCATGGCATGAACACTATCTTCCAAAGCCCCAATTTTGAACCAAGGCTATGATATCTGTTCCTGGAATGTGAACGGCCTAAATGCAAAACTTGAAGACCCTGATTTTATGGAATTCATCAACCAATACGATCTACTTCTCCTCCAAGAAACATGGCAGACAAACTTTTCACCTATAGTAGGTTTCAAAGAACATCTAAATCCGGCTAAGAGAGCCTCCAAACACGGAAGAGCAAAAGGAGGACTTTCCACCTTAGTTTCGACTAACATCCCATGGCATGTTGCCGCCATAGATCTTGATTCAACCTGGATGTTATGTATTAAAATAGTTGTGTCGCCCTCTTATAGCTTGTTAATATTGAATGTTTATATCCATCCTGCATCCAAACTAAAGAGGTCAAGAGTCGAGAAATTACGTGCCGCATTAGCCACCCTCAAACTCGCTCACCTTCATTCTAACATCATACTGTCGGGAGACTTCAATATGAACCTACTTCATGGAGGGGAAAAAAGCAAAATTGGCCGCCCACATACCAGCAAACAACGAGATTTCCACGGCAATAGATGTGCGCTCTTTTGGAAGAACTCTCAATGCACATGCTGAACACACAAGGTTTGATCAACAACCCTCCAGCCTGCACAAGGGTCACACAAAAAACAGGCTCAATCATCGACTACACTTTTACGGACTACGATATTCTACCATACATCTCGAATTATCAAATACAAGATAGAGCAGAAAGTGATCACTTACCACAAACTTTCAAACTACTCACAAATACACCAAGACCAATAACAAATAAGGTGATGTCTTCACAATCTCAATGTTTTAAACTAAAGCGCCTTATCTGGAAAAAGGAAACTATTGGTGATATAATGGGTGTATGTACAACCCTCTTGGAGAGCATCGAAAATGAATCGTCGCGCATAGTGGCCTGGGAATCCTTTGTTCTCAAACTAGACAAAGAACTCCCAAGACAGGGCAATGCGAGCAAAGTAGGAGGTTCATCAGGGGCAGCATGGTTCACAAACAGCCTAAGGAAACAAAAAAAACAACTGAATACCCTATGCTTAATAGGAAAAACCAGAAAGGAATTCAAAATGAACATCAAGGCAGCCAAGCGAGATCACAGAGAACTCACATGGGCGAAACTCCTCCATGCCAGCAAGAAAGGAGACTCCAGACTCTTCTGGGGTATAATCAACCAGCTGTCAAATGGCCAGAACCGACACTTCAACTCGGATATAATGGAGGACACTTGGAGAGCCCATATTGACCAAACATATAATGCAACCTCCACCCCAGTTCCAATAACTCACGGGATGCAACCTGAGAATGGGGGCCCCCAAGCAGGAATAGTCGCTGAATTACCTAAGCCACGCTTACAGGAATTTGTTAACCAGTTCTCGCAAGACCAGGTCCATAAGATCATAAAAAATCTAAGGTCAGAGGGAGCCCCGGGACCAAATGGTCTGCCAAACGCCCTATTTTGGCAGGACCCATCGTTCTGGAGCGGTATTCTGACCCCGCTTTTTACACACGCTCTAGCAACTGGCTCAATCCCAGACTCATGGCGAGGAAGCATTATAAATCCCATATACAAATCAGGCCCTCGTTCCGATCCTTCCAATTATAGAATGATTGCATTAATCGACGTTGAGGATAAGATATATGCTTCGAATTTGTTGCTAGATCTAGAGGATTGGGTGGATCGTACAAACTTGATGCCAAACACGCAAACAGGATTTCGGGCAGGAATGGGCACACTCACAAACATCTCGGCGGTAACTCTCCTAGCCAATCACGCCTACGCAAAATTCCGCACCTTGTATGCATGCTTCATCGATCTCAAAGCAGCATTTGATAACGTTCCGAGGGCAAAATTATGGGCCAAAATGCAAAGTTGGGGGGCGCCCACAAAACTACTTGAAGCCATAATCAACTTGTACTCGCACACGTGGGTCCAAATAAAGATAGGCGACGGGCGCACTTTAACAAAAAAGATTCATACATCAAATGGACTAAAACAAGGGTGCGTTCTGGCTCCCTGCCTATTTAACATCTATACTGCAGACCTTGAGAAGTACCTCCTACTTACACAAACTGACCCCCCCCAACACTGGGCAAAACATCGATACCTAGTCTTCAATACGCAGACGACATAGTCCTCCTAGCCCAAACACCTATAGGCCTACAGAGATCGATATCTCAATTAGGTGCCTATATTACTTCCGCCCAACGTTCGATTAATCATCCAAAAAACAAAGGTGCTATGCTTTTCAAAACAACGTAAAAATAGGAAAAAAGGTAAATTTACCTGGAATCTAGATGCGATCCCAATATCCCAGGTGGATTCGTATAAATACCTGGGGTTTCATCTTGATCACAATATCAATTTTAAGTCACAACTGGAACAAAGCAAAACGAAAGCGAAACAACTCCTCTTCACCTTTAAAACTGTTCAGAAGAAGCTAACAGGCTGCTCAACAGGCCATCTCCTCAAAGTAATCGCTGCTAAATTCCTCCCCTCCATATCCTACGGGTCAGAAATTGTGAAAACAAAAGATGCCACTGTCCTAAATCTAGCACAGTCCAGTCTCTTCAAGAGACTGTTTTCAATTCCCAATATATCTCTCAGGCTCAAATTCGATTGGAATACGGACTCAAAACCAGATACCCGCTAGACAAGGGGCAATGGCCAAATATTACTGGCGGATGAGGAAGCCGAAGATAATACTCTGGCCCACTTCTGCTGGGAAGAGATAGAAAAACAAGCCAGGCTAAAGAATTCAATTTTTTCCATCTTAAAAGAGTCCCTCCTGGCCCTTCAACTCGAGGAAGCATGGCTCACAATCATCACATACTCCGGATTCAAAACAGCAGCGAATAACGCAATTAAACGGGTCTCTTTGCTAATGGACAAAACTACCTTCGCCATGAAAAGTCACGCATGGGGCGTGATACAATCATATCAGTCGTTGAAGCCCCAAGCGTACCTATCTGAACACTTCTCACAGCACAAAAGCACTTTTTGACGCTGCTGCGGCTGGGCTCTTTTCCTACGAAAGACTTAACTCCGAAATGGATATGTAGTTGGCCGACCAAAGAATGCCGCCTCTGCGGACAAGGAGAAGAGTCATTGCTACACCTTCTATGTATTTGCCCCTCATTACTAGAAATCAGAAAAACATTGCTCTGTGAGTTACTGAGGAAGGCACAATTAAGGACATGTAGAGGGGCAGTCATACAATGTCTCGGAGGCTCGTCAATTCAACTATCTTGCAGAGCCATAACCTTCTGGCTAATAGCGGCAAAGGAACAGGACAAAAAAAGCAAATGAACTAACTGGAGTAGTCCAGAATTGAACGGCCCGCTTAATTTTCAAATAGCACCGCCATCTTGCATTTTACTGCTTGTAAATTTTTAAATAATATTTTATTTCACATTCTGATATTTTTTGAATTACCACTCGTCGACTGCTCAAGCACCTGATAGCGTTATGCACGTACTTCTAGTATTGTCAAAAATTTCTTAAATTCAATTTACAATGTATTATGGTGGTTTGTATACCCTTTTATGATTTTTTAATGAAATCAAATAAAGTAAAGTATTTTTTGAACTTGCTAGGAGCAGTACTGGTTCCCAGACCAGGGAGCAGTGTCTCCTCCAGGAACCTGTCCCCAAAGAAGCCAGCAGACAGGAAGGAGGAAAGGAATCTCAAACTGGAGCTTACTCACACAGGTCTTGCTGAAATAGTGCCTTGGATGAAGGAGGAGTCGATGTTGAAGACTCGATGTGAGGAATTGAGGAGGCGCAGGTGTTGTCGTAAATCCCATGGATGGAGGCGATGCATCGGTTCCAATACACGCAGTCGATGAAGGCTTCGTCGACAAACCCCTTTATGATGCCAGCGATACATTGTCGCCGAGCAGTCTGTCATCATCAAGCTGCACAGTCCATCGAAACAATGTCGTCATGTGACAACTGCATTGGTGTCGAAGGGAAATTAATCAATCCTGATCGGCGCAAAGTCACTGGCGCGTCGGTTTGGATGGAGCAGCGCACAGAAATCACCTTTCAAGGGGCCAGGAATGAATTGGCACCACTTGGCAGAGCAGGACTCACAGATGTCAGAGTCCAGGTGCTGTTGCAGGGTTGAAGAAAATCTTTGATGGCCCAGATACATCAGAACAGGGGGCAAGCCAGCAACCCCTTGGAGTCACTCTGGTTTCAAGTGAGATGGGTAAAAGTCCTTGTCCTCAGCAGGGCAGAGATCAGCTGGCAGCAGGACAGCACAGCAAAGCAGAAAAACAGTTCTTCCAGAGCAGCAGTCAAGCAGAGTAGCAATCCTTGTAGCACAGCAGTCTTTACTCCTGGCAGAGTTCTTCACAGATCCAGTAGTGCACTGTCTTGGAAGGGTCAGAGTCCCAGTACTTATACCCAGTTGTGTCTTTGAAGTGGGAGTGACTTCAAAGCAGGGTCTTTGAAATGCACACAGGCCCTTTCTTCACAACCCTGGCTCCAGAAAATCAGTTGGGGTTGATCAGCATTTTTTGTGGGAAACAAAGTACTGCCTATTCAGATGTAAGTGTCAGCTCCCCCCCTCCTTTCCAACCCAGGAAGAGCTATCAAAATGCAGATGAGTTCTCTGTCACACCTACCCTTCCTGTGTTTGTGGCTGTCTAGAGGGAATGCACAAAATTAAGCTGTCACCCACCCAGATGTGCATTGGAGACAGGCTGCAAGGCAGACAGAGCAGAGAAGAGAAATACCCACTTTCTAAAAGTGGCATTTCTAGAATAGTAAGGTTAAATCCAACTTTACCAATAAGGATGATTTATTATTACCATTCCACTCATTTCTGATTAGGAATTACATCTTAAAAGTGTGTTAAGGAATTCCCAATGTTAGCTTATGAGAGGAGTAGGCCTCGCAGTAGTGAAAACAAAATATAGCTATTTGTCACTACCAGGGCATGAAAAACGTAAACATACATGTTCCTCCTTTTATTTAACTGCACCCTGCCCTTAGGGCTACCCAGGGCCTGCCTTGGGGGTGACCTATGTGTAATAAAAAGGGAGTTTAATGCTTTCCAAGTGGTTTTAAATGCCAAGTTGAAGTGGCAGTAAACTGTACACACAGGCTGTGCAATGGCAGGCCTGGGACTGGTTTCAAAGGCTACTTGTATGGGTGGGACAATCAGTGCTGCAGGCCCATTAGTAGCATTTAATTTACAGGCCCTGTGTATATGGTATACCACTTTACTAGGGACTTACAAGTAAATTAAATATGCCAAATAGGGGTAAACCAATTATATCATGCTTATAGAAGAGACCACATGCACTTTAGCACTGATTAGCAGAGGGAAAGTGCTCAAAGTCCTAAAGCCAACAAAAAGGTCAGAGAAAGAAGGCAAAAAGTTTGGAAATGACCTTTCCGAGAGGACCATTTTACAACAAACGCAATAAACACCAAGCTTGGCATCGATCATGCTCCAGGTCAGGATCAAAGTCACACTCTTCTCCTTTCTCGAAGTCTTCGAATGAGAAGAAAAGAAATCACAAGAAGAGACTACAAGACAGGTCCTCATCCAGGTGTCATTCCTGCTCTTGGAATAGGTCTTGTGAGTGCTCTGCACTCCAGTGGAGTCTTCCTTCAAGCCACAGCTGGTGGAAATCCCTCTGGCGAAAGGAGCCCTTGCTCATCCCAGCCTCAGCACTGGCCTCATGCCCTGCTCTGTTTCTAGCTCTAATGCCTGCTCCCTTTCTGACCTACCCAGAATTTCCAGTGCCCGGCACTGATCCTTTACAGTACCTCCACACCATGATGGCACTGTTTAGGAATAACTCGGTTCGCTCTGGTGCAAAATAAATCCCTTTCTCATATGTTTGTTTATTATTTAATATTAGTATCACGTTAATGTGAATTGTTTCTTAGATGAAATTAATGATGGTTTTAAATGTTGTTTCATTAGTTATATATTATTTAGGTTGTTGATATATACATATATATTGTTTCAATACAGGCACATATGACACTGTGCTAATTTTAGGAGAGACATTTATTTTGAAAGTCCTGAAGAAGGTGGCGTAAAAATACTGAGCACACCAAAACGCGTCGACGCTTTTGTCTATTGTTAAATTGGAGGAACGTTTGAGCCTAATCTTAAAGACTGATAGACTCCAACGCAACAGATTCAGTCGAATTAACGTATCTATGATGATTTTTAATGTGTCACTTGTTTTTGTCTCTCATGTATATTGATTTGTTATATGTATGAATTGGTTTTAATATAATCTTTATCTGTTGTAAATTGTGTCTTATATTAGTGATTATGTTTTTAATAAATGAAAATATTTTTATGTACAATTAAGTGAGTTTCCTTCTGTGTTTATAATTGGTTTATGGGTTTTCAAAACAGCAGATTTATAACATTGGTACGTACTGTATATGGTTGGATGTGGTAATTGACTTTCTGTGAGTTGTAGTCCAAGAGAAATCCTTTTTTATACATTTAATGCACCTGCAGGCCCCACAGAATTGTTTGGACCCCCGACTAGGGTACCCCTGATGCCAGGCGAACCAAATAATGCACCATTTGAACCACCTCCGGTGTTGACTGGAGCTGCCCAGAGTCCAGTATCCTGCCAGGAGATGCTTATCCAGAACCATCACCAGCCCTTGCCCCGCCTCAAGGACCATCCTCTCAGACAAAAGCTATATTGAGGCGGTCCAGAAAGGAGGTGCAATGTTTAGCAGAAGAGGCAAGGTATACAGAAGGTACTTAGCCTGGGCCTGCTTCAAGAAAAAAGTATTGGCAGACAACAGAGGATATTTTTGTGTCAGATCCGATACAAATGCCCCAAATTATTCCACATGATGATGATGATAGCAGTCAGGAGGTCAGCTTTTCCCCCTCTCTCAAACTCATACACTGCAAATTGTTTTGCATTGCAAAATGCAAGTGGACTTGACACCTTGCTATAGTTGGAAATGGTGTGCCCGTCCAGGCCAGAACCTCCAGTGGTGGACACATGTACGTCAGTCTTGAGAAAGGCAGCAAAAGTGCTTTGAATTACTCCTGCCCACAGTTGAGGCCATGTCACATATCCTGACAGGGATTCTACAGGCCGCTTCGGTGGCCTCTGTACTGCTAACCCCATTCAATGATGTTCTCATGGAGGACATCAAAATGGCATGGGATAAACTAACGTTTGCCCTGGAAGTCAAGAGACTTATCACCTGCTGATATAGGCTGGCAATAGGGAATCCTGATTTTCTCTCTTCCCACCCTTCGCCAGAAAGACTGGTCATGCAAGCCTCTTTTTGCTCCAAGCAGAACCCGGGAGAATTTCCCAACGTATCTCCAGACAGAGCATCTAAGAAGCTGCAATTTATTGGCAAAAAGGTGATTTCGGCAAGGAGTCTGGAGTGGCAGCAAAAGAACACCACATGCCTTCTAGCCATCTTCGTCTATGCACTCTGGGAGATGGTGAGCCATGTGTACCTAAAGCACCTGAAAGACAATTTTGCTTAGTTGGTCAGGGATGGTCAGGACACACAGAAAAATCCATGAACATGCCTTGGAACAGTAGATTCAGCGGCAAGAGCAATGGACTCCTCTGTTCAGATCCATCCAGCTCAGCTTTCAGGCATCCTTCATCTTTCTTCCACACTCTGCAAAACTCTCCACTCCTCTGGGTCTTCTGGCTCTGCCTGAATCACCAGTTCCATTCCTACCTCTGCTTGTCCTTTCTCACTGTTTTCTACTTTCTCCTCCTCCTCCTGCAAAGACAACAGTCCTTTCTTTCTTTCTGCATTTTCTCGTCTCTCCTGTTCTTGTCCTTCGTCCCTTTTAATGCTGTCATTTTTGTGTTTTTCAGATCCTCAGAGTGATGCGGACCAGCGGGGAAGTTCAGGTGAGTTTTCAGTTTCTTTTTCATCGTCTCCGAGGTCCCTTTTGTGACAGCTCTATTTGTCTCTTTTTCTTTTTCCACAACTTTATTAGACATAAACAGCAAAAAAGGATATCTTGAGCAGAAAACACATGCAAAATTGCTTACATAAAACATCAAGATAGTAAGTATGAAAACCAGACAACATATTTTTGCTTGTTTTCCATCTATGTCTGCTAATCAATCATTGGTCATTTTTTCATCCTCCGCTCGACTGCCCTTTTGTCCTATAATGGCCCTCATATCAATGCCCTTTTAAAACTGAACTTTCCCCCACAATCAGAATTGGAAGTTGTGCAAGAAAACACACCTTCAATGCTGTGCCCGATGCCCATTTTACTAGGAAAAAATGCTGCAAAATCTCTGCAGGAAAATGCGGCGGAAAAGGTGGCCTCATTTAAGGGGTCCATTTCACCTTAGCAACAGAGACCACAGTTGCACCCTTCGCCCCCCATCAACTATCAAATGGCACTGCTATGGAAAAACTAAACAGCGGCCTCACTCATCAAAAGACCTAAACTGAATTTCTAAAGGAGCCTTGCCTCCTCTATCCCACTTTAATGTTTAGGTCTCCTCCCTCCAGCTTCAGGACTGTCAGCAACAGTTTTCCACTCTCTGACAAAACACCCTCACCTTCATCTTGTGTATAAGAACTGACCAGTTGTTTCCAAAATCGATCCCACAGACCTCCATTACCTCCTCGTCAGACCTCCCCGTCACAGTCAATACCTCATGAGCATAGCTCCTCCCCCAGAACTTCCAAGTAAAACTCAACTAGCCCATCCCTACCCTCCAGGCCACTCCCACATCCTGTGGCATATAACCCATGACCCCCGTAATCACATCCTGTACACCCAAGCACAAGAAGACGAACAAGGAGGGAGGGATGGGAAGCAGGACTGTGACAGGGAGGTCTACGACTCAGAGTAATGAATATTACCGGTAGGTAACTGGTCATTACTTTGTCTCACTCATATACCACACAGGCTGCATACCCTACCACACTCAATATACAATTGGTGCACTAGGATCTGGGTTAGTACATAGAAGCATGAAATGTAAACAAGTGAGGCTAGGAGGCATCTACATCTAGTTATACAGCTAAAATGTCTGGAAAAAACTATGGATTCACGAAACATGGTACGCTGCCACCACCGCCCTACATGCTAAACCAATGACAGGGACAGTTGCCCACTGTTAATAATATGAAGGCACGCTTGATGCACCCCTCCAGGTTGCAGGACAGGTCCAGGACATCAAGCATGTCAAAGGACAGGCCTTATCCTCTGCACACACACTAGATTATTGTGAGGCTAGGGACAAAACCAAAAACCATGGTACCAGATACTCGGAGTCAGATGTTTAGGGCAAGGACACACCTGTATACCATGCAGGGGACATTTCCGACTTGCAGAACCTGTATGATCATCTTCAGTTGGAAATTACTGTTCATGCTTTAGAATTGAGAGTTGGCATATAATGGCTCTATGCCTGAAGTAGGGCACTCTCCCACGACCAAATGTTGTCAGTTTTTCAACCCCAAATCTCACAAGGGTTTTATAGGTGGCATACAAGGGCTTCCTCTACACATTAAAATTGTCCAATCAGGGACATCCATTCCCTACAGTGCTAATAGTAACCCCACCCCAAGAATTCATGATGTCACAGTATTACAAGTTTACCCTGAGGAATGAGGAAAACCTTTGGAAATTCATATTTCCTCACCAATTCCAACATATTTTTTTCAGTTCTGCAGCATTTACCTACACAGATTTTGCAACATTTTTCCTAGCAAAATGTGCATTTGGGACAACATTGAAGGTGTGGTGTTTTTGCACAGCCTGTACTTTTGATTGTGGTGGAAACTTCAGTTTTAAAAGTGCATTGTGATGAGGGTCATTATAGTACAAAAGGACCATCGAGCGAACAATAAAAAAGTGACCAATGATTGATTAGGAGATTTCGATGGAATATAAGAAACATATGTTGTCTGGATTTCATTCCTATTATTTTGATGTTTTATGTAATTCCTTCAATTTTACATGTGTTTGCTGCTCAAGAAATGCTCTTTCATTGTTTATGTCTAATAAAGTTGTGGAAAAAGAGACAAATAGAAATGTCACAAAAAGGACCTCAGAGACAATGAGAAAGAAACTGAAGACTTACCTGAACATACCTGCTGGTCCGAATCACTCCCAGGACCTGAAAAACACAAAAATGACAGCATTAAAACTAATTGCTTCATGGTCTTTTTTTTAAAATTACTTCTGTGGAGCACCTCTATAATTTTTTTCTAACAACCTTGCTGTTAACAAATTTACCACCTTTTAAGATAATATCACCTTCTATCGTTAACTCATTCCTAACTTTTGAGAACACTTGAAGAGAAGAGGTCACATTTCTTTCTTGTGGCCATTCTCTTTGAATTAATTCCTAATCTTGTTTAGAACGACTTAGGTCAGAGTTTAGACTCGTTGTTACGTGTTACGTCCGCGAGAGGCTCTACGAGAGAGGCGGAACTAATGGCCACTGACTGCCGGCTGTCAGATCACTGTGCCACGCCGGCTTTGATCCTCTCTGCTCCTGCTTCTGACCTCGCCCCTTCTGCTGTTGGCGGACTACTCCACGGGCTCTCCTGTGCCCCTCCTGCAGCCATGACTACAACCTGAATGGCAGTCTAGGTCCGCCTCTATAGCCAGTCGCGGCCGGCATGACAGGCGGGTGGGGGGCTAGCGGGGGTCGCATGGGGGGGGTTAATTCTAAATAAATTAAATAAAAAAATTATCCTTCAGCAGTCCGGTCCCGCATTGCGTCGTCCTCGCAGGAAGCAGCCACAGGCAGCCTCCCTCCCCTCAGCCAATCACAACCCTGCAAATTGCAGCATTGTGATTGGCTGGGACGCCGACCGCACAGGCGTCTGTGGGGAGGCCGTTTTCTCCATGCAGGCTGCATGCAGCCTGCATGGAGAAAAGGGAGAGTGTGCATGACCGGTTTAAACAGTCAGCGCCCACAACATTGGGCTAGCCACTGCTCCCCAACCCATACAAACCAAACCCTTCTTCTGCTTTCTCGCAGTCCTAGAAGCAGAAACATAAAATGGTATTTATACCATTTTATGTTTCTGCTTCTCGCACTGCGAGAAAGCAGTGGGACGACGCTCCTCCACCCACATGGAGGAGCCGCCCCTGTGTATAGCAGTACCCAGGACCCACGCAAAGGAGAGAGAGGGCGGGGCACAGAAAGTACGACTGGCCCCTGAGCCTTGTGGCCCCACAGAGACAAGAGGAGAGATGGCTGAGAGTAGTGCAAGAGCTGTGTGAAGCTGTGTAGGCAGCAGGAGGCAGCTAGAGCCAGACAGCAATCACTAGGATGCAGCACCACACGCCGCATGGAGGTGGCCGGCGTTAGGCCAGTGTTGCTTGTGTGGGTTGCGTTGTCCGCTGCAGCAGATGGCCACACAATCAACCAACAGCCATCTTGCAGCTGCGTAATGAGCACGCAAGGAGCATTTCAGGGCATTAGAGAGCGCAGAGAGCATTATAGAGCTGAAAGGATAGCACAAAACTTTCCTGGCTTGCCCCTGCCTGCCAATCACATTGCTCCTGGCACCCTTTTTAAACATCTATCACCAGCCCAGAGAGATCAAGTCCGGAGTCTCCTGAGCCCTTCTAGTCACACTCTCTGGAGCCTAAGCAACGCTCCAGGAGAAGTCGGAGCCCAGGACCTTTGAGGGAGGGACAGGGGTGTAATTTTTGTGAGTGCTAGGCACTGGGTGCCCCCCTAGCAGAAGTGGCCAGCAGTAGGCCAGTACAGCCTGCAGAGGTTGGCGGTGGCCTGCCACCTGTTCAGCTGTTCCCACTTGTGTTACTTCTTACTGACGGTGAACTATGGTCTATGGACTGTTCAATATTGAACATTTAGCTTGTCTGGAGCATTCTGACTGCCCTCCTCCACCGCTGGACCTGTCACCCTCCTCTCTCCCTGCAGAAGAAACACTTGATTTATTGAGAAGCGGGGGGTATTGAGTTTATGTTGTTACTATTGTTTGCTTGAGAAGCTGGGGGTATTGGGTTTATGTTGCTACTATTGTTTGCTTGGAACTGAGGAATTTGAAGAAATTTCACCAGCTAGGTGGGCAGCAAAAGCTAAACGTTCTTTCAAGTGGGGGCACCCACTTTTTCACTTAAATTTTTGGTCACAATACTATTCCTTAAATGCTGTCCAGCTCAAAGGCTGTCCAGCCATTAGTGTGTTCGCAGCCAGGATCAAACACTGCCCTTGCGACTTGGTGATCGAAATGCACACAAGATGTTCATCACTACTGAAAGTCCGCGCAACAAGAGCATCAAGAGCATCAAGAGCAACCAGGGCCAAGGCAACTTTTGGCAAAGAAAGCAGAGGGACTCCCCTCCCACAAATGTGGTAGCGTGGCATTATTTTTAAGATCAACTTCCACAGAATCTAAGTTGATTATAAAGAATCAAGTTTTCCCTTCTGCAGGAATAAAAAAGTACTATAAAACAAAAAAGATCCAAACCCAAACCCGGGACCTTCGACGCTACAGTTCCCTCCCAGGATCACCAAATCCAGAGGACAATCAGCAACAGTACCTCCTTAGTCAAAAAAATAATCCTACATCAACAACGGGCTCTATATTCAAGATGTCAAACCCTCCAAAGCTGTGGGTGGCAACTTTAATACACAATCGGAGGAGCCTGCTCGTTGTCTCCCCTCGGCCCAGGAAGGGGCTGAAAACGCTCACAAAGAAGCCATCCCAAGAGCCGATTTGAAAAAGGGAACCACCCCAAGACTAGATCTGCATAGACAGCACGTTCAATAACCAAGCCTCAAATTCGTTGGCTGAGGGGCAGCAAATTAAACCTTATTGGCCCCTATCTCCAGAAATCAAAATAGTGTTTGTCTCAACACTTATGCCTCCACAAAGGACTCTAGCGGTAAAGGAGGAGCTCTCCCAGGAAACTGTGGAATGTATGACCTTTTGCAGCGCCATCAGCAACCAAGCCCTGATTGATTGGGACATCGACATCACTAGCTCCCTTAGTATGTCCATTGGTGAGCCAGTCCAAGTCATGAAGTCAGGGGTACTCAATAATGGGACGACACACATGTCTCTATCCTCAGTGAACATAAATAGTGAGCATCATGTCATGCCAGAAGAGCGCTATATTGGGGATGAGAAGATTCTCAATGCAGTGGACGTGTTTGATCCCCTACTTCAAGACCAATCGTTGTCTTATCCAATTGGAAGCCCACATGAGTCACTGGCCATAGATGGGCACCAAGCCAATAGCCCTCTCGCCCCCAAGGGTGTGACGATCCTCCCAAATTTTCTATCAAACAATATATGCCATTCAGAGAAGTCCAACCATGATTTCAAAAGCAAAAACCCAATGCATGCAGGCAAAAATGCATGGGAAAATGCATTGAGTTTGCGGACTGCCATAGACAGTACCCTGACAACCATGGGTCAGGCAGCTATAATGCACGCTGATAAATTAGATACACAAATACTCATTTTACAATCTCTGGTGAATTACGTTAAAAGCACTGACACTTGATTAGTCAATTTAAATTCTCTCATTGTGAAAGCCCGACAACCGGCAGGCAAACCGCAAACCCATGATAATACTCACTTCTTTTAGAGAAGATTTTGACTTTGCTAGTCTAATTTCAGAGCTAGTAAAAGAGTGCAAATTGACTAAATATAGCTTAAGGCCAAGACCCAATGGTGAAACATCAGACACCAATAGCAGGGTACCACCCTGCTCAAACCCTGACCTTTTATCTGGCCCAGCACCAAATGAAAAATTCTTGGAAATATCAAAACTCCCTGTTCATCCATCCAAAGAGGGTGAAGTCAATTCCTCAGTTAATGAATCATTAAGTTTGATTAGTGGTGAACTACCCGCGAAGAAGCTTTTGAAGAAGAATAGAAAACGTCTGCAGAAGTTAAACAAAAATACCAGATAAAATTAGATCAAACATTTTACCCTATATTCGAAAATCTACTGCAGTGGAACAAGACAATGAATATAAACTCAATGACGGAGAATTTTTTGGGCAACGGCATACATTTATCAAGAGGGCTACAAGCTCCTCTTAAGCACTCAACTACCCATTCCCCCCAGCAGTGTAACAATCATCCTCTCAGAGAATACGGACCGGGACGATGAAGTAAACTGCCATCAAGTGAATGTTTCTAAAATGAGGATGACTGCCGCGGTTCAGATAGAGGAAACCACCACTGCTTCAGGCCTTCATGCTTCTGGAGCTGAGATCAATTGTAAAAATGTGGAAATGGCCAAACTATGGAATAGAGAAGGGAAATCTATCCTGCAGAGTATTATGAAAACATACAGTATGGACCAGTTGTCTAAATACATTCATTCTACTAAAACGAACTACGCGGACCGAAATTCTTCAAAGGCTGCCTGCAATAAAAGCACTCCACAAGCAACAACCACGCAATCTCCTCCAATGAATACAAACTCATTTATTAATTCCAACAATTTGGAGCCTTGAGTCAGATATGGCTGGATTGACAGACTGGGCTCCAAACTTCCGCACGTAAATGCTCACCAGCACTATGCTCTTTATGCGGGAATCCCTGACTGCACTCCCACTAGTGTGCCTGAAAGAGCATGGTCCTGAAAGGCAAATTTGGACATCGCACCCGTCTCCGTAAAGCACGACTGAGCGTACCAGGAAGTACAGAACCTTGAGGCTGCTCTTATATTTTACACCAAATATACTTCATGTGGGCACAAAGACATTTTGAACAGACACAACTTACCCCATCTTCTATGGGCACCTTCCTGGTCTGGACACCCTCGAATCTAAAGATCTGGATTACATTGCATTTATCCCGGGGACTAAGGATTTCCCGAAGGAGGCAACTAAAGTATTGTTTCGAGAACCTGAGATAGCAAGACGCATGGAGGTCTAATCAAAAATACTGGCAGAATGAGGAATCGGCATCAGTAAAGTGACAAAACCAAAATATCAATGTCTTCTGGCCTAAATCAATCATCAACACCGGCACCAGAAATCTGTTCTTTGCTTTTCCAAGGACCCACAAAACCCAAAGTCAGGAATGGAGCCGATTGAGATCAAGAAGGAGTATGTTGCCAACAAAAGAGTGCACTGTGTGGCTCCCAGCTCACATTGAAAGCCAATAATCTTCTATGGGAATCAGGAAAATGTTATCCCCTATAACATCATCTCCTCTAACCACAATCGTGAACTGCAATTCTATTCATGAAATATTCGAGGTCTTAATAACCTCATGTCTAACTCCGATGTGATGAAGGAAATTAGCAAAAAAGACATTGTATGTTTGCAAGAAACTTGGCAGTTGGTGGCCACAACATGGCAGGATTACTTCAGATTTTTCACAGGAGCCGAACCTTTGTCAAAGGGGGTCATTCCTCTGGAGAAGTTTTCAGTCTGATACATAAATCACAGGAGCTCAAGGTAAAAGAGCTTGCAAGAGATTTGGGGGCTTATATCTTTGTGAAAGCCACAGCTGCAAATAAAGTGCATTGCAGGAATGCACATCCAATTTTTATTGGAAGTATTTACATAAACCCTGAACAGCCTAAGAAAGAATCTCCCACAGGAGAAATCTTAAAAACCATTAAAATCCTATGGCAACAATATCAGGAAGCCATGTGGGTAATAGCGGGTGATTTCAATATGTATGTATTAGGAACAGAGCAACCCTCCATATGGCAACAGGAAGAAGACATCGTTTGGCATGTCCTAGAGATTGTTTTGGGGAAAATTAAGAAGGACAAGGCCGGAGAAATATTTGCCACCACTCTCAATTCCATTAACGGAACCATTAACGGAAGAGGTGCCCTGGCTCAACCTCCATCTTGCACGTATAGCACAAGCTCTAGTTCCTCTTTAATTGATTATATTTGGGTACCCACGCAGAATTATCCTCAGACAAGTAATTTTCAAGCCCAATACAGTTTGATCAGTGACTTTGCAAGATTAATCTGCTCTCTCTCCAAAATAACCACTAGACTCCCACAAACTTTAACAATTGGCAACCAGGAGGGCGTCTGTGGACTTCAAAGAATAAAATAGTCTATAATGCCTACAGCCATAAAAGGAAGAATTGAAGAAAAGTCTAAAAACAAGAATAAGTGAGAAGGCTTATTCACCCTTACAATGGTCCTTGTTCATGGAACAACTACTCAACATGTTTGCCAACAGGGAGGGAGTTGCAGGAAGCAGGGAAGTAAGCAGCTAAATTCCTGAATTGAGAGATCTTAAACTAAAACTGAATACGCTCCTGAAAATAGCCGGCAGTAACAGCATCAGCCCCTCAAAAGTGGAAGAGATTCAGAATGCGAGGAAGACCTCCAAAACAAAAGTATGGAAAATTGCTAGACAAAATGAGGATAAACTGTGGACCAAACTCCAAGAGGCCTCGGAAAAAAAATTCTGCAAAAGGTTGGAGAATGATCAAATAGAAATGATCAAATAGAAACAATTTGAAGGTTTCTCCAGCTATTATTGCACCTAAGTGGACAGAATACATCTCCAGTTTGTATAACACCACGGATGACGGGTCTGACCTTGACCCCTCGTGGGTTGACAAATCTGGAAATTTTCATGTAAATCTTGATCAATGGGATGATGCCATGGGCAATAAAGATAAAATCATTCTAACACTTGCTTCTTTTCGATCAGCAGTGACCCGCAACCAAATAGTCTTCCAACCAGTATATTTAAATGTGCAATTGAAGAGTGGGCCTCTTTAGTAGGCCCCCTTTTCAAGAACTGCATCTTGTCAGATGTTGTGCCGGACAGTTGGAGAAGCTCCATATTAACTCCAATTCCCAAAAAAGGTGCAAATGACAACCGGCCAACTCCAGGTTAATTACCCTCCATAGCATTGATGGCAAATGCTTTGCAAAAATTTTGAATAGCGAGTTAGAGGAATGGGCCACGTCAAAGGCTTTAATTCCTATCACTTATTCAGGCTTTAGATGTGACCACAGCACTGAGGGTAATTTGATCATTCCATGTCTCCTTGATTAAGGCTGCTTCCATCAAAGATGCCCCTCCACTCTATGTAGCATCTATCGATTTCACCACTGCATTCAACAAAGTTGACAGATTGAGACTCTGGCTGAAGTTGCAAAGCAGGGGCATGCCGGAAAATCTATTGAGGGCCATTAGGAGTCTTTATACCAGGACATGGGTGAGTCAAAATATCGGAAATAGAGTTACAACACACAAGATTTGGACCAAGACTGGTCTAAATCAGGTATGCATCCTAGCCGCCCCCCCCCCCTTTATTTAATCTCTATTTGGCTGACATAAATGATGCACTAGCTTCAGTCCAAGTCTTCCCCCAAAAATTGAAGGCACAATATCCAGTGCCTCCAGTATGCTCATGACACGCTATATTTTGATTATGCTGAAGTGGGTCTCCAACAATCCTTGGATGCACACTGTATTGCAAGGAAAATAAGTCATCAGTCAATCATTTAAAAACAAAGATCATGATCTGTGGCGCTAGAAAAATCAGCATCTTCAACAAATTCAAATTTGTCATGAATGACGTGTGATTGGAGCAAGTGTTAAGGATAAAGGGGCAGATTTACAAGAAACTGACGCATCTGTAAAGATGCGTCAGTTTCCCTGCGCCTGCATGAAAAACCCTTGCACCACTATAGATGCGCCGTATTTACAATACGGCACACTATGGCGCAAGGATTGACAGATGAGTCAGAAATTCGGATGCATCTGTTGGCGGAAAAGTCACGCATTGTTGGAGTCGTGTCGCAAGCACAACGCAACTCCAGCAATGCGTGTTGCGGCCTATTCCCAATACACTGCGTCACTCCTTACGCTTGCTTCAAGCAGGCGTAAGGTTTTGACGCAGTGGCGTCCTAAAAGTCACGCAGTGAAATCTTGTAGATTTCACTGCGTCACTTTACGAGGCTTTCCTGCGTGGGAACGCCTACCCTGCATACATTATACCTGACGCAGGTATAATGTCACGCAGAGCTTTACAACGTGACGCATCTCCTAGATGCGTCACGTTGTAAATTACCGCATTTTTACGCTGCCATTGCGTCACAAAAGTGACATAGCGGCAGCGTAAAAATGACATAAGGGGCTTGTAAATCTGCCCCAAAGTATTTGGGCATTTATTTCGAACAGTGTGGCTCACACCTAACACAGCTCTCTATCCTAAAAGAAATCTTCCTGTCTATGATCATGAGCTTCCAAAAACTGGCAAAAAAGATGCATGGTCCAGACCTAAGGGGCATTTGCAAAGTTATCGATGCCAAGTTTATGCCAACCTTAACCTATGGCTCACTGATATTCAAAGATCATCTCGCCACATGGCTGGACATAGCCCAAAGCCGATGCTACAGGCACCTGTTCCAGGATCCAGATGCTACTCCATCATCCCAAATACGACTGGAATTTGAACTGTGTAAACAAACAATCATGCGGAAAGCTCGGTTTTTGGGCTATTACTTTAAGCTCAAGGCGGCCATCAAATAATCTCTTAAAGAATTAATATGACTATGCATCCAGGATAACAAGCTTTAATGAGAACCGTACTGCATGGTCTCTCCTTGAACAAAACTTGCCTCCAAAATTAACCTGTAAAATTATTGCAAAAACCGCAAAAATATGATCGGGAAAAGACAGGCAAGAGCTAGCACAAAAGGCTCATGCGGACCGCTGTATAATTTTCTATCAAGACCAGGGAAAGGGTTTATATTTTTCCTGTCCTGTGAAACTGGCCTTTAATTATGAGACTGAGACATGGATTAATACCCTTAAAAGCATACAAATTTGGGCGTTTAAAAGGCTCTTCTGACTATACCTGTTGACTGTGCAATTTTAGGCAGGAATCACTGAGGCACGTTGTTTGTCTTTGCCCTAGCTTAAAAAGTCCAAGGTGTTACTGGTTAAAGCCAATATTCCGACATTTGGGCATAAACCAATGTAATAAAGCTGTTAATGCATGTTTGAGCGGAGTAGATGCACAGCTCTCCGCCAGGTTTGTGATATTTCTCAGGGAAGCCCTGAAGTTATTGAACTCGAGCCCTGTAGGCTGCTAAAGTGGCAGCCCGTTTGTTTCCACTTAACGCTAGCCTAAGAACAGTTGCTGCTTTGATTTTTGCTGCTTAATGTAATCAACCAGTGCACTTTCTCATCGGGCTTGGTTAAGTCCAATGTGTTGCACCTGTGATGACTCGAGGCAATTGGAAAGCATCTTAAGCACAACAATGGCTTCTATAAGGATGCGTAGATGATGGGACGGATCTTTGATTATTGATTGGAGTAATAGCACAACTCACTGCTTCCATTGGCCGGTTGAGCTCTATTACCTACACCCAAAGTGGTATGGCGCACAAACTTGCTGGATTAAGCAAGCTGCATACAGAATCTGAGGCCCACATTGGCAGTGTTCTCTTGAGAAGAAACCTTCTGCAACAGCTATGGACTCTGAAGCATTTGCTAGCACTTTTCCCAAGGTGAATCCATAAAGGTTCAGCTCAGCCTACATAGCACAGAACACCCTGGCAGTGCCATAGGCAAAATAAGGCAGCAGCCTTACAGCATCTTCTGGTGGGGTCGTCACATGACAACAAAGGACAGACACGCCCTTTTCATTCAGCAGAGCTTTTTTTGCCTGGAGTGTTGAGTATCCATGCACCATTCCTGATGGATTTAATTCTGGATTTGTTCTGGAAGGTTATAACTTTTGTTTAATTTATGTCCAGGCACCAGAGGTTGCTTTTGTAGGAGAGGATGGTGACGCCATGTTGTAGGCCCTGTTCTGTAGGGCAGGAGGAGCGGTCCAGCTGCGCAGAGCAGGAGGCTGATCTTGTCTGGGGAAGTGGTCCAGTGGTCTGTGACCTCTGGTCTGACCCCTAGCTTGGGGTGTTTGTGTCACTGTAAACAAAGGTGGCTGTCGCTGCATCTGGGCCCAGCTCTTCCTGGCTGAAGCTGCCCGACTTTGAGATGTTTGTGAGAACACTTTTCCTTACTGAGTACACCAGCTTCTAGGAGCTTAAGCAAGAGCAATATACACCAGATTGTGAGGCATGTATTTTCTCAATCAACCCTCTCTGTGGATGTATGTGTTAATAAGAACATATAATGTGTACATCTTGTCTGAGATTGCTGTCTCTCTTTCTCATCTATTCTCTCTCCTGCCAATATCTCTCTCTCTCTCTCGCTTTCTCTGTATTTCTTTCTCTATTTTGCCTCCACTCTCTCTTTCTTCTCTTCTACTCTGTCTACCACCTCTTTCTCATCCACTCCCTCTCCATCTACACTCCCTCTTCTTCTCTTAGCTTTCTCATTGTATCCCTTGCTGTTTCTTTCTCTCCATGTCTCTTTCACTCTTTTTCTTTCTCTACCTTTTGCTCTCTTTCCCTCTCTGTCCTCAGTATTCTGAGTCCCCGCCTCACTTTCATATACACTCCCTTCCCTCCATCTACAGTCAGCTTGCCTCCCTCGGCATGCACGGCATGCACAGCCCTGGCACATGAAAGGCCTCGGTGAAGTGAGCAGCCAGAGGCGGTGTCAATATTTGCAGGCAGTGAGTGAAATATTTATCTGAGTGCCTCTGCCTGTGCTGGGGGGAGGAGGCTGCATTAAAGCTGAGGCTCAGCAGAAGAGGGGACAGCCCCCCTGTCCGCCTTGTGTGATCTCTGTGCTTAGATACTGGAGCAAGAAGCTGTTATTCCTCCTGAGCTCAGCGCACGGCTGTCTCATAACTCACTGGAGCTTTCAGTGAGATATATGGATGTACGCATGGGTGTGACATCAGCTCATTCTTCCTGCTGCAAAGCAGTAGGGGTGAAAAGGGTGCCTTTCTTAGCATTAGCACTAGTAGGAGCTGCCGCTAGTGTTTGCGTGCCTTTAGATGCTAGTAAATGCCCACACAGAATGTCAAATTTGGAGCATTAAGAAAGTGGGCACAAACACGTTACTCAACATTTTTAGGGGTGGGGGGCGGGCAGCGGTAAACCCCGTCACATGAGTCTGAGTTTTTGGCCAAACTCTGTACTCCAAGCGGAGCGCGGACTTGCCAAAACTCTGTGAACTCTGCCTGCAGAGCGGAGTTTACCTCCCAGGCCCACTTTTGAAGCCTAATGAAATTGCTTAGTGCATGTTATTAACTGGTTTACACTCTTCTTCTTCCAGGTTGGCCATGATTAGTGCGCGTTAGGTTTGGTAGGCCCTTTGACACTGTAAATTGCACCTTATGAGCCTGGGGCCAGATGTATGAAACAACCATTTTGTGATTTCCTAATTGCGAGTTTTTTGCGATTCGCAATTAGGAAAGCACTAAATGGCACTAAATTACATGTATGGTCGCACACCGACCGGAATTTGTGAGTCGGTAAGGAGACCCATTGCTAAATAGGAAATCACTATTTGCAATTACCTATTTGGTCACAATGCAGTCACAAATTGCAAATGGAATCATAAATTGCGACTGCATTAAAAAAAAAAAAGCGATTCTTTTCCTGGGTCAGGGAGATGACCCCACAAACAGGAAGTGCAGGATCGTAGAAGCCAGGGGAGCAGGCAGAGCAAACAGCGGAGAACTGCTGCACAATCTAAGTGGCCTGAGGAGGCCCAAACCCTCAATAAATACCACAGGAATGGCCAGCCAAAAGGCAGAGATGGAGGCATGGGTGAGAAAACGCAAATTGAAGTTCTCTGAAAAAGAACTGGGGATACTAACAGAGGAGTGCTGTAACAACCATGAACAGCTGTTTGGTCGTGCATCTATGACTGTGCCTGAAACCCAGAAACACTGAGGGCCCGATTCTGATGCGGGTTGGAAAAGCTTCCCGACCGATGGCCTGATTCTGATGCGGTTAGGAAGGCCTCCTAACGGCATTTGCTCCTTCCAAATCGGATTGGGAACGTGTCTTCCCGACCGAGGGCCCAATTCTGATGCGGTTAGGAACAAATGTTCCCATTGAAGTCAATGGGAGTTCAACCAAATCGTATCTGGAAACATCCGGATGCATCCTACTCTGCCGGTTGGACTTTCCCGATCCGAGTGGGTCGGAAACCATTTCCCAACCGATTTGGTCGGGAAGCTTTTCCAACCCGCATCAGAATCGGGCCCAATATTGGGAAGGACATACAGCAACAACAAAATATGCCGTAGGTGTGGTGCAGCACTTGGTGGAAGAAATACAGAAGAGGTGGTATAATCTTGCACCTTAGGAAAGGGTGGCAATGCGCCTGAGTGAGTCCTGGGCAACAGGAGGTGGTCCCTTATCTGTACCCCCACCCATGACACTGGAGGCAATGGTAGAGACTACACTGGAGCCAGCTGCAGTAGTTGGTTTTAGAAGCTGTGACACCTCTGCATCTGCACCATTGCAAAGCAAGTGTACATCTATATAACTGTAAACTACATACATGTAAAAATAGAACTGATACAGGCAGATCAGTATGGGACCATTACATAGCTTAAATACCCTTATAGTGCATAATGGGACTTGCTGTCAAAACAATTACACACTGTATTCAGTGTCATACATTTATTACATCATATTGTACAACTAAAGGCAAATGGCTTCCCATATAATGACATTAATAGCATGTCTATTCTTCAAATAGATGCACCTGAGGAAGAAATCAAATGCTCAATTGATGAGGGAGAAGAACAGGCCCAAATGGTGGAGGAAGAAGCAGTATTGGTGGAGAGTCTGCCCACTCCACCTCATGCCCACTCCAGCAGTGCATCTTTCTCCCCACAGCCACCATCATTTGAGGATGAGGATGCCGTCCAGCCACCCACTCCAATCCAGATGCAAGTTGTCAGGCCCGACACCAGCGTACTGCAGTGCATGCCCGTAGGCACCATGAAATTCCTCATGTACACCAGCCTTCTGGGTCCCAGGCAACTTCAGAACAGCAAACACCATTTGGTAGGCCTGAGGTGTCCATGCTGCAGATTCAATGCCTGCAGCACAAACAAATTAAATTAGTCAACAGAAAATTGCATAACATTCAGCATGCAGTATTAGTGGGCTTCAATACAGTGGCTACAAAAATGGACTACCTAACTAGTATCCTAGAGAAGCAATGCTCACAGATGGCAAAGGACACTAGCAATCAGAGGAGCGGAGAGAGGAGCAGCGTTGTGCATGTAGGTGCCTTAACAAGCTCCATTGGAAGGCTTGCAAAAGCCACCTCAGCATTATCAAAGCGCACTGTGACTCTAAAGGTCGAAATGGGGTTCTTAAGTGGGGATGTTATCGAGGGGCCATGGCCAGATTACCCCTACAGTGGAAGCCATACAGAGAGTGCAAATTTGAAGTGAGGTGGTTGAGGGCAACCTCATAGTTAGGACTTGTCAAGTGTCAGCAGCATCTCTGTCACAGATGCACGAGTGCTGCAACGCAGTGGTAGCCGTACTCCTGCACGTCAACATGGTGGCATGTCCCACTCTGCACATAGTCACAGAAAAAATAGAGGGGTACTTATCAGGGAGTGCCTAAATATATTTTGTTTAATTTAGGTTGGTGCTGTAATCAACTTACATGTTGACCTCATGTAGCATACATTGATGCATAAAACTGATTTCTTTGAAACTTTAGTTAAATACCTGACAATAAAGTAGGGGTGGGCGGAACTCAAGTAGTTTTACTGCGTGGAGTTGCATAAAAACTTTTCAGGATTCCGCAGAGTTCCGCCCATCGCTCTCAGTGCAGTGCAAACATCTCCTGTGGGATTTCTTCTACCCAATCTCGACACATAGAAGGCAGTATGACTGAAGGACTAAAATTCTCTTCCCAATTATCAAAAGAACATCCTACAATAAAGGTGCCCAGAGCTTGTCAGGTGTTACAAAAGGTGAAAACAGCCCTGGTGACTAAACAGCGATACAAATACATAAACACTGAGAGCGGTCTGTTTTGATACATTGGAGTCTAGCACACTGAAATAAGGTTTGTCTTTGAAGGTGGTAGGTTATTCCATCCTCGCCCAACTCCACTAGAATGCGGTTTTGACAGTGGCCTCTACTCAGCCATGCCACTCCTTTACCTTGTCCAGTTCCTCCTGGCACATGGCGCAGTACCTCTACACGCAGAAAGCACCTGCATCTTGGTGGAGCCTTGGAAGCAGAAGGGGGGGATCTCCGTGGCCCAACACGCAGCTCCGCTCGGGAGCCAGGTCCGGAGGGGTGGATAGGAGAAGAGGCCTGCTGGCCTGGGACAGCAATGTGGGAGGTCAGGGAGACTTCCGGGAACCGTGGTGGGACTCGGGGCTCATCTCATTCTCGGCACAGGACGCTGTTTTGTCTTTGCTGCTGGTGAGCGTCCAGAGCAGCCCAGTGGCCGAGTTGCGATAAGCGGACACCAGGAGCCAAGCCCAGCTTCACCTGCTCAGTCAGCTTGATGTCAACGGTCCTAGCAACAACACTCAGTAAACCACACCGGATCATAGAATTCCATAAACGTGGTCTGGAATAGCATTCCTGGCTGGCCTGGGACTTCATTCACCGTCATGAAGAAATAAAGATGGTACAGGGGAGACAGCTGGCCATAATATGCCTGAAAGAGGTTAGCATTCTAGCTGCGCTCTGTGACATCTTCGCATTGGGCCATGACATGTAGCTCTGTAATCTCCGTGCATATAGAGCAATGCAACACACACAATTTCAAGAGGTGCACTGAGGTACTACAGTAGGGGTGGGTGCCGGTAACTCCGCTGCATGTGGTGGGCGGAGTTTTTGCCAAACTCTGCGCTCCAAGCGGAGCGCGGAGTGGCAAAACTCTGCAAACTCCGCCAGCAGAGCGGAGTTCACCGCCCACCCCTACAATAAAGGTATCTTCACTTTAACAAATCAAACTATTGTGCAAACATTTTATTTCAAATTTTTGAAGTAACCATGACATACCTGCACAGTAATGCTTGGCAATGTGGTCCCTGCACCTCCTCTCCTCTCCTCCACTGCTCTGCTCTTCTCTGTTGGATGCTGAACTGGTGGGCCAGGTTGTTCATCATCTGAATTGGATTCTGACACCACAATGTGTAGGCCTCTCCTGCAGGCAATGGTGTATAGCACATGTTTCTACCATCTTATGGGCAATTGCTGGTGGATATTGTAGGGCACTCCCACTCTTGTGCAGGTAGCGAAACTTTGATTTCAGGAGCCCAAATGTCCGCTCAATTACAGTCCTTGTGCAACGATGTGCAGTGTTATATCTCCTCTCATTCTGGGTGGTAGGAGAGAGGAAGGGTGTGAAAATCCAGGGGCATAGGGCATATGCAGTCTCCTGAAAAACATACATTAGTGTGAGGCAACATAAATTTTGTGTGGATTGGGCAATTTCAAATATGTATTGACATTTATGTTCAGTACCTAATTAACATCCGTCACCAAACTCCCCTCTTTCCATTTGTCTGTAAATTCTGCTGTTCCTAAACATGAAGAAAGCATGGGTGCTTCTGGGATATTGTGACACTATATCAGTGATTATGTTGTGGGCATTGCATGCCACTTGAATGTTAAGGGAATGGATATTTTTGTGGTTCCTAAATAGATATTCAATATGAGATGGCGGACATATGGCCACATGGGTCCCATCTATACACCCTATGGCATGGGTAAAATAAGCAATCCTGTAAAATTGCACTTTAGTACTTTATATTTCCTGCACATTCCTGGGCAGGTATATGTGGCAGTGGATGTAGATAAGCATGGCATCTAGGAACCTCCTGAAGAAACGCCAAGGCGCACTTTGAGACACCCCTCCTGCAACAGCTATCACATCCTGGTAACTTCCACTGGCTAATAGGTGTAACGAGCACAACACCTGAAGATGCGTATGGATGGAATTGCTGTGCAGAGTACTGCTTCCTACATGTAGCTTTAAAAGATCTATGACATCCAGAATGACAGTCCTGTATTGGTCATAAATTTCTTCTTCTGTTTGTTGCAAAAGGATCAGACCGGTTCAAAAAATCCTTTCTTGTCTCCGCTTCCTCCTCTGCTGAGTAGCCAGTATACGCATCCTCCTTGCTATCAGGTACAGGGCCATTGTGGAAAGCTGTGATGCATTATGGGCCAGCTTTTATAGTTTGCACCCATTTACCACCTGGTTTGAATTGGTTGTAAATTACATGTGCTAACGGGCCAAATAGTAACTATTCATTATTTGCAACTCACTTATATTTCCTGTTTGTGAGTCGGTATTAGCGATTCCCTAATACCGACTCGCTATTTCGTTGGCTGAAACTTGTGAGTTGCAAATTGATCGCATTGCAATTTTAAGTTTGCAAATGGTCTTTCATACATAGTGTACAGCCCTTTTTCCATTCGCGAACCAGTTTGTGACCGATTTGCGACTCGCAAATCGTTCGTACATCAGGCCCCTGGTCTGCATTTGTTTAAGTCCAGTGAAAGTGCACAGTGCACTTTATTCACCGACCTGCAGTCTTATTGTTCCATCTTGGTCAGGGCTAGTGCGAGTTAGGCATGGTATACCTTGTGTTATTGTAAGATGCAGTTTATGAATCTGATTGGAATCTCCCTGGCTTCTGCAGCCTAATGAAATTGCTTAGTGCACTTTATTAACTGGCTTACACTATTGTTTTTCCAGGTTGGTGAGGACTAGTGCGAGTCAGGCTTGGCCGGCCCTTTGATACTGTAAAATGCACTTTGCCAAACTGGATGGAATCCACTCTTCTTTGAAGCCTAACGATATTGCTCAATGCACATTATTAACGGGTTTACATTTTTGCCTTTCCAGGTTGGCAAGCAACAATTATACACCCTTACGCCTTATACACCTGGTTTTGGACTAGTGCATAGTAGGCTCTGCAGGCCCCGGACATTCTAAAACACACTTTATGACCTTGATTGAAAATAGCATGTATGTTACTCACTGTATTGCTCATTCTGATGTCAGGATTTGTTGTCTAGTGATTTAAGTCCTTAGTATCAAAAGGTTTACAAACGTTGCTCTTCTCAATGCCCAAATCATCGTATTAACGGCTCCATCTTTTGTGATGTAGCAACTCCGTCAAACTCTGCAACTATCTTAAAGTTTATTGCACAATATATTTTTTGGGACTGAATGGTGTCAAGGGATTGAGTTGGCAGAAGAGTGCTTTAGTTTAGTTAAAGGTTATTTTATACATCACGATTTTACTGTTGATTGGAAAAGATGTAATGAATAAGCAAGCACTTTCACGATGCACTGAATTGAGAGTTGTAGGTTTTGAACTGGTCAATTTTGACTTTATTAGTTCTTTTTCCCTTCAATTGTTTTACATTTTCTTGCTCAATTGTTAGGGTTTTTAATAACTAGAAACAATAAAAAAAAATTCAACGTTTTCAAAAAGTGTAAAAATCAGTAGTTGTTATTAATTACTCTTTCAGCTTCATAAATATTCTTGGAGATAGAGTTTTCCAGTGCTTATAAAGAATCTGACTTTTATTTTCTTGTTTTCCTCGTTCATTCATATTGTTAATTCTTCTTTCTTTTTTTCTAATCCTAATTCTCTTCTCTGTATCTTTTTCGTGTATTTGCTCTCCAAACCAACTTTTCATTTTTTCCCTCACCTCCCTACTTTCATTTCATAGCACTTAAACTCTTCTTTCAAGCAATGAAGTCCCACCCTATGTCCAGTATGCACATGGATACAGATAAGTTTGCACCAATTAGGATTTGATTGCAGCATATAAATGGTAAACTGTGATCATTTAATGCACTGTTTTGCTGCTAAACAGTGATGCACTGCCCTTTTCTTTGTCTCAAGATACCAAGAAAGGACTGTGTTAATAAATGTGGTAGTACTATCTGAACGGAGCATAATCCTGCTCTACATGGTCATAGGGGAGGCATCTGCAAAGGAATGAATAGGCAAACTGTTAGCTGTACGGTCTTTTGCGAAAGCAAACTTTGCAAACTTTGCTGCCGTGCAGCTGATGTAATAAAGATACTTAGGGGCCGATTCACAGAACTAATCTGAGACAAAATCCTAAACTTACTACTTTTGGTATTCACAGAAGGCATTTAGTAGTAGTAAAGTTAGGATTTTGTCTTAAGTTAGGATTTTGTCTTGAGTTAGGATTTTGTCTTAAGACCAAAACTTAAGACAAACTTAAGTTTAACTTAACCCCTTCGCTGCTAGGCCTTTTCCCCCCCTGTGCTAAGCCTTTTTTTGGCTATTTGGGGTAGTTTGCGCTTAGGCCCCTGTAACTTTTTGACCACAAAAGGTATCCACGCCAAATTTGCGTCCTTTTCTTCTAACATCATGGGGATTCTAAAGGTACCCAGGGTTTGTACATTCCCCTGGAGGGGCCCAGAAATTAGCCAAAATACAGCTAAATTTTGGGTTTTTGGGGAAAAATGGGGAAAAAGTGCTGCAAATGAAAGCGTCTGGTTTTTCCCTGCAAATGGTATCAAAAAGGGTTTGTGGGGCTGAAATCACCATTTTCCCAGCTTTTAGGGAATGACAGACTTTTGTCAGAAAACCAACATTTTTACACAGTTTTGGCATTTTTCTGGGACATAGCCTATTTTTGCTATTTTTGTGCTTTCAACCTCCTTCCAGTTAATGGTAGAAATGGGTATGAAAGCAATAATGGATCCTGGAAAGCTATACATTTTTGAAAAGTAGACAAACTTCTGAATTCAGCAAGGGGTCATTTGTGTAGATCCTTCAAGGTTTCTTTATAGAAACTAACAGTTAAATTTTAGAAAAATTGAAAATTAGTTGAAAAAAACAGCCATTTGTGTCAACGTTTTCACCTGTAACTTCTTCTAATTATGACAGCTCTTTGAAAGCAATATACCGTTACATCCACTGGACCTTACTGGTTTGGGGCTATATAGGACTTGTAGGTTCACCAAGAACCCGACAAACCCAGAGCCAAAAACTGAGCAGCGACTTGCAATGGTTTTTTATTATGTACCGGGTATATAGCAATTATTCTTGGAAAATGTATACATGGAAAAATCGGTATGAAAGACACCTATGTATTTCTGAAATGGGAACAAAATATAGAGTTTAGAAACAGTAGATATTTGCACATTTCCGAAATTGGGAATACTCATACTAGCATGAGAATTATCGGTCATTTTTCAAAATGACTTCTTTTTACACATTGTCTTTCATTTGGAAGGCAGAAATGCATCGAAAGTCAATAGGTAATAACAGTTGCTCTACAAATCTGAATTACCCTAAGTCTCCCGATAAAAATGGTACCTCACTTGTGTGGGTAGGCCTAGTGCCCACAACAGGAAACGGCTCAAAAGCAACGTGAACACACAACATTTTCACAATGAAAAATGACCCTTTTTTTGCAAAGTGCCTAGCTGTAGTTTTTGAACCCTAGCTCTGCCGGCACCTAGGGAAACCTAGCAAACCTATACATTTTTGAAAACTAGACACCCAGGGGAATCCAGGATGGGGTGACTTGACTGGCTCTCACCAGGTTTTGTTACCCAGAATCCCTTGCAAACCTAAACAATTGTCAAAACAACCACATTTTCCTCACATTTCTGTAGTGGAAAGTTCTGGAATCTGCGTGGATCCACAAAATTCCACCCACCACGCGTTCCCCAAAGTCTTCTGAGAAAAATGGTACCTCACTTGTGTGGGTGGGCCTAGTGCCTACGACAGGAAAAGGCGCAAAACGCAACGTGGACACACCACAATTTCACAGTGAAAAATGACCCTGTTTTTGCAAAGTGCCTAGCTGTAGTTTTTTAACCCTAGCTCTGCCGGAACCTAGTGAAACTTAGCAAACCTATACATTTTTTAAAACTAGACACCCAGGGGAATCCAGTATGGGGTGACTTGACTGTCTCTCACCAGGTTCTGTTACCCAGAATCCCTTACAAACCTAAAAAATTGTCAAACAAAACACATTTTCCTCACATTTCTGTGGTGGAAAGATCTGGAATCTGCGTGGATCCACACAATTCCACCCACCCCGCGTTCCCCAAAGTCTTCCGAGAAAAATGGTACCTCACTTGTGTGGGTAGGCCTAGTGCCCGCGACAGGAAACGGCGCAAAACGCAACGTGGACACACCACAATTTCACAGTGAAAAATGACCCTTTTTTTGCAAAGTGCCTAGCTGTAGTTTTTGAACCCTAGCTCTGCCGGAACCTAGTGAAACTTAGCAAACCTATACATTTTTGAAAACTAGACACCCAGGAGAATCCAGTATGGGGTGACTTGACTGTCTCTCACCAGGTTATGTTACCCAGAATCCCTTACAAACCTAAAAAATTGTCAAACAAAACACATTTTCCTCACATTTCTGTGGTGGAAAGATCTGGAATCTGCGTGGATCCACACAATTCCACCCACCCCGCGTTCCCCAAAGTCTTCCGAGAAAAATGGTACCTCACTTGTGTGGGTAGGCCTAGTGCCCGCGACAGGAAACGGCGCAAAACGCAACGTGGACACACCACAATTTCACAGTGAAAAATGACCCTTTTTTTTGCAAAGTGCCTAGCTGTAGTTTTTGAACCCTAGCTCTGCCGGCACCTAGGGAAACCTAGCAAACCTATACATTTTTGAAAACTAGACACCCAGGGGAATCCAGGATGGGGTGACTTGACTGGCTCTCACCAGGTTCTGTTACCCAGAATCCCTTGCAAACCTAAAAAAGTATCAAAAAACCCACCTATTCCTCACATTTCTGTGGTGGAAAGTTCTGGAATCTGCGTGGATCCACAAATTTCCACCCACCCCGCGTTCCCCAAAGTCTTCCGAGAAAAATGGTACCTCACTTGTGTGGGTAGGCCTACTGCCTGCGACAGGAAACGGCGCAAAACGCAACGTGGACACACCACAATTTCACAGTGAAAAATGACCCTTTTTTGCAAAGTGCCTAGCTGTAGTTTTTAACCCTAGCTCTGCCGGCACCTAGGGAAACCTAGCAAACCTATACATTTTTGAAAACTAGACACCCAGGGGAATCCAGGATGGGGTGACTTGACTGGCTCTCACCAGGTTCTGTTACCCAGAATCCCTTGCAAACCCAAAAACTGTCAAAAAACCACATTTTCCTCACATTTCTGTGGCGGAAAGTTCTGGAATCTGCGTGGATCCACAAATTTCCACCCACCCCGCGTTCCCCAAAGTCTTCCGAGAAAAATGGTACCTCACTTGTGTGGGTAGGCCTAGTGCCCGTGACAGGAAACGGCGCAAAACGCAGCGTGGACACACCACAATTTCACAGTGAAAAATGACCCTGTTTTTGCAAAGTGCCTAGCTGTAGTTTTTGAACCCTAGCTCTGCCGGCACCTAGGGAAACCTAGCAAACCTATACATTTTTGAAAACTAGATACCCAGGGAAATCCAGGATGGGGTGACTTGACTGGCTCTCACCAGGTTCTGTTACCCAGAATCCCTTGCAAACCTACAAAATTGCCAAAAAAACCACATTTTCCTCACATTTCTGTGATGGAAAGTTCTGGAATCTGCGTGGATCCACCAAATTCCACCCACCCTGCGTTCCCCAAAGTCTTCCGAGAAAAATGGTACCTCACTTGTGTGGGTAGGCTTAGTGCCCGCGACAGGAAACGGCGCAAAGCACAACGTGGACACACCACAATTTCACAGTGAAAAATGACCCTTTTTTTGCAACGTGCCTAGCTGTAGTTTTTGAACCCTAGCTCTGCCGGCACCTAGGGAAACCTAGCAAACCTATACATTTTTGAAAACTAGACACCCAGGGGAATCCAGGATGGGGTGACTTGACTGGCTCTCACCAGGTTCTGTTACCCAGAATCCCTTGCAAACCTAAAAAGTGTCAAAAACCACCTATTCCTCACATTTCTGTGGTGGAAAGTTCTGGAATCTGCGTGGATCCACAAATTTCCACCCACCCCGCGTTCCCCAAAGTCTTCCGAGAAAAATGGTACCTCACTTGTGTGGGTAGGCCTACTGCCTGCGACAGGAAACGGCGCAAAACGCAACGTGGACACACCACAATTTCACAGTGAAAAATGACCCTTTTTTGCAAAGTGCCTAGCTGTAGTTTTTAACCCTAGCTCTGCCGGCACCTAGGAAACCTAGCAAACCTATACATTTTTGAAAACTAGACACCCAGGGGAATCCAGGATGGGGTGACTTGACTGGCTCTCACCAGGTTCTGTTACCCAGAATCCCTTGCAAACCCAAAAACTGTCCAAAAAACCACATTTTCCTCACATTTCTGTGGTGGAAAGTTCTGGAATCTGCGTGGATCCACAAATTTCCACCCACCGCGCGTTCCCCAAAGTCTTCCGAGAAAAATGGTACCTCACTTGTGTGGGTAGGCCTAGTGCCCGCGACAGGAAACGGCGCAAAACGCAGCGTGGACACACCACAATTTCACAGTGAAAAATGACCCTGTTTTTGCAAAGTGCCTAGCTGTAGTTTTTGAACCCTAGCTCTGCCGGCACCTAGGGAAACCTAGCAAACCTATACATTTTTGAAAACTAGATACCCAGGGAAATCCAGGATGGGGTGACTTGACTGGCTCTCACCAGGTTCTGTTACCCAGAATCCCTTGCAAACCTACAAAATTGTCAAAAACCACATTTTCCTCACATTTCTGTGGTGGAAAGTTCTAGAATCTGCGTGGATCCACCAAATTCCACCCACCCTGCGTTCCCCAAAGTCTTCCGAGAAAAATGGTACCTCACTTGTGTGGGTAGGCTTAGTGCCCGCGACAGGAAACGGCGCAAAGCGCAACGTGGACACACCACAATTTCACAGTGAAAAATGTCCCTTTTTTTGCAACGTGCCTAGCTGTAGTTTTTGAACCCTAGCTCTGCCGGCACCTAGGGAAACCTAGCAAACCTATACATTTTTGAAAACTAGACACCCAGGGGAATCCAGGATGGGGTGACTTGACTGGCTCTCACCAGGTTCTGTTACCCAGAATCCCTTGCAAACCCAAAAAACTGTCAAAAAAACCACATTTTCCTCACATTTCTGTGGCGGAAAGTTCTGGAATCTGCGTGGATCCACAAATTTCCACCCACCCCGCGTTCCCCAAAGTCTTCCGAGAAAAATGGTACCTCACTTGTGTGGGTAGGCCTAGTGCCCGTGACAGGAAACGGCGCAAAACGCAGCGTGGACACACCACAATTTCACAGTGAAAAATGACCCTGTTTTTGCAAAGTGCCTAGCTGTAGTTTTTGAACCCTAGCTCTGCCGGCACCTAGGGAAACCTAGCAAACCTATACATTTTTGAAAACTAGATACCCAGGGAAATCCAGGATGGGGTGACTTGACTGGCTCTCACCAGGTTCTGTTACCCAGAATCCCTTGCAAACCTACAAAATTGTCAAAAAAAACACATTTTCCTCACATTTCTGTGATGGAAAGTTCTGGAATCTGCGTGGATCCACCAAATTCCACCCACCCTGCGTTCCCCAAAGTCTTCCGAGAAAAATGGTACCTCACTTGTGTGGGTAGGCTTAGTGCCCGCGACAGGAAACGGCGCAAAACGCAACGTGGACACACCACAATTTCACAGTGAAAAATGACCCTTTTTTTGCAACGTGCCTAGCTGTAGTTTTTGAACCCTAGCTCTGCCGGCACCTAGGGAAACCTAGCAAACCTATACATTTTTGAAAACTAGACACCCAGGGGAATCCAGGATGGGGTGACTTGACTGGCTCTCACCAGGTTCTGTTACCCAGAATCCCTTGCAAACCTAAAAAAGTGTCAAAAAAACCACCTATTCCTCACATTTCTGTGGTGGAAAGTTCTGGAATCTGCGTGGATCCACAAATTTCCACCCACCCCGCGTTCCCCAAAGTCTTCCGAGAAAAATGGTACCTCACTTGTGTGGGTAGGCCTACTGCCTGCGACAGGAAACGGCGCAAAACGCAACGTGGACACACCACAATTTCACAGTGAAAAATGACCCTTTTTTTGCAAAGTGCCTAGCCGTAGTTTTTTAACCCTAGCTCTGCCGGCACCTAGGGAAACCTAGCAAACCTATACATTTTTGAAAACTAGACACCCAGGGGAATCCAGGATGGGGTGACTTGACTGGCTCTCACCAGGTTCTGTTACCCAGAATCCCTTGCAAACCCAAAAAACTGTCAAAAAAACCACATTTTCCTCACATTTCTGTGGTGGAAAGTTCTGGAATCTGCGTGGATCCACAAATTTCCACCCACCGCACGTTCCCCAAAGTCTTCCGAGAAAAATGGTACCTCACTTGTGTGGGTAGGCCTAGTGCCCGCGACAGGAAACGGCGCAAAACGCAGCGTGGACACACCACAATTTCACAGTGAAAAATGACCCTGTTTTTGCAAAGTGCCTAGCTGTAGTTTTTGAACCCTAGCTCTGCCGGCACCTAGGGAAACCTAGCAAACCTATACATTTTTGAAAACTAGATACCCAGGGAAATCCAGGATGGGGTGACTTGACTGGCTCTCACCAGGTTCTGTTACCCAGAATCCCTTGCAAACCTACAAAATTGTCAAAAAAACCACATTTTCCTCACATTTCTGTGGTGGAAAGTTCTAGAATCTGCGTGGATCCACCAAATTCCACCCACCCTGCGTTCCCCAAAGTCTTCCGAGAAAAATGGTACCTCACTTGTGTGGGTAGGCTTAGTGCCCGCGACAGGAAACGGCGCAAAACGCAACGTGGACACACCACAATTTCACAGTGAAAAATGTCCCTTTTTTTGCAACGTGCCTAGCTGTAGTTTTTGAACCCTAGCTCTGCCGGCACCTAGGGAAACCTAGCAAACCTATACATTTTTGAAAACTAGACACCCAGGAGAATCCAGGATGGGGTGACTTAACTGGCTCTCACCAGGTTCTGTTACCCAGAATCCCTTGCAAACCTAAAAAATTGTCAATAAAACCACATTTTCCTCACATTTCTGTGGTGGAAAGTTCTGGAATCTGCGTGGATCCACAAATTTCCATCCACCCCGCGTTCCCCAAAGTCTTCTGAGAAAAATGGTACCTCACTTGTGTGGGTAGGCCTAGTGCCCGCGACAGGATACGGCGCAAAACGCAACGTGGACACACCACAATTTCACAGTGTAAATTAACCCTTTTTTTGTAAAGTGCCTAGCTGTAGTTTTTTAACCCTAGCTCTGCCGGCACCTAGGGAAACCTAGAAAACCTATACATTTTTGAAAACTAGACACCCAGGGGAATCCAGGATGGGGTGACTTGACTGGCTCTCACCAGGTTTTGTTACCCAGAGTCCCTTGCAAACCTAAACAATTGTCAAAAAAACCACATTTTCCTCACATTTCTGTGGTGGAAAGTTCTGGAATCTGCGTGGATCCACAAATTTCCACCCACCCCGTGTTCCTCAAAGTCTTTCGAGAAAAATGGTACCTCACTTGTGTGGGTAGGCCTAGTGCCCGCGACAGAAAACGGCCCAAAACGAAGGTGGACACATCACATTCTCACAGTGAAAAATGACCCTTTTTTTGAAAAGTGCCTACCTGTAGTTTTTGAACCGTAGCTCTGCTGGCACCCAGGGAAACCTAGAAAACCTATACATTTTTGAAAACTAGACACCAGTGGGATTCCAGGGAGGTATGGCTTGCATGGATCCCCCAACTTTTTCTTACCCAGAATCCCTGCAAACCTCAAATTTAGCTGAAAGAAATCACTTTTACACACATTTTGTGTGGGAAAGTTATGGCATCACTGGGCTGAAACAAATTTCCTACCACCCAGCGTTCCCCGGGTCTCCCGATAAAAATGGTACCTCACTCGTGTGGGAGGCCCAAGTACCCGCGACAGGCAAGGGCCCAAAACGTATTGAGGCGACATCAAAATTGCCTATCTCAAAACAACCTGGTTTTGCAAGGGAGTCACCTGGGTTTTGGCCCCGTGCTCGGCGGCCACCTAGGAAACCTACCAAACCCACACATTTCTGAAAACTAGACACCAGGGGATTCCAGGGAGGTATGGCTTGCATGGATCCCCCAACGTTCTTACCAGAATCCCCTGCAAACCTCAAATTTAGCTGGAAAAATCACTTTTTCCACACATTTTTGTGTGGGAAAGTTGTGGCATCACTGGGCTGAAACAAATTTCCTACCACCCAGCATTCCCCCGGGTCTCCCGATAAAAATGGTGCCTCACTCGTGTGGGAGGCCCAAATACCCGCGACAGGCAAGGGCCCAAAACGTATTGAGGCGACATCAAAATTGCCTATCTCAAAATGTTTTGGGCCCTTGCCTGTCGCGGGTACTTGGGCCTCCCACATGAGTGAGGCACCGTTTTTATCGGGAGACCCAGGAACGTAGTGGTAGGAAATTTGTGTCAGCCCGGTGATGCCACAACTTTCCCACACAAAAATGTGTGAAAAAAGTGATTTTTTCAGCTAAATTTGAGGTTTGCAGAGGATTCTGGGTGGAAACGTTGGGGGATCCACGCAAGCCATACCTCCTGGAATCCCCAGGTGTCTAGTTTTCAGAAATGTGTGGGTTTGGTAGGTTTCCCTAGGTGGCCGCCGAGCCCCAGGCCAAAACGTCATGGGACCCCCCTTGCAAAACCAGGTCGTTTTGAGATAGGCAATCTTGATGTCGCCTCAATGCATTTTGGGCCCTTGCCTGTCGCGGGTACTTGGGCCTCCCACACGAGTGAGGCACCATTTTTATCGGGAAACCCTGGGAAACACTGGGTGGTAGGAAATTTGTGTCAGCCCGGTGATGCCACAACTTTCCCACACAAAAATGTGTGAAAAAAGTGATTTTTTCAGCTAAATTTGAGGTTTGCAGGGATTCTGGGTAAGGAAATGTTGGGGGATCCACGCAAGCCATACCTCCCTGGAATCCCCGAGTGTCTAGTTTTCAGAAATGTGTGGGTTTGGTAGGTTTCCCTAGGTGGCCGCCGAGCCCTGGGCCAAAAAGTCATGGGACCCCCCTTGCAAAACCAGGTCGTTTTGAGATAAGCAATTTTGATGTCGCCTCAATACGTTTTGGGCCCTTGCCTGTCGCGGGTACTTGGGCCTCCCACACGAGTGAGGCACCATTTTTTTTGGGAGACCCTGGGGAACGCTGGGTGGTAGGAAATTTGTGTCAGCCCGGTGATGCCACAACTTTCCCACACAAAAATGTGTGAAAAAGTGATTTTTCAGCTAAATTTGAGGTTTGCAGGGGATTCTGGGTAAGGAAACGTTGGGGGATCCACGCAAGCCATACCTCCCTGGAATCCCCCGGGTGTCTAGTTTTCAGAAATGTGTGGGTTTGGTAGGTTTACCTAGCTGGCCGCCAAGCACGGGGCCAAAAACCCAGGTGACTCCCCCTTGCAAAACCAGGTTGTTTTGTGATAGGCAATTTTGATGTCGCCTCAGAAGGTTTTGGGCACTTGCCTGTCACGGGTCCTTGAGCCACCCACGCGAGTGAGGTACCATTTCTATTGGGATACTTGGTGAAAGGCGAAGGGGTAGAAAATTTGTTGTTTCTTTCTGCAGCGTGAAAATTTTGGCACAATATTGCAAGGAAAATGTGACAGACATTTTGAGGTTTGCAGGACATTGTGGGTAAGATAACTTGTTGGGATCCACAAGAGAGACATCACCATGTACTCCCATGGGTGTTTAGTTTACGACAATATCTACAGTTGGTAGGTTATTCTTAGATGGAATGTACACCTTGGCAGAGAGACTAAAAAGACAAAGATTACTGCACAGCCATCTATTCCTCAAGCACACACACATACTGGTTGGATTTGGCACGAGGGCGAGTGATGGTTCAGTATATACAATTTTATTAACAAGAGATTTCACAAAAATGAAATGCACTGTCAATAATTGAAAGGACAAAAAACTGAACCAGTGACTCGCAGCTCGTGAGCTGTAAATCCACGTCAAGGCCCCAACCGCTTTACAGGCCATTCACACACCTTTCATACCTAATACACACAAGACCATTCACATCACCAGGCACGAAACCAACACATTACAACATTCACAAAAAGGGACAAGGTACACCCTGCTTGAGAAAGACAGAAAAGACAAATATTTCTGCACAACCACCTATTCTTCAAGCACACAGACATACTGGTTGGATTTGGCACGAGGGTGAGTGATGGTTCAGTATATACAGTTGTATTAACCAGAGATTTCACAAAAATGAAATGCACTGTTAATAATTGAAAGGACGAGAAACTGAACCATTGACTCACAGCTCGTGAGCTGTAAAGCCACGACAAGGCACCAACCGCTTTACAGGCCATTCATACACCTTTCATACGTGTGACACATACAAAACCATTCACACCGCCAGCCGCGGGCCCAGCACATTGCAATACTCACACCAGCAGACAGCACCATTCAAGGGCCCATCACTTTCACATGCCCACATTCCTGACACAGCAACCACACCAGCTCACAGATTGCATGGAGTGGCGTTTAGCTAGCAGTGTGTGTAGTGACCAGCAGCAAGTCACTACTCACACACCGCCAGCCAAGCGCCCATCCACGCACACTGCCAGCCAAGCACCAGTCCACGCACACCGCCAGCCAAGCGCCAGTCCACGCACACCGCCAGCCAAGCGCCAGTCCACGCACACCGCCAGCCAAGCGCCAATCCACGCACACCGCCAGCCAAGCGCCAGCCCACTCACCGCCAGCCAAGCACCAGTCCACGCACACTGCCAGCCAAGCGCCAGTCCACGAACACCGCCAGCCAAGCGCCAGTCCACGCACACCGCCAGCCAAGCACCCATCCACGCACACTGCCAGCCAAGCGCCAGTCCACTCATCGCCAGCCAAGCACCAGTCCACGCACACCGCCAGCCAAATGCCAGTCCACGCACACCGCCAGCCAACCGCCAGTCCACGCACACCGTCATAAAAAATTTTTAAACAAGAAAGAAAACACAAACCAATTGCAACTAGATACAAAACTATAACTACAAAAACAACAGCAGTACCTAAAGACATCATTCTATTGCCAAACGTGAAACTGAACAACTATATAAAACCATACAGACCAGGCAGTTCACTATTAGACTCACGGTTGCTCCCCAAAACTCTTTTTAGTGTGATACAATCTGAAACATGAGGGCACACACAGCCCAGGATTAGAAGGACAATCGGCACAGTGCATACGACTCTCCTTCCGCACACCTCTTCGCAAGCAGACTCTACATCTCTTACAGGGATTGTTTTTTTTGGGCGTGGGAGGAATTAAATCAGGAAAGTGGCGATCTTTCAATCTAGTTCAAAACACTTGCAACGTCTTGACGCTCCAATTCCAATCGCACAGCCAAAAGCAATAATTGCAAAATTCCTCTTATGTTTTAATCCATGTTTATTCCAGTTTATCCTTAGTTGACCAGACTTTACTTCACAGTACATGATTAGACTGATAAAAGTCCCAATTTTTCAAATGAAACAATTATGCCCATCCGGGCCTTTTACTGCTTCACGTAGGTACATACAATTCATTTTAGGCAGCTCTGGTTTTAAAAATCCAATGCATTTCGGGCCTTTTTATGCCCTTCGTCAGGGATAGCTGTCAAGTTAAAATAAAGAACCTCTGTTAATATCTTACATGGTAACAGCCGTAATGGATTCACAAAAATACATGTTTTCAATCGATCGTATTTGGATGCTTTAAATCATATTAGAATAACAAAATACCTTTCTAAATCACCACATTAATGCCTTAAAAAACCATTACTTCACCCCGAAACTTAGTCATATCACAACCCTATAGAGTATCCGCTGAACGCGGTGACCCCCCCACTTCCATCCTCGTTCTCATGCTGCCAAATAAGACCGCGTTACTAGACGAATTCTCAGTCACCCAATGTGCTCAATAGACTCTAACCACCCTGTATCTGTCAATCCTCCCACACGCCTTACATCTACAGTCCAACATCCCGACATCTCTGCTTCTACCACTTCTATCCTAGTTGTAAACCCTCTCCCAAATTTGTTTTTTTCAAAAAGCTGCGTACCTGCTCCTCCCCCTTCCCCTTCTTGGAATTACTCTTACCTCAAAACCGGCAGTTTGCACCCAGCACAGATTGTTTGAATCGGATCATGACCACACAGTAACAGCATCACGAGAAAGACTGTGTTCAATTCTTGAGAAGGAAATAACGAGCCATCTGTGGTTTGCTCTGAGGTTTATGGTCGTATAACATGTTGGAACATAATTTATACATTTTATGGATATCGGTATGATCATGTGAAAGGACATGAGAGCACGAATAACCATTATAGTAATTGAAATACAAGATAACATTTATATGATTTTTGTACTTTTAAATATGTTACGTTTACACTCAAATTGAAAAACAACACGGGGGTTGAGGATGGAAGCTGAGAATAAGATGGAGGGAGTGGGAGTCACACGCAGGGGGTTGTGGAACAGGTAGTTGGAGGGGAAGGGAGTTGAGAGGAATGTGGTTAGGAGATTGGCGGTGGTCAAGTTGGGGGAAGTATTTAAGGAGAAAGGAGGGGGAGGAGTCAGTCGTTTGAACATCCGTTCGGCAACACGTTCTAGATGAGAGAAGATGTCGGCACAGACAGAAGTAAAGAAGGGGGAAGAGCAGGTTCGCAGCTTTTTGAAAAAAACGGATTTGGGAGAGGGTTTACAACTAGGATAGAAGTGGTAGAAGCAGAGATGTCGGGATGTTGGACTGTAGATGTAAGGCGTGTGGGAGGATTGACAGATACAGGGTGGTTAGAGTCTATTGAGCACATTGGGTGACTGAGAATTCGTCTAGTAACGCGGTCTTATTTGGCAGGCATGAGAACGAGGATGGAAGTGGGGAGGTCACCGTGTTCAGCGGATACTCTATAGGGTTGTGATATGACTAAGTTTCGGGGTGAAGTAATGGTTTTTAAGGCATTAATGTGGTGATTTAGAAAGGTATTTTGTTATTCTAATATGATTTAAAGCATCCAAATACGATCGATTGAAAACATGTATTTTTGTGAATCCATTACGGCTGTTACCATGTAAGATATTAACAGAGGTTCTTTATTTTAACTTGACAGCTATCCCTGACGAAGGGCATAAAAAAGGCCCGAAATGCATTGGATTTTTTTAAAACCAGAGCTGCCTAAAATGAATTGTATGTACCTACGTGAAGCAGTAAAAGGCCCGGATGGGCATAATTGTTTCATTTGAAAAATTGGGACTTTTATCAGTCTAATCGTGTACTGTGAAGTAAAGTCTGGTCAACTAAGGATAAACTGGAATAAACATGGATTAAAACATAAGAGGAATTTTGCAATTATTGCTTTTGGCTGTGCGATTGGAATTGGAGCGTCAAGGCGTTGCAAGTGTTGTGAACTATGTAAAACGTGCTTTGAGGTGAGGCACGGGTCCAGTCAGCACGCAAGCGTGAAAAAAAGACAAGAAAAAGAAACAAAAAATACTGAGTACGTTGAAGAAAATGGTGTGCATTCTACCACTCTCAAACTGCGATCTTTCAATCTAGCCACATCCTCCACCACTCCAACTCTAGGAACACTTGCCTGTTCCACAACAACAAGGCTGCCTATCACAGACTGCTGAAACTGAACAAAAGTCAACTTTGACTCAGGAGAACACTCCTTGTACACAACAAAAGCATTGAAAGTTGCTAAATTGAAGAGATGGATGGCCAACTTTTTATACCAAATGTAAGCCTTACGAATAGCAGTGTAAGGTTCCAACTTCTGATCTACTCTATCAACACCACCCATGTGCTTATTGTAGTCTAAAATGCACACAGGTGAAGTACTCTCATCATGGATGGTAGTCAGCATGTACACATCCCTCCTGTCCACAAATTTCACAGCTAGTAGTTCATCACTACGCAAGGAACTGCACTGTCCCCTCTGAAGTTTTTTGGAAATAAGCTCTTTTGGATAACCTTTACGGTTAGAGCGGATTGTGCCACAAGCAAAAGTGTCCACTTTGAACAATTCCTTAAACAATTGCACAGCAGTGTAGAAGTTATCAAGGTACAAATGGTGGCCTCTGTTAAACAGTCCTCTAGCAAGATCCCACACAATTTTCTCTGAAACTCCAAAAGTGGACGGACAACCAGGGGGTCAATAGTGGAATCCCTACCAGTGTACACACGGAAATTAAAAACATATCCTGTCCTACTCTCAGACAACATATACAGCTTAATTCCATAACGTGCCCTCTTGCTAGGGATGTACTGCCTAAAAACCAAATGGCCCTTGAACAGGACCAAAGACTCATCAATAGATATTTCTTTCCCTAGAGTATAGATCTCTGAAAATCGATCTACAAAGTGATCAAGAACAGGCCGAATCTTAAAAAGACGGTCACAGTCAGGGTGATCTCGTGGCAATGCCAAAGTATTATCAACAAAATGCAGCATCGGAAGCAAAAGTAAATACCGATCACGGGTCATAATCGCAGGAAATATGGCCGTTGCCATCAAGGGATTGGTAGACCAATATGAAGCCATGGACGGCTTCCTTATCAAGCCCATCAAAAAGTCAAACCCAAAAACTTCTTCATCTCATCCAGATTTGTGGGAGTCCACCGGGTAGCTCTAGAGTGGGGCTTAAGTGTGGCACTGTTGTCCCTCAAAAACTGTTCAGCATACAAATTAGTCTGCTCAACAATCTCAGCCAAAAATACATCATCCATAAACAACTGAAAAAACTGTATAGGCAAAAAAATTCGCAATCCACTCTACACCCTGCATCCACACTAAAGGCAGGCAACACCGGCTGCACCATGTTTGGATCAACCCAGAGTCCAGCACTTCCAGTAGGAAGCCTTGCAGCCTCAGGCTGCAATACCGATGTCTCTTGCTGCACCATCGGCACATCAGGGTCCCCCTCTAAAACAGGCACTTCATCCGCACTGAGAGTAGCTTCATCCGCACTGAGAGTATCTTCATCATCCGATGATTCCATGTGGAGAGAAAACTCACTGCCTGAATCTTCCCCTCCCTCCTCTCCCTCAGACACACTGTCAGTCTCATAATCCTGCTCAGAGGAAGATTCAAGAAGCATACCAACCACCTGCTGAGCAGTCATTCTACCGCTAGCCATAATCCTTACTAATAAAGGTAACTTGTCAAACAAGTCAACAACAACAAACACTTTGTAAAATAAGTAATAAATAAAATGCGTCTTTATCAGAAAGACCTATATACTCCAAAACGATACCACTCACTTGCCAGAAGCAGCTAGACTCACCACCACCTACTCTGCACAGACACAGTAAGGATCAACAATATCCCACTAAAAAAGAAAAAGAAAAGAAAATTACACATAAGACAATGCAAAAAACATCGCAAAGAATTTCATGCTCAAAACACTAACTAAATATGCTGCCATTATGACACCACTTACAAAAAAATTCATTCATGCATGACAATAATACTCATTTGGAGTAAATACAACAAAAATATTTTTCTTACCAAAAAAATGCAACTATGCAAAACTGCAGAACAACCACTGCCGAAACCGCAAACAGGAATCAAAAGCTTTACACTAGAATAAAAAGGAGAAATAAAACATTACAATCACATATGCAAATAATGCACTAGTCCACATACTATCCACCAGCCAAGCAAAGGTGGTAGGTGGGCCTAAAAGCATAAGGCCGATCTGCCCCCACAGGGAGCAGAAACAGCCAAAAAATTCACCCTCATAAAGGGGGAGCGACCCTTGCCCAAGGGGTCACTCCCCAACACCAACATTTAAAAAGCCCTAGTGTCTACTGGCTTCTGCCCCCCTAGGGGACAGATGGACCTGAAAACATATGGCCGATCTGCCCCCAAAGGGGCAGAAACGACCACAATAAATACCCCATAAAGGGGAGCGACCCTTGCCCAAGGGGCCGCTCCCAACAACACAAAAACAATCCCTGGTGGCCTAGTGGGCATACAATAAAATTAATTGTTTATTTCGGTCGATCTGCCCTTCCAAGGGGTCAGAAACGGCCCAAATAAATGCTCCCCAAAGGGGAGCGACCCTTGCCGAAGGGGCCGCTCCCCAAAAACATATTGCTCCCCCAAGGGGAGCGACCCTTGCCCAAGGGGCCGCTCCCAACAACACTAAAACAATCCCTGGTGTCTAATGGCTTCTGCCCCCCTTGGGGGCAGATGGGCCTAGACTCACAAGGCCGATCTGCCCTCAAGGGGGGGCAGAAACGGCCAAAATAAATGATCCCCAAAGGGGAGCGACACTTGCCTAAGGGGCCGCTCCCCGACACAAAAGGGCATTTACAAAAAAGTAAAAAAAACATTCCTGGTGGCCTAGTGGGCACACACCTACTTATTTTTTTTTTTAATCAGATCTGCCCCCCCCAAGGGGGGCAGACCCAACTAAACAAATTGCTCCCCCAAGGGGAGCGACCCTTGCCCAAGGGGCCGCTCCCCGACACACAAAGGGCATTTACAAAAAAAAAAACATCCCTGGTGGCCCAGTGGGCGCCACATACTTTTTTTTTTTAATTATCCAGTCTGCCCCCCCCCACCAAGGGGGGCAGAACCAACTACACATATTTCTCCCCCAAGGGGAGCGACCCTTGCCCAAGGAACCGCTCCCCAAAACACAAAGGGCATTAAAAAAAAAAAAAATCCCTGGTGGCCCAGTGGGGGCACACACACCTTTTTTATAAATAATTATTACCGATCTGCCCCCCCCAAGGGGGGCAGACCCAACTACAGATATTGTTCCCCCAAGAGGAGCGACCATTGCCCAAGGGGCCGCTCCCCGACACAAATTGGGCCATTTAAAAAAAAAAAAAACGAGCATTCCTGCTGCACGATCGCGTCCCAGGCGCGATTGTGCAGCAGGAATGCTTTTTAAAAGACATCGGAGGAAAGGGAAACCCTTTCCTTTCCTCCGATGCCTTTTAAAATATACCCCCCACCCTCCAAGAGTAAAAACTCACCCGTTTGTCTCCCGACGCGCTGGAAGCTAATGGCTTCCAGCGCGTCGGGAAACAAAGGGAAACCTCCAATGACGTCAGCGCGCCTCGCGCGCTGACGTCATTGATGATGTGGAGGGGGCGGGGGGTGGCAGGGGAAGGGCTTCCCCTGCCTTCCCCGGTGCAGGCACGAAGATCGGTGTCCCACGGGGGAGCGCCAGCGCTTCCCCCGTGGGTGGGTGTCACGACGGCCGGGAGACATCATGAGCACATGCCCACTGTGTGTCATGACGGCTCCCGGCCGTCGTGAGCACCGAAGGGGTTAAGTTTAACTTAAGTTTAACTTAAGACAAAATCCTTTGTTTATTTGAAAGCAGTGCAGGACTATGCTCCTTCTCGGCATGCTTGAGAGTTGCCAAGGGCACTTTACTTTTGTGTTCTATGCAGCTTTCACTATTATTCTGCATTTTCTGGAAACAGAAAGAGGACAGCTCAACATGATTGAATTAAATACATCACTGTAGTTTGTACTGGTGGTTTTGTTAAGTGTTAGGTCTTCATTTAACACTGTAAGAAAATGGGTTATTAGTTGGGAAGGATGTAAGTCCTCCCCATGTAATAAGTCCTGAAGTCTTGTATGGGCAAACACAGTTTCAATCATTTAAATCTGGGCTCAGTCCCTGGGCTCAGTCACTCTCTAATCCCCATTATCTTAAAAGGTCCTATACAATGCTCCCACTCAGAAACTAATATAAGGAAAGACCGCCCTTGGGCTAAACTGTCCACTGAGGCGTGGGCCAATATATTGGAGAGTACTAAACCCATTCTAGACTCTAACGTTACTGAAGCCGCAGAAAAATTATATAACTGGATCGAATCAGCACTGGATATAGTGATCCCAGTCAAAGAAATGTCCCATAGGGGGAGAGAAAGGACAACTCCATGGTACTCGCCCCAGCTCAGATCACTCAAACAGACATGTAAACGCCAGGAAAGAAAATGGAGAAAGGACTATAGCGAGAGCAGCAAAATGGATTATAGAAAGGCTATAAGATCCTATCAAGCCGAAATTAAAAAAGCCCAGGCATTCTACTATGAAGGAAAAATCACCTCAGCTTCCAACTCCCCCAGGGAAATTTTCCGCATAGCAAAGACCCTACTCGAACTCCCAATGCCTGAAAACACCATCTCTTCTGATCGGTGCAACGAAATTGCAGACTACTTTCAAGAAAAAATTCAAACAATCTATAACACTTTCCCCACCTCCCCATTGCCTAGTGACATCTCTGCTCAAACTCCTCTTACTGACTCGGATGAGATTAATAGAGTCCCAAACAATATGGGGCACACATTGGAGAATTTCCCTCTCTTAGATCTGGCAACGCTCACAAAAATCTTTTGCCGGATAAAATCGGGCTCACCTTGTGACCCGGCAACCCCCCCATCAGATGGATAAGGTCTAAGAGGTGGTGTTATCACCAATAATGGAAGTGCTAAATCTCTCCATTACTAATGGTCAGGTTCCACCCCCATGGAAACATGCGATGGTAAGAGCGCTTCTTAAGAAACTGACCCTAAATCCAGACGTTCTGAGTAACTACAGACCCATATCTCTATTACCCATGGTCTGCAAGATTCTGGAAAAACATGTCAACTCCAGTCTTTCAACTTTCCTAGAAGCCCATAATCTCTTACAGTATTCTCAGACCGGGTTCCGACCCCAGTTGGGCACGGAGCCAGCTCTGATTTCGGTGGTGGAGGAAGCCAAGAAGATCATGGATCAGGGAGGCGCAGTTGCCATTATCCTCCTCGACCTAAGTGCTGCGTTCGACACTGTCAATTTTGACATCCTTCTGAACCGGCTGGGGAAGGTAGGAGTGGCAGGGGACGCCATAGCATGGATCCAATCATATCTCAGTGGCAGAACCTTTCAAGTCTTTTCAGGAGAAGCCACCTCAAGATGTCGACCTCTTAGGTATGGAGTGCCTCAGGGATCATCCCTGAGTCCTACCTTATTTAACGTTTACATGAGGCAATTAGCGGACATTGTACTTCCTTTTGGGATAAAAATCATCACCTACGCTGATGACACCCAGCTAGTGGTTTCTTTAAAGCACCCGCATAATGCCCCTCCGACCTAGAATCATGCTTGGAGAAGGTGGCTTTATGGATGCAAAACTCATGCCTTAGGCTCAATGGCGACAAATCGGAAATCATGTATCTGGGCAATCTACCCAACACTGACTTTAAACTACAATGGCCTACATGCCTAGGACAAGCGCCCACCCCAAAACCTAAGATCAAAAGTTTGGGAGTGTGCCTTGACAAATCACTTAAAATTGAACAGCAAGCGGTGGAAGTGGCAGGTACGTGTTATGGCATTATAAGAATGCTGAGAAAAATTCTCCCCCTTCTTCCCAGCGGGGCAAGGAGAATGGTGGTCCAGGCCCAGGTCCTATCCCGCCTGGACTATGGTAACTCCTTGTACCTGGGAGCGCCCAAAGCCACCATTAGGAAACTCCAAGTCACCCAGAACTGTGCGGCAAGGATGCTGCTTGGAGTGCCAAGAACGCAATCCGCGAAGCCATGCCTGAAAGACCTTCACTGGCTACCGATTCTGGAAAGAGTCAAATTCAAGGTACTTTGCATAGCCCACAAAACCTTGATGGGAAAAGGCCCCACCATCTTTAACTCTCTTATCACATTTTACCAACCCAGGAGATCGCTCCGCTCCGCCAGTATGAGCTTGGCCGTGGTGCCGAAAATTCAGAGAACTCGTAGCAGGGGCAGCTCCTTTTCTTATAGCATAGCCAGGTTGTGGAATGCCCTACCCTTGAAGCTACGCTCGGAGATTCATCTCCTCACCTTCCGGAAACATCTGAAAACGTGGCTATTTCAAAACATTAGTCTGTAGACCCCCCTCCATTTTACTTCTATTCCGCCAGCGCTGGGATGCCTCTGGGTAGCTACGCGCTCTAGAAATGTTAAGTAATAATAATAATATCATACATTTTTAACTTGGGAAATGTGCAAAATATTTAGCAATGAGAAAACAGTAAAAAAGTCAAAACACAACTCAATAAAAATCCCACAACCAATGTCTAAAAGTTAAGAACAACATATTAAGAGAAATGACACCAAAATGACTAACATCCAATAAGGGTTACCAGAGGTAATGGTTTTTAAAGTTTAAGGCAAAAAGAGCCATGAAAAAATAATTTGCAACCAGAAGCCACTGTTCATAATTGACGGGAACCACAGTGCAATTTCAGGCCAACAGCAGAGGTCAGATTCACCAAGCACCATCTGACTAGTGGACTCATGTACGAAGAATGCATTAGGTAAAAGGGGTGGCAATTTGCACCCCAACTGTTACCGAATGCATTCTTATTTTGCAAAACCAACCTACATATTAATAGGTCGCTTCTCAAAATACAGGTCACAATTCAACCTAACTCATAAATAATAATGCGATAGGTTGCAAATTGCGGCCCACTATAATTGGCAACCAATCATCGGCATAATGGCCTTCTGGGGTCAGCCCACCATCATGTCTGTGATAGCTTTTAAGTAAAGTATTTTTTTTAATGTATTCCTTGTAGGAAAATGGGCTGTATTTAAAAAAAGGAAATGAAAATGTTTAAAAAGTTTTTTCAGATTAGGCAGTAGTCCATAAGACCACTGTCAACTTTAAAAAATGTTTTTTTCACCATTCACCAAGTGGAAGTGGTTCCTTTGGGACCTCCCATTTGCAAATGGGTTACCACCTCCTTTGAGATGATAAGAAAATATTATTTTTTGGGACCAGATTTGGTTTGGAAAACATTAATACATGCCTTAAGGAATCGGTATTTGAAAGGAATGCCCTTAAAACACGCGCCCAAATAATGATTCCTTAATGTTTCCTAATCCCATTTAACAATTCGGAAAATCTTTTATGAATCATTAAATGCGTTTAGTACATTTGAAAAGCGTTTTAGCATTTGTAAATCCTCTGATTTACCAAATTATAGGGTTTATGAATGCAAAACCCATTTGTTCATGAGGCCTTTAGTTTTTTTTTATGGAAGACTGAATCCTCCAGTGGGGCAAAGTTGAAGGTTGTATCCAAGGAATTCTTGTCAAATCTGAATAGCTGCTGACCGAAGTTTAGCTGAACATGTTGGTTTTGGCTGAAAAACCCACAAACGGGAAAATTCAATTTTCATGTTCGACAAAGTCCTCTTGTTAGGCGTATGCTTTTCACACCTTTGCCTGGTCAAGATTTCTACCTTCAGAATTGGTCTCTTTTTTGGAGCTTAAAATCTTCCAGCATGGCAAACCTAAAGCTGTATCCAACAAGTCCTTCCGAAATCAGACACCATTGCTGCAAAGTCCAGCTGAAGCTCTAGAGGTCTTGGGAGTCCAAAGATTTTGTAAATCCCAACTTTTCAGACTTTCTGCTGAAGTTCCTGTTAGCCACCTCTGAGGCTCCCAGGACCTCAGGGATAGTACTTAGGGGCCTGGACACATTCCAGCAGAGGCCACCAACAAGGTCTAGTCCAGTCCAGCAGTAACTTGCCAACTGATCTCTCCAGGAAAAAGACCTTTTGCAGTTTATGTCCCTGTAGCCACACCGGAGCTTAGCCAACTGACCCTTGGAGTCCGGGGTGCAAGTGGGAGCATTTCCAGTCCTTGAGGTCTCCATACAGGTCTTAAACTGGAGTTCTATTCCTCTTCTGTTCTTCCACAAGTCCAGCAAGTGTTCTCATGAGCCGTGGGTGAAGTGCTACTTTTGTTCAGTTCACTAACCAGGGCTTGGGGATGACCCATGTACACTCCTTGAGCAATAGGCAAAACGCTTCATAGAGCAAACCTTCCCACTTTGTAGTATATATTGTTTACCTCACTCAAACTATCCCACAGTGCACTATTCTCAGTAAAATCCAAGATAGCAAAATCTTTCTGCCCTTGGTGGAAGCTTGTGGCACACCTATGGCTATGTTTAATGAAAATAGCAGTTCCTTCCCACTCAACCGCTCCAAACTGGTTTGGGGGCTATTTTCCTACTTCACTGAAACTAAAGCCAGGAGGCTAAAGTGGGTGGTTAGGGAACAAAAGAACCCTCTCCTCCACGCTTTCCTTATCACTAAGCAATAAAGGTACAGGCCCGACCCCTTTTTAGTTACTAAAGTTCCAGGACACTCCTACATCGGCCTCCTTGCGTTAGGGTGGACCGCATTGCTCCATAAGCCATCCTGCCAGGCCCAAGACATTGTCTCTGCTTTGGGAGCAGTATTTCACATCTCATCAAAGCAGCACTGACCAGCCAGTTTCAGGCCAATGGTATTTAACCTACACGGGCTTCAGGCAGGAAAAGTATAACTTTCTAAAAGTTACTTTTCCTATATATTTATCAAAAATCAAGCTTCACCTTTATATTGAAGTTTGAATAAATATTTAAAACAGTGGTTGAACAATCGCTGTAGCATATTGGAACCCACAGACGTGGGATTTATACATTAATTGTACTTTCGTTTTTTCTTCAGAGAACCGTCTATAGTCCTAAAAGCGAAAATAGCGTTTAGAGGCTGGTCACTGTAGGAGCATGCAAACAATAAATTCTTACATGTTCCACTTTTAAATACCAGGCACTTTACCTTGTGGGCTTCAAAGCCTGCTAAGGGGTAACCTACCTAATATATAAAAGTAGGGTTTCCCTCCTGATCATAAGGATTATTTTTATAGCCCTGCCTACAGATTTGAAACCTTCAGGAGTCAGTCTACAAATGTAGGCCTGAAGCCATGTTTCCTTCTTTTCATGTTTTTTGTGACTGGCACAATAGGTGATGCAGTCAAGAGGTGACATTTCACTGTCTATCCCATCGGTGTATTTTCAAAAACGTACTATGTCCTTACTGGAAAGTTAAATGTACCAATTGGGAAGTAGCCACTTTTTTACCATGTTTCAGTGTTCATAGCTCATATGCTAGGGACTGGATAGTAGTACCCCAGTGTGCAGAATTCAGAAACTAGCAGCAGCAGTACACATAAATGGGAATGAGCATGAAAAAAGAGGCGCTTTCTTACAAGCACCATAAGTTCCAAGTTTTCATTTTGGTAATAGGAATGAAAATGATCTTGGGGATGTATCAAGAGCAGGTTCTACCTCAGTATGCAGGCTGAGAATGGGTCCGTGCACCTATGTATGCTCAAATTGTGCTGTCCAGAGCACATATTTAGAAGCACATATTTAGAAACAAAGAGCAGTGGCTGTTTCCTCATGTTTTAACGCTGCACTGTCTGCAGTGTATACACTAACCCATATATTTTCTGAGTTAATGGGTGCACTGTAGGTTGCTCAGTTTCAGCAAAACTGGTGGATGGGCCTCTTTTGAGCCTGTTCTTGGCTACGGATGATTTTCATGAAATAGTCCTTGCCCTTCTGTGTGAGGGGGTGTAGCTTCTGTAGGAAGACTTTTCAAACCATTGCCATGTAAATCTATGAACAGGAGTGTTAGGTATAATGCATTATGAGAGAACACTCATTCTAGAGGTGTTGTATGTACAGTGATCTATATTGCCACAGTCATGATAACTGAGCATTCAGAAATCAAAGTTCCATCATACTCTTAGCGAGGGAGGATGACATCATGCTGGTGCCTCTTCTGGACCGACACCCCACTCACAGTTCAGTTGTGATCCTGCTGGCCACTACACAAAAGTGTGCTGCGAGCAGAAAGCTGAATACATATGAGGTGAGTCATGCTCCAAAAATGGGCATGGAAGCAGGTCCAAGGATTTAAAGGTCCTCGTGTATAGTGTAAGAGAGCATTAAAACTGGGGTGTTGGCAATTTTATATTGAACTAAAGCAAAATCTTGAGCTATTTGTTGCTTCCACATAAATGTAAAAAATCATTATTACCCTCATGCCAGCTGTCAAATCAGAAAAAAATCAACAAAAACGGAAACAATATTTATAGTGATATTCACACAAGCCAAAACATGAAGTTAACTGGTCTCTAGATTTTAGAATTGGTAAATGAAGAATCGACCTAATGAGGAAATCTTTGGGTCTTACACCTTCTCTGGAAAGGGAGTGTACTAAATATTTAACTTCTTCACTGAGAAATTTGCACTTTTCCATTGGAAGTGCCATATTCCTCTTATTTCTTAGTACCATTTTCAGTTTTTCATTGTGCTCTTTTATAGTTTGTGCAAAAGCCAAAATATCATCATGAAATGCAGTTATTCTTCATATGTGGCCAAATAAAAAAGTGTATAAATCTCTGAAAAATTGAAGTGAGAGATGCCAAACTGAAAGGTATGCACAAGAAGAAGAAGGCAACATCAGGAATGAAAAATGCAGTGAGATGTTTGCAATTAGGGCTTATTTGTATCAGAAGATATGCTACCAGTGGCGGCTCCTCCGCTAAGGCGGAGGAGCGTTGCCCTACTGCGCAAAAAGGAGAAATAAAAAAATGATAGGGTATTGTTATTATCATTTTATTTTTCCTATTGCATACAGTCAGTGGCCTGTGTGCAGTGTGGAGGGGGGCGGCCAGAGCAGGGGAAGAGTGGTTTGCACTCCCAAAGTGCGCATCAATTGTTTGGCCGGCCCTCTTGCGCCGACCAAACAGTTCATGCATACTTTACATGTTACCCCCAGGCTGCATTACACAGCCTTGCGAGGAACATGCACAGGCTCCCTGTCACGACTTGCTCCCTGCGTTCTCGTGTCCACCACCAGGGGGCTGAACTGTGGGACTCTCCAGTGTTCTAATAAGCTTCCAGACCCTCCCCTTCATGTATATACTGACTTCCAGCCATTTGGACACTATTTGGGAATTGACATCCATTCCCAATCCATGCCGGGTTTTGTGAAAGCCAGCCTGCTCATACTTGAAGCCAGCCTGCTCACACCTGATGCATGTGATTACTGAGAGCTCTTTAAGCCCCAGCTCCCTTCAGCCCAGTGTTGGTCATTGTAGCTGTATACCGGTGAGACCGATCCTTGTTTCCTGAGCTGTTTGGTTTCCTTGATTCCTTTGCTATAGTTAATCCTTGTTCCTTGATTCCTGAGCTATAGCTATTCCTTGTGCCTGAATTAGCACTGCCTGCAGTGCTACCTTGTTTCCTGAGTTCCTGAGCTATAGCTATTCCTTGTGCCTGAATTAGCACTGCCTGCAGTGCTACCTTGTTTCCTGAGCTATAGCCATTCCTTGTGCCTGAATTAGCACTGCCTGCAGTGCTACCTTGTTTCCTGAGCTATAGCTATTCTTTGTTCCTGGGCTTCAGCTATTTCTTGTTCCTGATTTGCACTGCTTGTAGTGCTCTCTTGACTCCTTGTTTCCTGAGCTGTAGCTATTTCCTGTTTCCTTGAACTAGCACTGCCTGCAGTGCTACCTTGATTCCTGAGCCTTAGCATTCCTTGTTCCTGAACTGCAGCAGTTTCCCTTGTTCCTGAACTAGCACTACCTGCAGTGCTACTTTGACTCCTGAGCTTTTGCTCAATTCTTGTTCCTGCCCCAGCACTGCTTCTATGCTACTTTGTTTTCTTGATTCCTGAACCTGCACTATTCTAGTATACCCTTGAAGCCTCCCCTTCTGTATATCCTTTTCCAGCCCCTGCCTTTCTTCCCATTTCCTTGGTTCCAGTTCTAGTTTGCTGTCTTTCTATTTCTGCTGTCTTGCTTCTGTTACCTTGTATGTTTGTTACCTGCTTTCTGCCAAATGTGCCCTGTGATTTCCTTCCTTTCCTGTTAAGCACTCCTCCTTGCCAGCTCCTTGTCTATTGTGCTTGTGTTTAGTTCTACCCCTTTGCTGTTACTGCCTTGCGTGTTCCTGTTTGATCGCCAGGATCCGTGGGCACAGCTGACTACCTAGGTGGTGTTTCTTGTTCACTGTGAGTATTGTCTTTGAGTTACTGTTATAACATCACCATAGGTATAAGCTCCACAGACCCTGCCTTTGCATACATATCCTATATGTGGGTATTTTCCGTCAGTATCTGTAACAGCAATTGTGGGTGAGGAACTTACTGAGCTTCAGTCTTACCATGTGGAGCTCCCGAGTGCTTTACCCCACATTCCCTTTATTGTTAATGTTGTATTATATATATGTCTTGCACGTCCGTCCTGGGTGTAGTTAGTCTGAATGCTAAATTGCCTTGTGAGTGACCTTCCTTTTTGAGTCTTAGCCATCTTGTTCCTTTGTACAGGCTTCCCCTTTGGATCCCTTTTTCTCCTCTGACTTCCTGTGTGATCCTGGGCAGCGCTGTACTCCTCTCTCTGTGTACGTTTTCTGCCCTGTTCCCAGTCCTTGCCCAAGTCCCTGACTGTGTTACCGACATAGTCCCGGACAGTCCCTGACAGAATGACCAACCCACATTTCCAGGGTTACTTGTGAGGTTTCTTTGCGTTCAGTTAACTACCATTTTTCTGTTACATTTGTGTGTGAAAATATTGAAGGTGTGTCCTAATGAGAGGTTTAAGAAAGAAACACACCAGTACATCATTTAGGTTTGTGCAGGACAATTCCCCAGTGCCCAACAACGAGAGGCATTTAGTGTCTACTTTACAGTTTGTTCACCCTAGTCCTGAAACAATGAATCCTCTTATGAGAAATGGACATTTACGTTCTGAATATTTTACTCATTGGCTCTCAAACACCTCTTTGCCAGATCCAGACTTAATCTTCTATTCTGATCCAGATTCAATGTCTGTGTCAGCATTGCATAAGGAGAATGCTACCTTACTCAGTTTGCTGAACAAGAATTCTGAATCTGGCATGTCTGCTGTACGTGGTTGTAAAATACAGTATTCAACCACACAACCAAAGAAAGAGCAGATGCATTTTATAGCCTCTGGTCTCCATTCAAAAATGTTACCCAGTCTTGTAGTCCAGTAAAGAGCACAGTCCCGGATACTAAAGGGACCTTGTTAAATACCACATTCAAAGTAAACCATAATCAGTTTAACAATAGAGAGAAAAGACCTACTAGAACACAGGCGGCTAATAGCCACTTTGAACAAAATCCAAGGTATAGCTCTGTTGCTTGTTGTGAAGTTGCCAAGTCTACCACTGTCCTTGTAGAGAAAGATCTGCAGTCTTCACAGGATATAATTACATCTAAGATTCTTGAATTACAACGAGAGAATAAAATGTTTCAGGCTCTGCTAAAAAATTATAACCCAGAGTTCAAGTGGGAATCAAAAACCCCTATAGAAAACAACTTTTCCACCTCTATGTTAGCCTCCTTAGAAATGGAGAATGAAGCCTTGCGCTCTCTTTTGCGTTCACCTCAGAGCTGGTCCAGCAATTGTGTGAATAATACTGTGGCTGATCACTCGGATTCCATGCAGAAAAGCCATAGTACCTTGTCTCACAGTGCAGTTAATGAAAGTATGTGTTTGAAGTCTGAATTTTCGAACTCCTCTGGTGTTTTGTCTTCTAGTGCTAAATTACATCTAGGCGCTACATCTGAGATGTGTCCCGCCACTTTTCAGGAACCCCAAATGCCAGGCAAAACAAAAAACATCTCTTTGCTTTCATTTCCTGGTAGTGAGGTCAGTTCTTTCTCAGAGATAACCCATAGACAGGCCATTGACATACAGATAAAATCTGAACCAGTGCCCCACATAATCCCTGATGTGACAATATCTTGTGTCGCAGACTTCGCTCTTGATTTAACTGCTGTGACTGAAGTCAACCTCCTCGCTGATAAGAAACAAAATCCTGACCCCTTGTTTGCTGTTTTGCCTTCAAGCACACTACATATTGAAAAGTCAGGAAATTATACTTTCTGCTCTGATGCACCTTTACCACCTAGTAATGCAGAAGAAAATGAAATAATGTCCAAAGACCAAGTGATCTCTGACCTGTTTCCTCTGACTAAGACATGTGAACTGCCAAATGGTAAAGGGAGTCTGGTCATCAGAGACTCTAAGACAAGCAGTAATCTTAGCCATCCCGAAGAAAGCGCTTCAGTGTGTTTTAAGAAGCCAAGGAACTGTGAAGATTTCACTATTGACAACAGGGAAGCTACTGCTCACGAGCTATTGCCATTCCCAGAATTTAAAGTCTGTCATCCTTGTGCCTCTCTGCCATCAGCTAGTCTGCTTTCAGAGTTTCCAGAGTCCTCAGCCGGCCTGCTGCTTTCAGAGTTTCCAGAGTCCTCAGCCGGCCTGCTGCCTCCTGAACTTCAGCTTGCAGCCTGCCTACCATCTGTGCCCGAGCCTGCAGCCTGCCTGCCATCTGTGCCCGAGCCTGCAGCCTGCCTGCCATCTGAGCGCGAGCTTGCAGCCTGCCTACCATCTGTGCCCGAGCCTGCAGCCTGCCTGCCATCTGAGCCCGAGCCTGCAGCCTGCCTGCCATCTGAGCGCGAGCCTGCAGCCTGCCTGCCATCTGAGCGCGAGCCTGCAGCCTGCCTGCCATCTGAGCGCGAGCCTGCAGCCTGCCTGCCATCTGAGCGCGAGCCTGCAGCCTGCCTGCCATTAGTACCGGAGCCTCCAGACTGCCTGCATTCAGAGCCCAAGCCCTCCGCTCACCTGCCTAGTAAGTCAGAGTCTCCAGCCTGTCTGACTTCAGAGCCAGAACTTCCAGGCTGCCTGCCTTCAGCAGAACCAGAGCTTCCAGGCTGCCTGCCTTCAGCAGAACCAGAGCTTCCAGGCTGCCTGCCTTCAGCAGAACCAGAGCTTCCAGGCTGCCTGCCTTCAGCAGAACCAGAGCTTCCAGGCTGCCTGCCTTCAGCAGCACCAGAGCTTCCAGGCTGCCTGCCTTTAGCACCAGAGCTTCCAGGCTGCCTGCCTTTAGCACCAGAGCTTCCAGGCCCCCTGCCTTCAGCACCAGAGCTTCCAGGCCCCCTGCCTTCTGGCCTTGAGCCTCTATCTTGCCTACTTTTTTACCCTGTGCTTCCAGTTTGCCAGCCTTCAGAGGTCTCAGTACGTATACATTCAGAGACTGAATCTCCAGCATCAGAGACAAAACTCTCAACATGTAAGCCTCAAGGGCCTGGGTCTCCTGCATACCTGCTTCCAGAGTTGCCTGCATGTGAGTCTTCTGAATGTTTTCCTTTAGGGCCAGAACTTCAGGTCTGCTTCCTGTCACCTCCTTTGGCTTCAGCCAGTTTGCCTTTGACCTCTGTGCCTCCTGCCAATCCGTTATCTGCTTTTGACCCTACAGTCAATCTTCCTTTGTTTTCAGAGTGCTTCCCTCCCCAAGGTTCTGCTTTGGATGCTGCTGTTAATTTTCAGCCTATTGTCCTACCCTCCAGAACATCACAGTTTTCCTGCAGTCCTCTGGTATCTTGCACTGCATCTCTGATGGAAATTAACTTACTTCTTAGGAGCAAAGGCTTTGAATCCAGTTCCAGATTCCGGGAGACGGTCCTTGGAGGGGGTGTACTGTCACGACTTGCTCCCTGCGTTCTCGTGTCCACCACCAGGAGGCTGAACTGTGGGACTCTCCAGTGTTCTAATAAGCTTCCAGACCTTCCCCTTCATGTATATACTGACTTCCAGCCATTTGGACACTATTTGGGAATTGACATCCATTCCCAATCCATGCCGGGTTTTGTGAAAGCCAGCCTGCTCATACTTGAAGCCAGCCTGCTCACACCTGATGCATGTGATTACTGAGAGCTCTTTTAAGCCCCAGCTCCCTTCAGCCCAGTGTTGGTCATTGTAGCTGTATACCGGTGAGACCGATCCTTGTTTCCTGAGCTGTTTGGTTTCCTTGATTCCTTTGCTATAGTTAATCCTTGTTCCTTGATTCCTGAGCTATAGCTATTCCTTGTGCCTGAATTAGCACTGCCTGCAGTGCTACCTTGTTTCCTGAGTTCCTGAGCTATAGCTATTCCTTGTGCCTGAATTAGCACTGCCTGCAGTGCTACCTTGTTTCCTGAGCTATAGCCATTCCTTGTGCCTGAATTAGCACTGCCTGCAGTGCTACCTTGTTTCCTGAGCTATAGCTATTCTTTGTTCCTGGGCTTCAGCTATTTCTTGTTCCTGATTTGCACTGCTTGTAGTGCTCTCTTGACTCCTTGTTTCCTGAGCTGTAGCTATTTCCTGTTTCCTTGAACTAGCACTGCCTGCAGTGCTACCTTGATTCCTGAGCCTTAGCATTCCTTGTTCCTGAACTGCAGCAGTTTCCCTTGTTCCTGAACTAGCACTACCTGCAGTGCTACTTTGACTCCTGAGCTTTTGCTCAATTCTTGTTCCTGCCCCAGCACTGCCTTCTATGCTACTTTGTTTTCTTGATTCCTGAACCTGCACTATTCTAGTATACCCTTGAAGCCTCCCCTTCTGTATATCCTTTTCCAGCCCCTGCCTTTCTTCCCATTTCCTTGGTTCCAGTTCTAGTTTGCTGTCTTTCTATTTCTGCTGTCTTGCTTCTGTTACCTTGTATGTTTGTTACCTGCTTTCTGCCAAATGTGCCCTGTGATTTCCTTCCTTTCCTGTTAAGCACTCCTCCTTGCCAGCTCCTTGTCTATTGTGCTTGTGTTTAGTTCTACCCCTTTGCTGTTACTGCCTTGCGTGTTCCTGTTTGATCGCCAGGATCCGTGGGCACAGCTGACTACCTAGGTGGTGTTTCTTGTTCACTGTGATTATTGTCTTTGAGTTACTGTTATAACATCACCATAGGTATAAGCTCCACAGACCCTGCCTTTGCATACATATCCTATATGTGGGTATTTTCCGTCAGTATCTGTAACAGCAATTGTGGGTGAGGAACTTACTGAGCTTCAGTCTTACCGTGTGGAGCTCCCGAGTGCTTTACCCCACATTCCCTTTATTGTTAATGTTGTATTATATATATGTCTTGCACGTCCGTCCTGGGTGTAGTTAGTCTGAATGCTAAATTGCCTTGTGAGTGACCTTCCTTTTTGAGTCTTAGCCATCTTGTTCCTTTGTACAGGCTTCCCCTTTGGATCCCTTTTTCTCCTCTGACTTCCTGTGTGATCCTGGGCAGCGCTGTACTCCTCTCTCTGTGTACGTTTTCTGCCCTGTTCCCAGTCCTTGCCCAAGTCCCTGACTGTGTTACCGACATAGTCCCGGACAGTCCCTGACACTCCCTCTTCCAGTCTGAGTGCCGATCCACGGCGCTCAGACCAATCACAATGCTGCATTGCAGCATTGTGATTGTCTCAGGGGAGCCTGTGTGCTGGGTGCTTCCTGCTGCTGGCAGCACTGCAGAAAGGAAGAAGGAAGAGGACCCAGGGGAGGCGTCGGCTGGCCAGTCGTTTCAAGGTAACTGTTTTTTTTGTTAATTAACCCCCACCATCCCCCGCCCCACCACCCCAGTTCGGTAGTAGCTGCTCCTGTATGCTACACATAAATGTAGGGTAGAAAATAGTTGCAATTTCCCATTTTCACAAATATTTCTTGAACTTTGGGTAATGGGTAGCTTTAAGAAATGAATTATTACTTGGACTGGATGGCAGTCCACCACAAGTAATATGGTCCCTAACCTGTCATGTCGAGACAAAGGTTTTGGTAATTTAAACCTGAGCTCAACCCCTGGTAGCTATGGCGCAGAGGAGACAGGCTTAACTTAGAGAAAACTATTAGAAGTACCAAAACAAGAACAATAAAAACCTAACTCCAGTTTATAAAAGGAGAGTAAAATTTACTAAAGAAAATGACACCAAAACAACTACAATCCAACAAGGGGAACCAAAGATATGAATGTAAGAAGATTTAAGGTAAAAAAACTCCAATAAAAAGTACAGCGTCAATAATGGTCTATGGGTGCTATTTTAGGTCGACCACGATGGAGCACGTCTAGCTCTGTACTCCATTACTGATTTCACAACTTCTCAGGTTGTCATTTCCTTTAGGATGGTCCTGTCATGTATACCCCATTTTTACATACATTGTCCTATCCAAACGACAATAACGATTCTAAACAGGTGACCTTTAACCTAGTAGCTTGCTCCTATCTCCTCGACACCAGGCCCTCGGTACTCTTTCATAATCCCTGCACCTGACGTACATAAACATGTCCCCAGGCACAGCAGAATTATTCTGTGTAAGGGTCACCACTTTTTTCATTCTTGGCCAACAGCCAGCAGTGCATGATCACATTTGTTAAGGAAAGCATTTGTGATTGTTTTCAAAACATTTATGATTGTTTTCAAAGCATCCATAATTGTTTGAAAAACATATTGATTCTAAAAAAAACCCTGGAGTGACCACTTTAGTATAAAAGACCCTAACTCCCCCCTACAAATTAGAGGAGAATTCCTTCCAAGCTGACACGGGGTCCTGCATGCTGAATCTTCGACACACAGCGATCTGAAATCCCTTGCAGGGTGTCATCCTCGACGCAGAGATGGGGTCCTTCGTTCTAAACCATCAGGTGAGGGGATAGTTCTTCCCTGGGGTTTCTTGGCTACAGATACACACAGCTACACGCATATACATGCTACACATGCAGATCTAGGCTGGTACATTTAGGGAAATTACTTAGGGCGCGCATTTTAGCAATATGGAAGTGCTACTGTTTTATCTGAACTGCTTATCTTCATCTTATTAGCACTATGGTAGAAATGTTTCTACTATTTACTATATTGGTACTAGCCATCTCTCTCGTATGCCTCTGTCTCCTGATTGTCGCAGCACATATGTTTTACACCAGATTGTCGCTGGACCAATAAATACTTAGTGAAACGTCCTAATCGCCAACCTGTGAATTTCTGAGAGTAAGCAAGCACGAGTGTCTGAGCGAAACGTACTGTACTGTTTTCCACGATCCCTGAGGAATCAGCGTTGTCATGTTCAGTGGTTGCCAGAGACTACCTACACCACTGTAGAATACAGGGGGGTGGTAGTGGCACTGTAGAGCTAGCTGGTCTAACGGCTGACATATCCTGTTGGGGTGTCCGGAAGCAGTTGGGACACCAAGCCCTCAGATTAGGTCATCCAAAATGCGCAGGTCCTGGGAGGTTCCTAGGAACTACACGACAAGGTCACATACAGCAGTCAACTTCAGTAACCTTTTGTGTTTTTGCAAGAAGGAGTGCCCACCCACTCTTGAAACTCTCATACTCCTGTTTCCCTCCATAACAGCTGAGGCTGTGGTGGCATGAAAGCCGCATTCCCATTTTCAGACCTCGCTCCTCTGAGGCCCTGTCTCCTCTTACAAGGTGAAAAATGATTTCAAGTTGGCAGGCCTGCAAAATGCTCCACTAAATGAACATATCAGTGCTGTTGCTACAGACTCCCACAAGCTGCTGTATACCCTGCAGCTAACAGTTAGTGCCATGAATGCCAAACATTAAGGCAATTTAAGAGAAGGTTCAGCATTGGTAACCAAAAGAGTACTTCTGAGGTTTTCATCTTTCTCAGCAAAGTGTGTCTTGTCAAAAATCCAGCTAGTCAAAACACATGTCCAGGTTGAGAAATATATAGCTAAGTTCTTGGTCCTTGGAGCGCGTTGTGTCCATTACAAAGATTGGATTCGCAGTGATTGGCAGCCTTCAGTCTGATGATGACGATGATGATAATCACCTCACTGAGGAAGCACATTACATTGATAGTGGTGATGTAAAAGTCTTATGCAAAGTAGACACTAGTTGTCCATCAATTTTGTCACAGGTGTTGAATTAGCCTGCCTGCACCGAGACCCTCAAGTGCAGCCAACTAAGACAATGTTTTATTGCTGTCCAAAATATCCCTATCCTGCAAAGATCCTATCAAACTCTTCTGATGCATGAGGCTATAATGCAGCATTCAACGTATATTTCGCGAAGTTGCTTCTGGTGCAGGCTGTTTGTTGAGCTTCCGGTCTGCTATGAAATTGGATCTGCTGTAGGTACTCTATCTGCTCATTGAGCGTGTCACATTTTCAGCAGAAAAGAAAGTAGGGGAGCTATTCCCCAAATTGTTCATAGACATTGGCAAACTGAGACCCAGTTGTAATTACACATTCATGAATTCGTGAAGCCAGTGGCCCAACTTTTTAGACCCATCCCATTCAACATTCCGGAGCAAGTCTGAAATCCTAAGCTTCTGGAGCAGGATATCATATACTACATGGAGAGGTCCACTCTTAGGGTTTTGCACATCGTGCTAGGTCGGGTGCTCAAAAGTCAGTCCGGACCGACAGATCTACATATGTGTGGACATACACAGTTGAAACTTGCAGTACAACGGGAAAGCACACATCCATGCAGGGGCAGCTCCTCCACTTGAGCGGAGGATCATCACCCCACAAGCCCCAGAGCTGAAAAATAAAACAGTAATAAAGTTTATTTATTACCGTTTTATTTTTCAGCAACCAACCCTGAACTAAGGGGCTGATTATGTTGTCAGTCGGAGTTTCCTCCTCCCGACACCGACTCTGAATCGGGACCGACCGACTTGCAGTCGGGGGTTCCTCACGACTGATTACGATGCTTCCGAACACCGTTCGGAAGGACCCCCATTGACTTCAACGGTAGCCTGTGTTCCCACCAACAACACATGCTCCTATGGGGAAAATGGGTGTCTGCGGAAAACATTGCACCCTGTCGCAGGCACCACATGGTGCCTGACACACAGTGCATGGTTTTACAGGGGGGGCCTTAAGTACCCCCAAGGCCCTCAACTGGAGGCCTCAGGATGAAGGGGGGTCTGCTAGGGGCCCCCAAAATCAGTTTCCGACAACCTTTTTGTGTCGGACAGACCGAGTCGGAAAGGCTGTCAGAATCCGACATCGTAATCGGTCGGTCGGAAACGCTGTCCATAGAGCTGTTTGAATCGGCTCCGACCGACTCGGATTCTCCTAGTGCTGGTTGGAATTGATTCGGAATTACCACAACGGTTCCCCTTCGGACCACGAGCATCGTAATCGGTGGGTCATAATTGTTTCTAACCGAGTCAGGCGGATGGGTTCCGACACGGTCTAGGAGAATCCGACTGTCGGTCAGAGGCTTTCCGACCGACATCGTAATTAGCCCCTTAGTGTCAGGACAGGGCGAGGCCAGCGCTTCCGAGTGGCAGCAGCAGAGAGCTAGGCGCTTTAAAATGTGCATGTCTCCTTGGCTGGTCGTCTAGGGAAGGCCAGCCAGACATGCACATTTAAAGGTTCTCTAACCCAACTGTCTTAGACACCTGGGTTAGAGAAAGCGCAGGCCTCCAGTGCTCTTAGGAGCGCTGAGAGAGGTTGCTCTATCCAATCCTGGTGCTGCTTTTATGCTGTGAAAGCAGCGCCAAGATTGGGTAGTGCAGTTTCCTGCTTCCAGGCTTACAGAAGACGCTGGAGGAAGGAGGACGTTGCGAGGCAAAGAAAGGAAGGTAAGTTTATTTTTAATTTTTTTGTTGTGCCCCCTCCACCCTCGGTACATGCCAGCCACCACCGACATCCAGGATGAGATTCATCAGTTAAGTAGTGCTCAGTTTTTCAATAAGCTGGATCTTACCAAAGGTTAGAATCAGATGAAGCTTGGAGAGTCATCAACCTATATCACAACATAAGCCACGCAATGGGGTCTTTCAGATGAAAGAAGTGCTTCATTTTTGGAGGTGGTTGCAGGTGGGGCCCACTGGCACTCATATGTGGGTCCCGGCACTTATTTTCCTCATCAGACTTCGATCCAGAGCAAGAGAGAGAAAAACGTGCAATGGGGGATGAAGGAGGACGTGAAAGATGGAAAAACAGTGACAAAAGGAGAAAGCAAGGATGAAAAAGAACCTGCAGTGTGAAATAACGAATGTGGTGGGGAAGAAAGAGGAGTGCAGTGAAATCCAGACTATGCAGCTTTGGTATTTGGCAATCCCAGCATTCATCAGCTCCAGCTGCAGGCTTGTGCAAAATACTTTTGCCGCCAGCACTTATTATGTTACAAATTAAGCCACGAGTAAAAGCATCTCAGTCATGGTGCTTTCTATGCAGCAAGGTTTTCTAGGAAGAGATAGAGAAAATCATCAGATACATGCCCAACTGACGAATTGCACTGAAGAGTCAGACATTCTTGCCTTTGGAAAATAAAAGAGAAACATGATTCAGCACCGGTCATGAGATGAACTTAACATTAGATAAAGGCAATAGTGACTTTTCCACTCACTCACTCAAGTTCTATGGCATTTGCTCTTTATAAGATTTTGTTTCTTGGTGCTTTTTAGTTATGGCCACTTATTTGCAAAGTCCTGAATGTATTGTGTGCAGTATCAGTGTACCCCTGCAAGACCTCCTCAAGAAAGTCAAGTCATACCGCTTGTCACAACACTGCCAATCTATATTCAAAACAATTAGATCCCACAGTGCCAAAGCAAATGACATAGCCTACTTTAACCCTTTCAGCACACTGAGGCAAAAGTTGATGCCAGTCTGGTTGGTTTAGGCTAGTGCGTGAACATTGGTCCCTAAAGGAGTAGTTCAAGCAAACTATAATCAAAGCCAAAAGGTACTTTAGCCGCATATTTATCAATATTTCACGCCTTTGCAGCAAGCCACCTTGCTGCTCTGCGCTGCATGAAAGGGAACAGGCAGGAATGCGCCATAGTTAATATTATGCGGCGCATTCCTGCTCTATGTCAGAACTGCTGCATAATGGACAGCTAGCGCCATGCAGGCACCATGATGCAAGGGTGCCTGAATAGTAGCCAGCATTGATCTTGTGCAAGAAGGGGCACCTTCACGCACAAAAACAATCTTCAGAGGCATTTTCCTCTTTCTAAGTGTGATGCAGAATACAGCACACTTAGAAAGAGGAAACAATGAGGAGAAATAAAGATATTTCTCCTCATTGAACCTCTGGTGGGGAGGCGTACAATTCTGACACATTCCACCAATGTTTCATCCTCCAACAAGTAGTGATCCGGGAGGCAAGTTTGCAAAGTGGTGGCGAAAGGGGGCGGGCCTTCGACGAGCTCTCAGTAATTCCACTATGTGAGACTTACTGATGTTAACAGGAGAGGTTCTTGGCCCCCAAGGACCCTCAGCATATTAGGGGACTTTATCCCCCAACAAGTAGTGTACTAGGAGGCTTGTTTGCATAGTGCTGGACAAAGGGGGCTGGGTCTTCATAATTTAAGCCCCAGGGAAGTTGTGGTCCCCAGGGCTTCAAACAGCCCCAGGTGGGGGTACACGCAGCCCCCTTCATTTATAAAAATAAAGCCCCAGGAAGGTGGTAGTCCCCAGGTCTTAAATCTGCCCATGGAGGGGGGTCAAAAGACACACAATTGATGGACGGAATGCAGAACAAATCAAAACATTCACCCCCAGTCAAGAGATCTGGGTTAAATCCATCATTCTTTTGCTCACCATGCCACCACAGTTTAGACCTGGCCATATGCAAATCAGTCTTGACCCTGTGCCTCATGGGAACAGTCCAGCCCGAACTGCCAAGCCAGGTCCTCCCTGGACCGGAAACAAGCATCCTAGGACCGGTTTCCGGGTTTTACCCCTCTTCAGCCAGGATAGCTTGATTCCAGTGGCACAGTGAGCCCAGGACCCACGTCTGGGCATACCTGGCGCACTTAGGGCGAGAAAGCAAAAGACAAACAATTGATGGACGGAATGCAGAACAAATCAAAACATTCACCCCCAATCAAGAGATCTGGGTTAAATCCATCATTCTTTTGCTCACCATGCCGCCCCAGTTTAGACCTGGCCATATGCAAATCAGTCTTGACCCTGTGCCTCATGGGAACAGTCCAGCCCGAACTGCCAAGCCAGGTCCTCCCTGGACCGGAAACAAGCATCCTAGGACCGGTTTCCGGGTTTCACCCCTCTTCAGCCAGGATAGCTTGATTCCAGTGGAACAGTGAGCCCAGGACCCACGTCTGGGCATACCTGGCACACCTAGGGCGAGAAAGCAAAAGACACACAATTGATGTACGGAATGCAGAACAAATCAAAACATTCACCCCCAGTCAAGAGATCTGGGTTAAATCCATCATTCTTTTGCTCACCATGCCACCCCAGTTTAGACCCAGCCATATGCAAATCAGTCATGACCCTGTGCCTCATGGGAACAGTCCAGCCCGAACTGCCAAGCCAGGTCCTCCCTGGACCGGAAACAAGCATCCTAGGACCGGTTTCCGGGTTTCACCCCTCTTCAGCCAGGATAGCTTGATTCCAGTGGCACAGTGAGCCCACCTCCCACGTCTGGGCATACCTGGCGCACTTAGGGCGAGAAAGCAAAAGACACACAATTGATGGACGGAATGCAGAACAAATCAAAACATTCACCCCCAGTCAAGAGATCTGGGTTAAATCCATCATTCTTTTGCTCTCCATGCCACCCCAGTTTAGACCTGGCCATATGCAAATCAGTCTTGACCCTGTGCCTCATGGGAACAGTCCAGCCCGAACTGCCAAGACAGGTCCTCCCTGGACCGGAAACAAGCATCCTAGGACCGGTTTCGGGGTTTCACCCCTCTTCAGCCAGGATAGCTTGATTCCAGTGGCACAGTGAGCCCAGGACCCACGTCTGGGCATACCTGGCGCACTTAGGGCGAGAAAGCAAAAGACACACAATTGATGGATGGAATGCAGAACAAATCAAAACATTCACCCCCAGTCAAGAGATCTGGGTTAAATCCAATATTCTTTTGCTCACCATGCCACCCCAGTTTAGACCTGGCCATATGCAAATCAGTCTTGACCCTGTGCCTCATGGGAACAGTCCAGCCCGAACTGCCAAGCCAGGTCCTCCCTGGACCGGAAACAAGCATCCTAGGACCGGTTTCGGGGATTCACCCCTCTTCAGCCAGGATAGCTTGATTCCAGTGGCACAGTGAGCCCAGGACCCACGTCTGGGCATACCTGGCGCACTTAGGGCGAGAAAGCAAAAGACACACAATTGATGGACGGAATGCAGAACAAATCAAAACATTCACCCCCAGTCAAGAGATCTGGGTTAAATCCATCATTCTTTTGCTCACCATGCCACCCCAGTTTAGACCTGGCCATATGCAAATCAGTCTTGACCCTGTGCCTCATGGGAACAGTCCAGCCCGAACTGCCAAGCCAGGTCCTCCCTGGACCGGAAACAATCATCCTAGGACCGGTTTCGGGGTTTCACCCCTCTTCAGCCAGGATAGCTTGATTCCAGTGGCACAGTGAGCCCAGGACCCACGTCTGGGCATACCTGGCGCACTTAGGGCGAGAAAGCAAAAGACACACAATTGATGGACGGAATGCAGAACAAATCAAAACATTCACCCCCAGTCAAGAGATCTGGGTTAAATCCATCATTCTTTTGCTCACCATGCCACCCCAGTTTAGACCTGGCCATATGCAAATCAGTCTTGACCCTGTGCCTGAGCGGGCCACTGGAATTTTATTTGGGGAAGATTCAAGATTGCTGCAACCACTATGGATTTCAATTTTGCCTGACACTACAACAACAGCTGTTCTGTCTCCCGTGGCCTGCCAGTGAACAAGGGAAAAGGTTTCCAGAAACGCGTATGGCATGAGGCATGAACTTTTGCTGAGACAAGCACGCTTTGTTCTGCTGCTGCCTACTGAATAAAGAAGGTGAATTAAGTACGTCGTGTGTGGCACTTCTCTGTGTGAGCAGTTTTTAATTGGATTTATAGTGGCCCGCTCCGGTCACGAAGCTGCCCTACTGCAGACAGCGCAGGCCGGGAGCTTTCAATGTACAGCACCGTGAGGACGACGTAAACCGATTCGGTGAGGCACAAGCAAAAGCAGCAGAACGGCGTTGATTTGAATTAGCAACCTGATGGAATTTTATTTGGGGAAGATTCAAGATTGCTGCAACCACTATGGATTTCAATTTTGCCTGACACTACAACAACCAAGATGCAATGTTTGCATACGCCCCTTAGGGCGGGACTATGAACTTAAATATGAGCCAAAATGCAACGCAGCTGTTCTGTCTCCCGTGGCCTGCCAGTGAACAAGGGAAAAGGTTTCCAGAAATGCGTATGGCATGAGGCATGAAATTTTGCTGAGACAAGCACGCTTTGTTCTGCTGCTGCCTACTGAATAAAGAAGGTACGTCGTGTGTGGCACTTCTCTGTGTGAGCAGTTTTTCATTGGATATATATATATATATCCATCCATCCATCCCATATATATATGGGATGGAGTATTCATCAATTTACAGCGTCTGCGGTTCAACGCTGATCACGTAACACTAGTCGCTTGTGGCTCTACCTTTGACCGCTTTTTGTTGGAGGAGCATGGGAGTGCTAATGGTGGAGCCCCCAGAGTTGATTCCAGGATGAGGACTAAGGATGACAGCAGATGGGACACGACGATCTCGTAGCGGGGCGGTTTCTTCGACTGCCAGCACGGGGTTAATGGTTCCTCTGTTTAGAAATGCCTTACTCAGGAGACTGGAGCCCTCTGGTGGCTGGGCACCGCCAACGCGGATGCGGTGAGGAATGTTCGGCACAAGCAATCGTTTGTTTATTGGTCTCCTCCGGCCCCATGTTTGTTGTCCATTCATTAACTTTCATCCAGTGCTATGCGTAGTCAAAGACATTTAAGGCTACCTTTTTACTATGTTTTCGCTACGAGACTCTGACTCATGCTCACTACAATGCATTGATATTTACTGGCCACGGCTTTAAGAGACACATATGCTGACTAATATCTAGATCCAGGCCCAGGACTGTGTGGTTCTCGCTCGAGCGCATTGAGGCATTGTGGGAGTGGAAGTCCTTTTGGGGATACAAGTGTGCAACGGGAAGCCGATATTTTGTTGAATAATTACACACTTTGTGTTTCTTTTAAAACCCCGTTCTGCAACTGTTATCACTATGGCTCCCGGCCTCATTTGCCTAAACAGTCATATTATGGCGAGTTCATTTGGGCGCACAATAACATTTATTTCCGTAGTTCAGCTTTCATTTCTCTAACACTGTTGGCCTCAGAGTTATTAGTAGTAGCGTGTCGGGCTTTAAGATGCCTCTACGTTCACATTTTTTAAATAGTTGCAGCACGTTTTTATGCATTTAAATTGAATGTATTTTCGTTATTTCAAGGGCTTTGTTTTCTAGAGCGATTGGTGCCACTGTTTAAATGTATCAAAGAAATATTTTCTCCCACGAGAGGCGATTGATGAGATTATCTCAGACAATTGTTTTCGCACGCATTAATCATTTTGAAATGCTATAATATGCTGAATAACTAGCCGCACTATGCGTTTCATAATGGAGCATTTCTACACATTTGCAATAGTGTTATATATTTATACGTGCTTAAAGGGTAATAGTATTTCCTTGATGTTTATTAAATGCCTTGATGGGGGAAGGGCTATATATACCTACAGGTGTAGGGCGCCAACCAGATTGAAAAAGGCTTCTGCGAAGCCGAAACGCGTCTCTCTAGCCATGGGGTCGTGTGAGACCTGATATAATAAAGAAAGCCATACCTTACTTCTTCGAGTACGTGCCTTCTTCGGTGTCGGAGTGGGATGGAGTATATATATATATATATATATATATATATATATTAATTATGTAGAGCAAACCTAGCCAAAAGGCAATGAAACACTGTACAGAGTCAAAGGCAAGCATACAGTCAACAAACGACAAAAGAGGTAGCTGGGTTGTGGACTTTCAATGCACTGTGATGTAGTATTTCTTAAAGAAGTGCATTTCCAACTCTTTCCTAAATTGGAACAGCGTTTGGGTGGTTCCTGATGTATAACAAGATGTTATCCCAGCTACTGGGTGCATAGATGAAAAAGGCCTAGTGCCTTTTGTTTTCTGTTTTTTTTACACTTCTTGGGCCCTGATTAGGAGCTTGGGTGCTATTTATCACACCTCGTAACGAAACAATGGGGTATGTTATTTATCAGGTGCGATAAATAACACCTATTAGGAGTTGGTGGGGAATAATATGCAAATGTTGGTGTTTAACACACAAAAATCTGTATGATACGGTGAATACCATATGCTTTTCTCTTGTTAAGTTCTGGGAGGACTGACCTGCCAAAACCTAATGAAGACCGAGGTATTAACGCATCTGATAATTAGTTGATGCGCTAAATACCAACCAACTCGGAATTCCAACCCGTGTGTAAACAGAGATCTACACGAGTCGAAATATACTGACCAACTCATAAACAGGACCTCAGTCTCCAGTTTAATGGCAAGAGGAACCAGAGATAGTGAGCCTGTCTGCAAGATAAGCAGAGGTGCTGGTTGTGATTGCTTTGTAAACAATGCGCCTGGTTTTAAAGATGGTGCTGGCTGCCAAGGGGAATCAATGGAGTTTCATCAGGACTGGGGTGATGTGGTAATATTTCTCCATGCACTGGATGGGACATGTTGCAGCATTTGGATGCCCTTCAGGGATGCCATCGTGGAGTTTGGGAGGCTGTGGGCCAGGGCTTTATCACATCTACAAGTGAGAGTACGAGGGGTTGGAGAGCAGTTCTGAAGTTGCTATCTGGAAGAAATTGTTTCTTTGTTTTTTTGAGAGGGTGTGCATTGAGAGTGAAGTTGGAGTCCTAAGTGACTTGGCAATTGGAGAATGTTGGGTGTCTGAAGCCATCAAGGTTCATGTCATTGAACCAAGTTTGTACTATGTCTTGCTTGTTGTTCTTGGCAAATCATAGGAATTCTGTCTTTGATGAGCTTTAGGTAGGCCCTGGAAATCCAAGCCTGGTGATGTGCAGGCAGTACTAGAGGCACTGGATGTCTGAAGCAGAGGACATTTTCAAGAAGAGCTGTGTATAATCAGCGTATTGGTGAATTGTGATGCTTTTATCTGTATGAAGAGCTCCAAGGGGGTCAATGTAGAGGTTGAAAATGACAGAGTACAATATGGAACCCAGGGGGACTTGGCAGGTGATGGGGATCTTTGGGACCTAAAGTTTCCATGCGAACAGACTGGTATAAGATAGAAAATAGCCTTTAATGTTTAGAAAAGTCTTATTTTCCCCATGCTGACCCATGCTACATTGTTGAGGAGCAGGGGTACCAGGTTATAAGAATGGGTATCCATGGGCCTAGATGTGTATCAGTTAGGTCTGGCTAAATTGCAGATTCAACATTTTTGAAGAGTGGAGAATGCACACCCATACTTTTTACATGTTTTCATCACATTTTAATCACTTTCAACAATTGCTCAAAGGCTAAAGGTTATGGCGTGCAGACCTCGGAACGTGCTCTGCCCATGCACGTGGAATCATTGCTGTGCAACTGTGACCCACTGGGTTCCACAGTCCGAAGTGAACAGCCTGTCAAAAGCGAGCCATTGGCTCATATAATACAAAGTTCAGTCCATGTTTTCTCTGTGCTTAAATGTTTGCACGCCATAACCTTTAGCCTTTGAGCAATTGTTGAAAGTGATTAAAATGTGATGAAAACACGTAAAAAGTATGGGTGTGCATTCTCCACTCTTCAAAAATGTTTAACGTAGGTTTCTGTCCAACTTGTGAGTCTGCACCCATTAAAATGAGTGAAAAAGACGAGGAGTTGTTTCAGGCTGAATAGCGGACATTCACGTGACCTCAAGCGCAACCCTTCAGTTATATAGCACCTCTTTAAATCACTGATTAGATAACAGCTCGTTATATGTTTTCAAGTTCATTATGGACGATTGTGTTTTATTCATTGTTTTTAAGTTTCGTTTCACTGTATTATTCATTTTGAGTTAGTTCATATCAGTGGATTTTGGGGTAGTTCACTTTTAAGTTTATTCTCTGGTGGGTGGTCACGGCGCAATGGGCGGAGTACGGGGTGACGTAGCGGTAATTAATCCCAGGTGTGCAAAGCTAAAGCAGTAAACGGGGAAAAGAACGAAAAGGTCACGGAATGGCAGAGGGGTTTGAGCAGCATGGCTGCAGACGTTGCTGATGAGGAAAGTGTTTTCCCCTTTGACGTAAAATGGACGTTGATCGTTTTTGCAAGCAGCAAAATTGTGTAAGTTTTGTGCCTGTTTGAGCTACGAGTCACATTGCATGGTTTAGTTTATGTTTTTCTGGAGGTGTGCTTTTAAACACGATGTAATAGGAAACGTGTTACGGGTATTATTTAATTTTTCTTTGGATAATAGTGGAGGGTGTTTTTTGAACGTGTGGGTTACATTAAAAAGATTTTGATTTTTGCATTAAATCATGATAGAGGGCTGATAATTAGAGGGGAGAAATGTTGCTTGAGAAAGACGACTATAATGGTATTTTTGAATTTCCATGTTACAGGGACCCCTGAGGAAGAGAGCAATTCTCGAAATGCATTGGGTCTAATATAAATCGTGTCATCGGGATGTAACACCATGGAATTAATTGTTAATGGAAGATTATGGTTGAAAATAGCGCACTGCCAATAAAATCTTTTGAAACGTGAATGGCTGCGAACTCAGCTTGGTTAAATGAGAAGAGAAATGGACAAGATTGTTGTATGAACTCAGAAAAAGAAACTTTCAAGCGCAAAGAAAACATGGACTGAACTTTGTATTAAATTGCAGATTCAACATGTCTATTCATCCTGAGGCTGCTGGAGAGCTCCTTACACAGAAAGAGAAAAGGTCCAGCATTGCAGGGGTTGTGCACTTTCAAAAAGTTAATTTGAAAATGTTTTGACTAGCTAAGGAAAGAGAACTGAGATTCCATTTTATCTTGTCACAGAGGAGAGGCTCTTTCAGTCGTCTTTTCTTTGTATTCTGTGAATTGTGTTTCTCTGTTTATGATGGTAAAACAAGGCTACAAGTACCAGAAAGCAAAAGATCTTGATAAGTTTCAATTTATGTTTCCTTGAGGTAGACCGGAAGATGGCGGAGAGATGTCCACAGACCCATGATGGGAATCATTTGCAATCTGGATTGGAAATCAGAGAGAAAATAATCATGGCTCTGTCTGTGATTTGTTGAACAAAATTGAGCTATACCATGTTAGCTGAAACCCACCAAATGAAAACACCCCTTCCCCCATATTGTGAGGATGCCTAAGGACAGCCTGGTGAGGATGGGCTTGGGTGATGGATTCCTCCAATGCTTTCATTGCTACCTGAAAAAGGCAATGTAGAACCGCAGGTGACTTGTTAAAGAACTTAACTTTGTCCATGTTGTAATGAGAGGGCCAGAGGAAACATGAGCATGTACAATTTAATTAATGAGGACCCACAACCAAACCTATGGTGAAAACCAAGAAGAAGAACAGTGTCGGAAGGCAAAGACAAGTTGGAAAAAAACAGAACTGTCTGGGGAAATCCGGCATGTCTGATCCCCATTTATTTTAGGATTACTAGGGATGGCATATCTTCTAGGAGCGTGTTTTGGGTGCAACACTTGCAGATAAGGTTGATAATGATTAAGTGAACTCTTCATTTTAATTTTCTCCCTTTTCATAGTGTGGCATTTACAAACAGATGACATCTTGCTCCCAGTGGCTGGTAGACAGTGCCATATAGCTGAAAAAAATAAAGTCCTCATTTTCTTTTAAATGAGAAAAATTTAAAGTGAAGAAAAATCTTTCTATGAAACATTAAGTTTGAATGTTTTCTCTACTTAAATTAAGCCAATTAAGTCCTAATGTTTTATGAAGCATGTTTCTTCACTTTAAATTCCTCACATTTAAACAGATAACTGTATTTTCCTGTTACAAATATGGCACCATGTCTACAGGCCATTGCGATTAAAATGTCTGCTGTTTGTAAAGACTCTGACATGGAAGATAATTAAAATGATGAGTTTTATGTAATGCATATAAACATAAAGTTAACTCTTCAGTTGAATTTTCTCCCATTTCAAAGTGTCACATTAACACACAGCAGGCATCTTGCACTCAGTTGCTATCAGACACGCTGCCATATTTATAACTGGAAAATAGAGCCATTTTTTTTTTTTAAATAGGAAAAATTTAAATTGCAGAAAAATGTTCCATCAAGTGCAGAAATGTTTTCCTTATTACAAACATTTTTGCAGAACATTTTTCTGCACTTTTAATTTCTTCCATTAAAAAACAAAATGGTTGTATGTTTGTGTTGTACATGTAACAGTGCCACATTTAGGGAAAGGTATGTCCTGTGCCACAAGTACATATGAGACTGGCTCTCAGTCGACAATACACATATATCCCATTCATTCACCCACATGTTTATACATTCCCACAGACCATGCATCACTGATGCACATGTCAGCCGTATCTTAGTACCGCAAGTCACAGTATTTCGTTCAAACCATAGTATCGGGCTCAATGAACATTAGGTTTAAAGTCAATTAAGCTATGCAAGGGGGTATCTGGTAACAATGCCCAAGTTGCTTGGCCTTCAGTAGCTCACGACGATTTTCACTGATCATAAGTAGCTCTCATTACAGAAAAGGTTGGAGACCCCTACGCTAGCACATGGGTCTCGCATACGAGATGCTGCTGCTAGCAAAAAAAAAAGCTTGTAGCCCGCTCATTGCTTGCCATTTGTTGGCTTGCGAGGCACTGATTTTTACAGTCTCGCAATTTGTTAAGGCAGGCCTAACATCATTTAATTTCTTCTCTGTGGAGCAAGGACTCAACTTAATCAATGCCCGTCCACTGCTCCAGACATGATTAATGTACTATTTTGTTCTCTTTAACTTATAGTGCCCTGGAAACAGAGACATGTGACTGGCGAAAAGGTGCCCAGCAGGACAAACAAAATTGCAAAGATTTATTTTCTATAGTTAGCTTTCTTTTATTTTGCCAAGTCTTCTTTTCTCACTTTGCACTGATGTTTTCTTTTCTTTTTGCTTGTGTGCTCTATTCTCAAGAGATGAGGAGTATCTCATTGCAAAGCGACATTATTTATTTCTTATGCATAATTTCTGAAATTATGCTTTAACACATAATCATGTAGTACACCCCAATCTGCCCCACTCCAATCTACCCACCTCACTCCACACCACATACCCCACCTCACCCAAATACCAATCTGCCCCACTCAATCCAATCCACCACAGACAAATCTAGTCCATGCACTCCAATCCAAACTACTCATCCCAATCCAATCTACCACACGCCAATCTTCTCAATCCACCCTACTCTAATCTGCCCAACTCCAATCTGCTCCACTCCAATCCAAAACAAACTGCCCCACTCCAACCTGCCCCACTCCATTCCAAAATAATCTGCCCCACTCCAATCCAAAACAATCTGCTCCACTCCAGTCCAATCCACCCCACTCCAATTCAATCTACCCCACTCAAATCCATTTGACCCCACACCTATCCACCCACCTCCAGTCCAATCCTCCCCTCCACTCCACTGTAATTCACCCCATTCCAAACCACCCTACTCTATTCCAATCCACCCCACCCCAATCCAATTCACCCCACCGCACCCCACACCAATCTAATCTAATCCACCTCTCTCCAATACACCCTAATCTAATCCACCTCACTCCATTTCAATCTACCCCAACCAAATGCAAATGACCCAATTCAGTCCAACCACTCCTCCCATACACCTGCTGCTCATTACTATTTTCCCCCGCTGAACTCCGTTGCACAGACCCCCTCCTCCACCAACTCTGTTTTTCACATATTTTGTGCAGTTTTATGTAGCGTGAACACTACCCAAAGGTATTGGAGCGCTTTACATAAGCATCAGTTACTTTTTCTGTGCAGTTTAATATATTGCCAACACCACCCGAAGTTACTGAAGCACTTTACATTAGCACCAGGTACCTTTTTTTTGTACAGTTTTATATAGCGCCAAAACAACCCCAAGGTATTGAGTGCTTTACATTAGCACCAGTTACTTTTCTTGTGCACTTTTATATGGCGCCAAAGGTATTGGAGCACTTTACATTAGCACCAGTTAGTTTACGCAAGGCACAGCGAGTTTAAGTGATTTTTCCAAAATCAAGGATGTTAAGCTGATACTGAAACTCAAACCCGGTTTCCCAGCTCCATAATCGGCAGTTTTGGCCCTTACGCCACATCCTTTCACAAAACACTGACTTATCATCTCTCTAGCCTCAGCCGGTTTTCACTTTTTCCAGCTAAGTTTGCAATTTGTTGTGCACAAATTTAGTTGAAACTGTGCGAGCACAATGAGTTAGTGGCCCTAAGGAGATGATTCGAGATTCAAGAGGTTTTTTAAGTATTTGCTTTACAGAGTTATATTACATTTCACAAGTGTACACCATCATGCATCAATTAATCAGCAAAAACATTAAAGACTATTTTATTATCAAAAACACATACAATTTACACTTACTAGACACCCACACTACTGTAAAACAAAGAAAAAAAAAACTCTCGCAAAGGCAAGACCTATTGGCTTCGCCAACAGTTTTTTTTTTTTTTAAATACAATCTCTCCTGCTCCACCGTTGTCCCCTCCACCTCCCTGGCCCTCCACTCCTCTATGAATGCTCTATTACTTACCGGTAATCTTCATTACTCCGGGTCCCGTTGTCCTCGTCCCATTCATTGACAAAGTGGAGATAACCATCTCCCGACAGAAAAAAAGACCAGAGGAATGCTGGGACCCTAATACTGCCCCTCCCACCGGGAGTACATAAGCAGTACTTACCCAGCATCCCGCCTGTACAACCAAGCCCACACAGGAAGGCCGGCCGCCCGGGAGGGAGGGAGGGGCGTATGAATGGGACGAGGACAACGGGACCCGGAGTAATGAAGATTACCGGTAAGTAATAGAGCATTACCCCCAGGTCCCTTATGTCCTCGTCCCATTCATTGACAAAGTGGAGAATACCAAAGCAGAAAAACCGGCCTTCCGAACCCACCAGCGCACCCAGGAAACCACACCAAACGCAGCAACCCAAGGGAGCACAGAAAGGAGAGAGCGTCGCAGGAAGCAACCGGCCAGCAACCCAGAACAGGAGAGCAGGGACACCAACAAGGACCGGAAACAACCAAGAACAAAACAGAAGGCCAGAGCCACAACAAGGAGCCCGCCAACCAGAGAAAACCGGAGACAGAGCAACCAGGCCCAAAAACCCAAAAGGAGACGGCCAAGGGAACCACCGGACAAGGCCGACCAGCCCAGAATCACCAGGAAGGCACACCGGACTCGGCAGCCGCACAGACACCTAGCAAACCCCGACCACCCCGGAGAAGGCCAAAGAAAGAATCCAAGACCGGCCCACAGGGCGCAGGCACAAGCACCCAGACCAACAAGAAAGGAGGGAAATACAGGCCCGGCACCAGCCCAGGAAACCGAACGACCCGGCCCCCAGAGAGCCCAGAGGACAAAGCCAACCAAACCTCGCAGAGGAGGCCAGGCCCCAGGAAAGAAAGCCAGCACCACCAGGGCCGCCAAAGGACAACCACCAAGCACACAGCCCAGAGGGAGGAGCCCCAGCGAGAGTCCAGGAGCAGCGAACCAGGACCGGACCCCAAACACCAGAGCAGCAGGGGCAGAGGAGGCCAACCCCAAAGACCACAGGCCAGAGACGACCCCAGAAAGACCCAACAAACAGCCGACCAAACAACAGAGAGGCCAGCAAAGACAGGACACCAACAACCCGGAACTGAAGAGGCGGGGACAGGGCCAACGGCCACAACCCCAAACCTCAAACCCCCAACCCCAAAGGGAGGGAAAAACAGGGCAGGGTCCAAGCCCAGGGCAACCCGGAAAGCGGCAGACCCCAAACCAGGAACCAACCAGGCACAACCCGCTGAACCACAGAGGGCAGACAAGAACAGGTGCCAAGAGGGCGGAGGACCAGAGAGGAACCAAAGCCGGGGCAGAAGCCAAAAGACCGCACCAGGCCCAGTAGGCAGCCAGGGCAGAAGCAGCGGAAAAGGGCCCAGGGCGCACAGCACCGCGACCCGAAACCCACCAGGCCCGACCCCAGCCAACACCGGAGAGAGCGGAAGGGACCCACGCAGCACAAAGGCCGAAGCCAGGGGCAGGGAGGCCGACAGAGTCCCCCAGCACACCACCGCCGGACCACACAGAAGGCCAGAAGAAACAAACAGAGGAAACCGCCAAGCGGAAACCGGAGGAAGCAGAGAAGCCAGAGGGCCAACCAGCAGCAGACCCCGGACAACCCGCAGCCAGGAGGGCGGACCCCACAGAGGCAACGACTAACACCACAGAACTGCACCCCAACAAGAGAAGGGGGGGTACCCGAAACAGACACACACCGGGAGCAGATCCCGGGGAAGCAAGGGAAAGACAGGGGCGAGCCAGGAAACCAGAACCAGGAAAGAACCGGGAACGCCCGGCAAACACTCCCCACAGCCGGCCGAGAAGCAACAGCACAGCCAGCAAAACCAAAGAGGCACAGCCAGAGGCCACGCCAAACCAGCAGGAAGCCGGCAGGCCAGGAGCAACAGAAGGCAACCCCGGACACGCCAACCCAGAAGCACCGAACACCAGGACCCACACAGGCCCGAAAAAGGCAGCAGGAAGAGGGCCAACAAAGAAGGAGCACCGGGGCAACTCCAACAGCCCACAACGGAGACACCGGGAGCAGGCAGAAACACGGACACCCAAACACCAGCGAAGCAAGCCCGGGAAGAGAACCGCCGGCAGGAGCAGGCCCAGGAGGACACACCAAGACGGCCCGAAACTAGCGGAGCGACAGGACAGGCCACCCAGAGAGCGCACAGGCAAGGACGCAGGGCCGAAGAAAGCGACCAACAGGCGCCAAAAAACCAGCAGGAGCCCGAAAACCCTGGCGGACCCCAGCCAGGCACCAACGACGGGGTCCAGACGAGACCAGGACCCCCCCTCAGGGAGCAACTGGAAGAACCGCAGCACAGAAGAGGGGAAAACAGGAGCCAACGCCAAGGACACGGCAGCAGCGAAAGACAGCCAGGCCCAAACAGCAGCGGCACGAACCCCAGGGACCAAACAGGCGCACCGCCACAGGGAACACACCCCGGGGGGGAAGCAAAGGAAAGGAAGAGCAGGAGCCCAACCACACCAGCCGGAGGAGCCCACAGCACCAGGCACCCCCAGGCGGACCCCAACCAGGACCACCAAGGCGAACCCCAGAGAGTAAAGGAGAACAAGCGCCGACAGGACGGCAAGGCCGGCGGCACAGCACCCCTCAGGCCCGACAGACACCCAAACCAGACTGAGCAGCATCGGCGGCCGAACCAGGAGGGGCGGCCAGGACCCACCGAAGCCAGCCAAAGACACGCCCAGGAAACAGATCAGGAGCGCAGCAAAAGCAGGGGAACACGAGGACAACGCCAAGGAAACCCCAGAAGCCAGCAACAGTGGAGAGCGCCAGCCAGCCAGCCAGCCCCCAAGAAGCAACCCCAGCACACAGAAGGCCCCGGGACAAACACCAGCAGCCCGCAAGGAGGCAGCACCAGGGAAAGACGCAGCTCAGCAAAGGCAAACCCTGAAACACAGGGAGGCCAGCCCACAGAACGGGACGAAGGCAGGAAAAGAGCCCCACACCAAACCGAAGACAGCGGGGTGAGAGCGCCGCACAGAGCAACAGGCACGACACCCGGAAGACCCGAGAGGAACCAGGCACAGCCCACGGGAACCAGGAGGAAGCAGACACCGTACCACACCACGGACCCAGCCACCCAAGGCCAGACCACAGTACCTGCACCAGCAACACCACGAGGAGCAGGACTGCGCAGGCACGACAGAAAGAGCGGGGCGTTAGACCCCGGCAGCAGAAGCTCAGGAGAGGGCAAGCACCAGCGAGGGGGAGAAAAACAAAAAACAGCCGCAGAACAACTGCCCACACCAGACAAAGTGCGAGGAGCACGGCGGCCATGCAGGCCCAGGAGGACCACGGAGGGAACGCCGGGATGACAAGCGCCACGGCCCCCGCGCCAAAAAGAGAGGCAGGAACACAGCACCACCCAGCACGCCAGCCGAGCCCCCCGGAACACCCCGAAGGGCTGGGAAAACAAGAAAGAACCGCCACCCAGACAGGGGCGGCAGGGCCAGTGCCAGGATGCACCACAATAGCAAAGAGGAGCCACGCTGCCAGGAACCAGGACCAGACAAAAAACACCCCACCAGGCACCCAGCACAGCGACAGAGAGAACAGGGCCAGGAAGGAAGCGAGACGGGCACGGGGGACCACGAGGACCCCGACAAACGCCGCAGCGCTGCACCGCCCGCACCAGTCCCGAGCCAGCAAAGGCACAACCACCCAGGGACGGGGTGCCAGCACCGGGCAGGAAACAGCCAGGGAACAGCAGTGGAGGACCGCCGCCAGGGCCCCACCCGGGCACAGCGGGGGGGGCGCGAGCCGGACCCTGGAAAGGAAAAACCAGAGCAACTGCAGCGATGTCCACAACCCCAAGGCAAGACACCTGCAAACCCAAAAAGGCAACAGGAGCGAAAAGTGCCCAACACGACGGCAGACTCGGCAGCAGCCGCCTTTAGTGTAGAGTAAGTGAGGAGTCCAGAAGCACCGTATGTGGAGCCGACGCTGAGGCGTGAACCCGGTTCCCCAGCACCAAACGTGCCGGAATGTGCAACGCAACTGGAGCCCATGGAAAGCGTTCCAAAACCTGCGGGTCCAGGAGAACACAGCCAGAAACAGCAACGTCCCGCACCACCACAACGGCGGAACCAGGGCCGGCCCAACCGCCGAGGAGCAGGCGTCAAGCGGAACTCACCCCGGAGCGGGGGCCAACAACAGCACCAAGGCCCCCACCCCCGCGACTTCAGGCAGCAGAGCGCGTGGCACAGGAGCGCTATATTGCAGGAAAAAAAAAAGAACAGAAGGTGCCAAGTGTAACGCACCCCGGGGCGGGGGACCAACACCAGCACCAAGGCCCCCACCCCCGCGACTACAGGCAACAGAGCGCGTGGTACAGCAGCGCGAAATCGCGCGTAAAAAAGAACAGAAGCCGCCAAGCGGAACTCACCCCGGGGAGGGGGCCAACACCAGCACCAAGGCCCCCACCCCCGCGACTGCCAGCAGGAATCCAGGGGAAACGGCAGGAACACCGCAAGCGAGGCACGTCTCACCCGGCCAGGCTCGGGAAGACGCGCCCGCGACCCGGAAGGAAACGTGAACCCACGCCCCATCCGCAAAGGGCTGGGCGACCAGGCAGGATTCCGGCAGGAACAGAGACTGACTCCCAGCAAGCCCAGCAGGCCAGGAGACAGCCCAGGAAACCCCGCGCCCGCACAGCCAGGCAGCCGGGCGAGGGGAGGAGAGAAGACCGCTACTCCAGGCCAGCAGGAGCAGCACCAGCAAATCCAAGTCCATTCTGTCGACAGACAGAAAAAAAGAACAGGCGGGATGCTGGGTAAGTACTGCTTATGTACTCCCGGTGGGAGGGGCAGTATTAGGGTCCCAGCATTCCTCTGGTCTTTTTTTCTGTCGGGAGATGGTTATCTCCACTTTGTCAATGAATGGGACGAGGACATGAGGGACCTGGGGGTAATATCCTTTGTGTATCGGTCAGTGTATAAGGAAGAAGATTCTCCGCCTCTCACTTCAGTACTCACGATATCTATTAATTCTGGTCTCTATTTCCCTGTTTGTGTGTCTCTGATTTTATATGACACTGGTGTGAGGTCTCGAACGCAGACACCAGGATGTGAGCGGTCACTGGGCTTCGGGCCACACCAGAACCTGCCGTTATCTCAGTGGCCTAAGGCACGCTTCATGTCCTAGGCTGGGCCTCCTGCTCTGCACCGACTCGGACAAACAACCTCACCCCCTGAGGGGAGTTCTGTTAGAGTGCATGCAGCCATGATGAAAAGAGGGCGAGAGAGCCTGAGAACCCCAAGAACCCCTGCACGTCAAGTAAGGAATGCCGCCATAATATATGTGCAGGTATTTGATAAATAACTGGTGCCTTGACACAGAATGACAATCTGCAGTAAAAACGCAGTTTGGGTGACTCTCTAAATGAGGTCCTTAGAGCTTTGGGCTAAACGTGTGCTAATATTACAAATCAGTGAATGTCTACTAAATTTGATATTAACCAGAGCAAAATATGGTTTACTTTTGTTGTTGTTTGAGATTATGATATTTGTGATCAGAGAGCGCTGCGTTCCTTTAAATCACAAAAAGCGTGAATTAATCAACTGATCACTCTTTTCTTATAGGTTTTTTTTTGCACATCGGAAACACTTTAAAAACGGATGAGGACGTTGAGGAACGTGGCTGAGGTTTCTAAGACAAACTCTTTGTAGAACTGCAGCCAATGCTACGAGTCTGAATGAGATGTGTCTTTGGGGTTGCGTTGTCAACTACATTTTAGGTTAGCGTTCATGCTAAGACTGTAGATTAAATCTAGGGGTGGGCGAAGAATTCCGCTCTGCTCGGCGGAGCTTGCAGAGTTTTGCCTACTCCGCAGAGAGCGCAGAGTTCCGAAAAACTCCACGAAGTGACGTGGAGCGGAGTTTTTTTCTCTCGAGTGGCTCGAATGCTTGCAAGAAAAAATCTTGCGATATACCTCCTGCCAGCGAGATTTCTCAACGTGGGCGGTCGCGGCAGATCGTGACCGCTCGCGTTGAGAAATCTGCCGCTTGCTGAGGAAGCTGCAGCTCGACTAGAATGTCTACTCAAGCGGCAGAAAGCAGCAGTGCCCTCTGGCGCGACGTGTAGTGCCGTTCACACTGATTTTAAAACACGGGACAAACTCCCTGTGCTAAAAATCAGTGCGTGCAGCGCTACTTAACAGACTCCGCTGAGTGTGGCAGAGTTTTTTCGTCACTTTGCGGAGTTCCGCGGAGTAAAACTACACAAACTCCACCTAGGCCTAATTAAATCACATTGATGGAGATGTGTTTTGATCCAGAGTTGACACTGCCAAGCATTCTGGGTTTCTTGACTGAGGTGTATTGGGTGAGCTGTGTGGGAGACTTAATAAAGAATAGCATAGGGACTGAGATTGAGCATGTATGAGGTGCTCTGAAAGAGCTATCTGTCAATCTTGCACAATGATAACAGAGGGGTAAACCGTCCATGACTGTAGTGCAGCAGCTGAACACTATGCAAGTCTGTGCACAAGAATACCAAAGTTCTTCTTGACTGAGGTGCTGGAATACAGGTTGCATCGATATGAACTAAGCACTCATCACCAGCTACGAAGGAATGGCATTCATGGACACAGATGAATACAATTTACATCTACAGAAATTGAATATTCAGCTAGAGAACTTTATGGTGTGTGGTCAAGTGTAAGAGATTTAGCCTGCACAATAATTGACTCCTCTCTCGATATACAGTTAATTTTTTTTTTTTAAAGATTCATCTGCCATAATAAAGGAGTCATCAGTAGGAGTCGCTAGCTGCAAAACAGGTTTCACTACAGCAATAAAGGATTCTTCTACATTAAGATTTATCTCCAGTAGTAAGTTATTAACTACAGGGAATAAAGAACACATTTTCAGTAAAAGTAAAATGACTCCTATTCGATTTACTGGGTCTTACAGCAGATAAGTCCACTTACAAAGGCATTATTTTTTTAGGCCCTCCAACAAACAAAAGGCAACCTATCTCGGTTTCCCAAACCTTTCCTCTAACCTGGACCACCCTACGTTGTGGATGCAACATGCAGTGTACATACATACCTCTGCATGTGTCTGTAAATCTCTAATGTGCTCTCATTGGCTCTGCTAGTATAGTCCATAGTTATGAATCCTGGCTCCTGCCTCTTGTATGCCTCACTCTTGACTGAAGTCACATTCTGGTTCAATCTTGGCCAGGCGCCCCCTGTAAATAGCAGAGGGGTGCCATTAGTCGCTCCACGGGCGGGGGCCAAGGTGGAGAGCCCCTCCTCAGTGTCACCACAAAGGAGGGTGGCCCCGGGACATCATCAGGTGGCTCCCAGGATGGCAGCATTTATGCCCTTGGTTGAGGGCATGGGCGATGGATATGGTAAAGGGGCCTCTGGCACTTTGCTTCCGCTGTAGGGGGGAGTGGAGACAACGGTTGTGTTGCTTGCACAATCTTGGAGCTGTTTTGCTACCTCAAATCCTGCATTCTCATAACAATAATGTATGACTTGCTGATCTTACGTCCTGTATTCTCATAACAATAATGTCTGCTTAACTATAGTTCTTTCGATGTCCTGTATGATAGTGGTTCTTTTTATTATGATTAAATGATCGTGTTTTTATTGACTGTATTTTAATCTGTGCTTTTATGGTTTGTTTCAACCCGACTAAAGACTTTTGAAGTAAAGACTTCAGTATGAATGTTATAATACGGTTTTCTTTGGCTAGGCAGTGCTTAGTAGTCTGGCTAGGTCACAGTTCTGTTTTTCTCATATATGCAATCTGTTCCCCCAGTTACACTAACCATATACTCCGAGAATTAATCAGTTGTTGAGAGGGATCTCCTTCCCTTGATTCCTGTAGATTATGAATGAATTCCAGTACATGCAATATTTCTCAGTGTATGTTATGTTCTGCTCGACTTATTTTCTATAACATTGTCAGCCAGTCACCATTTAGCTCGAGTGGTTAATGCACTTGCTGCAGAGCTGTATCTGTAATTTCAGGACAGAGAATTGCACCATCGTATAATCATATAGTAGTTTCGAGGATTAATATGCCTGCTGCAGAGCATTGCTTGCAATTCACAGCTAACACATTTTCATATTAACAAAGTAGCTCAGTGGACTAATGTATCCATTACAGGGTATGTACCACAATCTAAATAACACCATCAACATTTTATAAAGCACCTCAGTGATTTTTGTGTCTGCCGCAAATATCACATGCAACCAGCAAGGCACTAGTTTCAGTCTTTGCAGGTTTTAACTCGATCTCTCATTCTTTTAAGGTTGATAAAATAACAATCATTAATTTTCAAAACAATACTATAGTTTGCCTTTGTGCATTATTAATCTTATATAAATTATCAATGTTAATGTTATTGCACACACAAACTTACATATCTTTATACATTGACAGACCTCGAGAAAGTCCCATGAGTTTGTAAGTTTTTTGGGTACTAAGCAGGGGCGGCTGGTACCCTCTGAAAGTGGTAGGGCTAGTGAAATGCCCCAACACTTCCCAAAAAACAAAATAAAACACCCATCCCTCCAAAAGCCCAAAGTAAAACACCCCTCCCTCCAAAAGCCCAAAATAAAATACCATCTCCCTCCAAAAGCCCAAAATATAACAACCCCTCCCTCCAAAATTAAAAAAAACAACTAGAATAACATTTTAAATAAATAAATCAAATGAAAGGTACTTACCCACGGCTGCACGTCCTCCTCGGTGTTACACTTTTGAATCTGCTGTGAAAGTCTAGTCTCTAACCAATCTAGACACTGCTCTCATGCTGTTAATCAGCAGGAGAGCAGCACCAGGATTGGAAGGAGCATGCTGGCTAGACACTCCTTCAGGCCCTGGAGGCCTTTGCTTGGTCTACGCCCAGCTGTCTAGGACAACCGGGTGGAGCGCTTCAATGTGCGCATGTCACTTTGGCCGGCCAAGACAGCCGGCCAAAGTGACATGCCACTGAGGAGCATCCTGTCAGCCACTGCTCCTGTCCTCTGCTGCCAATTGGCAGGAGAGTGCACGCCTCCCATGTCTCTGGGATCGAGGTCAGCTGGCTGCTGCAGTGAACACATCGGAAAAATAAAATGGCAATGAAATCTTTTCATTGCCGTTTTATGTTTTCCTGTGTGGCACGCAGCGGGTGGAGGGGTGACGCTCCCACGCCCTTGTGAAGAAACCGCCGCTGGTACTAAGGTAGGAGGACCATCATCAATGTGTATGCTTCTGTTTGCTCTTATAAGTTAAAGTTAGCGTTGACAAGAAGACATTGAGCCATCTTCGAAGATAAGAAATGTTACAAGCACTGACAAAGCCAATAGCTGCAGTTCAACATCTTGAAAAGTTGATTTCTATGCATAAAATATGGTTGCCACATTGTGTCTAGATGCAATGTGCCATCTTGGATGTATAGACAATAACAACCAGCCATTTTGGAACACTATTTTGTATACTTCCAAGATGGCTACTAAGTTGCATCTTGACGAAGTGTGGTCCACCGCTATTAGCTTTGCATGCACCTGTTTCTTTGGCTTTCAGCACTCTATGAGAATGCATGTGCTTTCTTTGTCTCTACCCCGCTTGCTCCTCTTACCTCCACATTCTCTATTTGCTCACCTCCACTGCTTTCTGGTGCTGCTTGTCCAGTTCACTGTTTTAATTTAAATTTTTAGTTTGAATGAGGGCCCTGTATCAAACATTCCAAAATGGCTGCAGGTGCGTCACAACAGACGCACACACATAAGTTACAACAGGTACGCACGCATAAGTCACGACATATGTGTCGCAATGCATGCATACGCAATGGCGGCCTCTCGGAGTTATTTTTCATGAAACCCATTCCAAGAACACTTGCCTAAAGAGTGTTCCCAATTGTAAGACCTGGCCAAAGAAATAACGCATCCATACACTGCAATAGAACAGTTCAGTTGATGCTTAACCTATAGTGATTTTGCACCTCAATTTGTAAAGACACTAAGTGGCATTTATGCACTTTAAACAAGTTTCCACACTTTTGCTGATGTTGCACCAAGGGTTTTTGTGACTCAATTTGAGTTTGCACCTAAGTGTGATTTTGCCACCAACCTGATAATACAGTGCTACTGGTTGTGCACCAAGGGCAGGTTTGCACCTAAAAGTGATTTTGCACAATTATAAAGTGATTTTAAACCTAAATGTAATTTGTGGTTCTAAAAGTGTTCCAGGTTCCTGTTAATGTTGCACCAACTGTGAGTTTGCTTCCAAATAAGATTTTGTACTTAAACATTTTATTTCACTTAGATATTTACCCACTACCGCTGATGCTGTACCAAGGGTGATTTTGCACTGAAAATTTTATTTTGTAACTGAACAGGACTTTTGCTCTAGCAGGTGTTTTTACATTCCTGTTGATAGTGCATTTTGGATTATTTTTTACCAAAGTGTGTCTTTGCCCAAAAATGTCAATTGCAATCCTAAAAATGTGTCCACACTCCTGTTGACGATGCACTTAAATTGGATTTTGCACCTTAGTGTGATTTTGCTTGTACCTAAATGTGAATTTGCATCTAAATATATTTTTCCTCCTGCGTGTTAATTGAGTTCCTTAGAGTGTTTCCATGCGACTGCTGATGGTTCACCTAGGATAATTTTGCTCCATATTTGTGATTTTACACACACGTGTGAGAGTGCTCCTAAGCGTGATACTTTGCACCAGTCATCAGTTTGCACCCTAAATACGACTTCACACATAAATGCAACTTATGTTCATAAAACCTTTCAACTCGCAAGTTGATAATTTTTTATCCTAACTGTATTTTGCATCTAAAAGATTCTTCCTACTCCTGCTGATGTTGAGCTGGGGGCAATTTTACACTTCAATTTGATTTTGCACCTAAAGGAGTTTTTGCTGCTAAAACTGTCCCAACAGTCCTTCTGATGTTGCACGGTGGGTGATTTTGCACCTAACCATGATTTCACACTGAAAAGTGATTTGGAATGGACTTAACGATACTATAATTTGCAAATAATAGTAATTCAAATAAGCACCTGCTGATATTCTTACCCTTCATGACATGCAATGATTGACGGTCATCCAAGTAGTTAGAAGCCATCAGCTCATTCTTAGTGCAATTCATGCGTCACTGTGTGGTTTACAAGAAAACACTGCAGATCAAACTCATGTAAAACATAGGTACCACATTGAAAAATTATTAGGACTATGGAAGTTCTTCTCAAGACCATCATTAGCTAGGAATGTTCATTCCACTAAACATATCATCACTCAAAAGAGTCTAGCCCATAATATTGTTTGGCCTTTATGGTAAGAGAAGATGTGCTCAGATACCTTTTCCCACACCTGTATGTGTTTAGATTTAAATCTCCCCAAATAACTTTGTGCCCCAGCGATCAATAGCTTAATTAGATTTGAAATGAAAAAGCTGAGAACCAGAAGATGAGGTGGACTGAGCCAAGGTCTGTCAAATTTCTTGCAGACTCATAAAGTAGTGCCAACTTTATTTTTTAAATCAAGCAACACATTTCCATTTGAATACACAACTGAATCATAACTTCAGGCCTACAGGGTTGATGTCTCTGGTTCTGAGATATATATGCAGCTTCCTTCAATAACAACTCCTCAAGAGGTAAGACATGGTGTAAAGACTTGACAATACTTTATGTTATAGAAAGGACAAGGTGAACATCCTCGATACCCATCAGTGGCTTCAAAGTGGAGTGATGCAATATCACAAAGAAAAGAAAGGAAGATAATAGACCAGCGAAGAAGCAGGCCTACCACACTTCTGATATTAGAAAGCTTTCCATAGTTATGTGGCCTTCTGGTTACCCAGGATCTCCTTTTGTCACTTTTGGCAAGCTGATCTCTAGTCTTTTGCATGTCTTGGCTGGCACGCTTCCTTGAGACAAGCACTTTGAAGGGTTAAGTCGTCTGTGAAGTGGTGGTTTAACTCTTGGCAAAATGTCAAGACCCTTCCACTCACAGGCCTCTTTTTCAACAAAGTACAAGTTGAAGTAGCAGTCTTTCTCAACTCTCTCAACAAACAGAGGTCTATCCCTGGTAAAGCACTATCTAGGCTGATGCATGGAGTCTCCTTTTAAAGTCCAAATTAAGTACAGGTTAGTGGTGCCATGGAGCCAGCATCAATCCTGATCTGGAGGCATCTGAAGGATGCCAGTGTCAACCAAATACAACACTTTCTTTACATTGACATTAAAACTCTTCCAGTTAGGATGGAATGGGTTTTCTTAAGCTTTCTTTGGCTTCACTGGCTTTTGCTGAGCCTACAGGGACAGGTACAACATGTTAATATTTTTAAATTTAAACCAACTTACTCCATCCTTGCAGTCTCCCCACTGCCTTGTATTGGAGGATGGTATTAATCCTCAACTGTATGAGTGTACATGCTAGGTGACACCGTTGGACAAACATATTTAAAACACGCTCACCAAAAGACTAAACGCTTGTGAATCCACAACTAGACAAGTGCACCGGAGGCCAGAAATATTCAAACAGGTGCCGGGTGCTGAATTTTCACATCATATGAGGACTTTTGCTCACATACATGTTGATGCCAAGGCCAATTAAGAAAACATTTGCGGTGTGTGATGCTCACCCAGTTCCCTTAAACCAAGAATGCTCTTCTCTATGAAGAAAGATCACAAGGTGGACAACTTTTATTCACATAACTCCATGGTGACGGCAAACAAATTTTCTAGTCACAGCCAGTAAATCAGATTACTTGGAGGGAACCATCATCAGTGAATACCTAAATTGTATTGTATTGTATTGTAACTGCATTTATATAGCGCTTACTACCCCTGACGAGGAAAAAATCAAAATGATGAGAAAGGTATATGTGGATTCCAGGATAATTTGTGAAGTAACGGTCCTTCGTACGCAAAAGATTAACACTTTCAATAGTTTACCTACAAACAACTACCTTTTTAGGTATCAGTTGCTCCCTACAAATGTCATTTACATTGCATTAGATTACTTGAGTTGCTATCACATTGGTTTTATGGAGACCAGCAATTGGCCAATGGTTTGCTTATCCCCGCACTATAAAATTTATCCTAAATGCTGTTTTGTCCCTAAGCATGATTTTTGCTCATACACATTTTTTGCATGCCTTTTGATGTACCCCACCAAGGGTGATTTTGCACCTAAATAGGGTTTTCCACCAAAATGTTTTTCCTCTTAAATTTGATTTGTTGATATTGCACCTCAACGTGATGTCAACCAAATGGGAGGTAGGATGATGTACACCTTTTACATCTAATGTGACGTCTTACTACTACATTTTCATTCTAATCTTAATGATACCTCATAACGGCAGAGTGTGGCTTTCCCATACTGAATTTGCTTCTCATGATAATTAGCCTACATGTTTTTGTGTTGTTTTATTATGGCCATCGGCCCTAATAGGAAGAGAATTTTATATCAGATGGAATGCTAGGATGCCTGTAACAACTCTGCCTCACCACGGATAAAAAACAAAATGCAGAACACCATCTGATAACCACAGGCTGACGAATTTTCCAAAAATAAGAAAATGTTTTCCTTAAAATATTTGAGGAAAAGTGACTAATATGCCACAAAAAGGAGACAGTGGCATGAAAATTGCACAAGAAAGAGGTAAGATTTAAAAAAAAGGGCAAGAGTAATGGGATCGGAGGGAGAACAGGTACTAATATATATGTGGGGTACAGTTTGAGGTTAGAGGTACTGGGGTATAGGTAGGGCTAGAAGTACTAGGGTATAGGTGGGTATAAGCACTTGCCTCTTGGTAGGGGTACATCATCAGGTATAGGGAGAGATAGAGGTACTATGGTATAGTACAGGGTACAAGTGGGGTAGAGGGAAAAGGGCATAGATACTGGTGAAGATGCCAAGGTGCTGATGGGTGCCGGGACTGGGATGCATGTAGTTGTATAAGGACTAGGATTTGGAGGGAAATAAGTGCAAGGTTGGGAGCACAGAACCGGCCCAGGAAGGACTAGGAGCTCCGGTGTTCTATGCTGCAGGAGCCGTCTCGCCAAGGCCCTAATCAATAGGCACCTGCTAGCGCATAAAGACAACTCTGCTGTCCCGCAGCGGGGGGACCACAGAACCAGCCTAGCAAGGACTACGGGCTCCTGTGTTCTACGTGTCAGGAGCCACCTCGCCAGTAATCAGCAAGCGCCTGCTGGCACATAAAGACATCGCCGCTGTCCCGCAGCACAGGGGAGCACAGAACTGGCCCAGCAAGGACTACGGACTCCAGTGTTCTAAATGGCAGGACATGCCTTGACACGCAGGTAATCAGCAAGCGCCTACTGGTGCATAAAGACATCCCCGCTGTCCCGCAGCGCAAGGTAGCACAGAACTGGCCCAGCAAGGACTACGAGCTCCAGTGTTCTATGCGGCAGGAGCCGCCTCGCCATGCCCGTAATCAGCAAGTGCCTGCTGGCGCATAAAGACATCGCTACTGTCCCACAGCATGGTGAGCACAGAACTGGTCCAGCGGGACAACGGGCTCCAATGTTTTAGGTGGCAGGAGCCGCCTTGCAACACCCGTAATCAGCAAGCACCTGCTGGTGCATAAAGACATCGCCGCTGACCCACAGCGTGGGGCGCACCCAGGCAAAGCCCATCCATGGCCCACCGGGGCCAGGCTGGGCCCACCCTCTGACAAGGACCCTCGATTAGCTGCAACACTCTGAGTGCCCTGAGTGAGTGCTCCAATCGTGCAATAACTACACTCCACGCTGTTACTTCAAGCGTAAAAGTCCCTTTTATTAGGACAAGGTTGTAACCGTCAACATTATTTACCAAAAGCATCAATACAACTATAACAATTTTCATCATCATCATCCCCCTCATTCACCCCATCCGTCCTCCAAACCTCACACCTGTTGCGCTCCTCCCCTTTCACTCTTCATCCTCCTCCATCTCCCCATTCTCCTCTCTTGAATGTCCTGCTGTTGCTCTCTTACATCCCGCACCCCGCCATCAGTCACCTGTTCTCCCCTCCCGAGGGGTGGATGTGCCCATATGTGACTCGCCACCCCTCCAAAGTACTGCTAAACCAAAACACCCACAACCTGTCCTAAACTGGCACGCTAAATTCACTAGCATCCCCTTCCCTCTGATTTGTAGGGTGGGTGGGTGGACTAACTTTCATCTACCCCTCCCGGTGATGCCAGGTGCAGGAAGAGGCTGAAACCTCCCCTCCTGCACCTTATATACCCCCACCCTAATCCCTTATTTATCCAACCCCTTGACCCCCTCCCAGCATGTCCTTCTGGCCCAAACTGCATGAAGAACACCAGGGGAAGACTGGTCTGCGACCCTACTTCCCCCGGGGCCCGACATTTCCATACACAGTATGGGTAAATATAAAGCTATAGGATGTACTACTGTTCCCCCAAGATGACTGGCATAGACATTATGCTCGAACGAACCATGCCTGTGGTCACAAATGAAACTGCTTTAATGGTGCGCAGATTATCCATGGAACAAGAGAAGGGGCTAGTTGATGTGGCTAGTGGCTCTGGCATACTTCCGGGTGATTTACGAGACTCTGAGAGGGAAGGAACTCCTAGGGCTGACACAGAGGTATGCCTTTCCAGCAGTAATAACGCAGATTGCATCCCATTAGTTGCTCAGGACAATGTGAGACTGAGCCCGGTTCCACCTAGCACAATGACTGCTAACTCCCCTCCTGAACCGTCTGTGAAGCACAAAAAGACCAGCAGCTGCGCACACCGGCCTAAGTCACAACTAAGCCAGACGAAACCCTGTAAGAGGACAGATCATTTTGATACTTGCTTCCCCGGTATTGAGGAACTATGTAAAATATTCTCCACCTTTCTGCAACAGCAACTCAGCCCAATCAAGGAGTGATTGGCCACCTTGGAGGCCCGACTAGCTAGTTTAATTAAACTTATCCCGCTGACTATTAACCAAAACAACACCACTGGTCGCAGCAACGCGCCTGCCTGCTGTTTTGAGCATCAGGAAAAGAGGGGGATAATTTGCTCCCGGAGGACAACAGAAAATCAGAGTACAATCTCCTCTGCACCCTTTATGACCTCAAGCTCTAACCTTAGCACTGTGGTCCTCACTGCCCGCTGGACCTTCTCGCAATGTCACCCATATCGACCTCTCTGAACTTCACGAGCGTGCAGGGCCCCAGTCAATATGGGTAAAAACGACTTGGTTCTCAAACCCAGCGCCTCGACCTTAAACTTACCTCCAGCGGCATGTCCTTACGTGCTGATATTGGCAGGGGTGCCTCCGTTAAAGCCAAATCAATCAATCAATCAGGGATTTGTGAAGCGCACTACTAACCCATAGAGTGCATCCACAAGCATCTTTATTCTACCCCTGGGATAATTCTACAAACCCCCCAAACAGGTGACACGTCTTCTTCCATCTAGTTACCAGTATCAGTCAGATATGGGCATGGTATCTAGCAACAGGTACGCAGTCCTATCAGGTCTCACAGAGATTGATTGACTTGGGGCGCCTGGGCCATTCTTCTATGGTATTTTGTCAAAGCAGTCTGTGGTTTTGCCAGACCTCCCATCCCTAATTTCAAACTTCTCTACCCCAAAGACAAACGGCCCCACAATTAAAATTTTAAGCTGGAACATTGCAGGACTCCGCTCTAAAGTACATCTTCCAGAATGGCAACTATTCATAAGAAGTTATGACATTCTGCTGTTACAAGAGACATGGGACCCCAACCGTACTGTGTTTGATGAGTATCTATGCTTCAGCATACTGGCTACTCCATCAAGCTCTGGCCGTGCCCCAGAGGGCCTAACTATATGGGTAAACCAATCTCTTGGCGGTCACGCCGTGACCTTAAACACCCCTATTCAAGCGGCATTTCACATTGTACCTAATTCATTTTTATAACAATGATTTCGTTAATGTCTCAAACAGCAGGGGAGAGCAACAGGAGAAGGGCGGCAAGTCTTTCTGTGCTTAGCGGGGGATTTTAATGCAAGGTTGCCCCCCCAACATCAAGGAAAGGGGTTGATATTGATGTAGGCCCCGATCAAAGGTGCAAGGAACTGGAGGTTCTCCTCTCCTCAATGGTTTTGCACAATGTGCTGGAGGAGGCAGGTACGGGCGATATGGGATTACCACAGGGGCGGCTCCTCCTTTAGGGCAGAGGAGCATCGCCCCACTTCTTTCTCGCAGTGTGAGAAGCAGAAACATAAAATGGTAAAACTACCATTTTATGTTTCCACTTCTCGCACTGCGAGAAAGCAGAAGGGTATGCCTAGTTGGGGGCGGGCAGGTTGGGGAGGAGTGGCTTGCTAAATGTTGCGGGCCCTGACTGTTTGGTCTGCCTTCTGGGGCCGACCAAACCAGTCATGCGCACTCTCCCTTTTCTCCATGTAGGCTGCATGCAGCCTACATGGAGAAAATGGTCTCCCCATAAGCGCCCAGCTGAGCGCCGTCCCCACCAATCACAACGCTGCCATTGCAGCATTGTGATTGGCTGAGGGGAGGGGAGGGAGGCTGCCTGCTTCCTGTTCAGCAGGAGAGCAGGAAAACAAGACCCGGCCAGGAGCCACAACGTCGCGGGACCCGGGAAGGTAAGTTTCTTTTTAAAAAATATTATTTACCCCCGCGCGCGAATCCCCGAGCGAACCCCCACCCACAAGTCATGCCGGCCGTGACTGGATTACCAACATTCAGGGGTAGGAACAGCCTGTCTGTTATTGATTATATCTTTGTCTCTGGTAATCTGATTAATCGGCTGATGCACAGCACCATTATACGCTCTAACTTTGGCGATCACAACCCAATTGAGGTAGCCCTGACCATGTCATCCAGGGTAGAATTTAAAGTTGGGACAGGAACCTGCAACATAAAGCCATCCACAGACAATCTTAGACTGTGTTGTAAATGTTAGGTAAAGTAGTCATGGAAAATATGGAAGTAGTACTGGGTGCCTGGCTGATAGTGATTTGAAAGGTAAATAGTTAGCTCTTTTGTGGCATTCTGAATAAGCATTAAAAAGTCCAGTTCTAAACCCCTGAAATCAGCCCACACTGCTCGAGATGGTTCGATCATGAGTGTTTGGCAGCAAATCGAGTGCTGCGGAGAGTTCTAACTTCTTGTCCGAGGGACCCCGCTGTTGTGGCCATTCTTCAGAAACAGTATAAAAGGGCCACAACAAAGAGGTGGAAAGCCGTTATCACCTAGCAGTGGGACACCTTAGCTCACGCAGCTTCCACCAAAAATAGCAAATCCTTCTAGAATGCCATTTCAGTCAAGAGAATGGCTAACCAGACGGTGACCCCGATCAGCTGTCACATAAGCAGCGAGGCATGAGAGGCACATTTCTCCCAAATGTACTCTGCATAGGAGCCTGTTTCCCAAGCCTTAGAGATGGTGGATCCTTACCCTGATATGCAGGTCACTCTACAGGAGGTTATAGCAGGTATACAGCAGAGCACAGGGGGCAAAGCACTGGGCCCGGACGGTGTACCCATTAATTTAATAAAATGTAACATCAATCTCTGGGCCCCCTTGCTGACTAATGTTTTTAATAATTTAAAACACTCACCTATAGCTGGCTCCTGGGCTTCATCCACCAATGCACTGATTTTCATGAAGGGGGATCGTTACCTGCCAAGCTGCTATCACCCAAATCTCAAGGATAGATATACCGGCAAATATCCTCAGATGGGTTCTATACAAAAGGCTCTTCGAGTGGGCGAAGGAAAACAAAATTATAAACCCCTGCCAACACGGTTTTTGCAATCGTATAGGCACGATAGAGCAATGCCTGAACCTACACCTGATATTAGGTAAGTATACAGTGGCTAAGCAAACCCCATTATGCCTCGCCTTCATGGACCTGTCCATGGCTTTCGACTGTATCAGCCGCTCTAAAGTATGACAGCTTTTACTGGAAATGGGGCTGGATGCAATATTTGTCCATCTCCTGGCATCCCTGCATAAGAACATATAGGCCAGGGTTAGATTTGGTCAAAATGACGAAGTATCCAAGGAAATTCATACTGGGCGCGGGGTGCGACAAGGGTGCGTGCTCACCCCTCGTTGTTTGCTTCATACATGAATAAACTTAGCTCCCATCTGATCTCCTGCACCCCGGACGTTCCTATGGTAAAAGGCGCACCATTTCCTGTATTGTTATATGTGGATGACACTGTATTAATAGCTTGTACACCTAAAGCTCTGCGCTTGCTGGTTCATTTATTTGTGAAAATTATGGCCACTCTCGATTTATTAATTAATTTCTCTAAATCATTTACAATGGCATGTAGTCCTAAGAGCACTCAGCTCTCAAGTTTTGTGGTAGGCACAAACCGATTGTTAATTACAAGCACTTTTTCCTACCTAGAGGTTACTTTTATTTGCAACTGGCTCAGGGGCACCGAACATAATACAGTGCAGGGCGAAGTTATCTAGGGCCGTAGGTTTACTTTTTATCCTCCCTCCCCCCAGCGGCAGGGCCATCCCACTGCTGCTACACATATATACTTCACAAAGCGTTATGGTGGCATCCTATGGGGTGGAAATCTGGGGCATTGGGGATCCCTCGATTATTCAGGTAGAGAAAAATCGTGTCTGCAGTCAACATTTGTCGGTCCCCCTATTTTCTTCCCATTTTATCTGCCATGAGGAGCTAGGTCTGAGTTACCTGAGTGACCAAATTTGTACCAACCCATCACTGTTCGGGCTATCCATCTGGTAAACTGAAGAGGCCTACCTAACGATAGATCTAATCAGCAACTGTTCAGCCTGTGATAAAGGCCTCTCCAACCCATGGATAGCCTACATAAAGCAATCTTTTGAAGAGATCAGCCTAGCTAAACTAGCTCAAGCCTTTTTTAAAGCAGCATCGAATGTCAACATAGGGAGGAAGTATGTTCAAACTCTATTGCTAGAAAAGGCTAAGATGTGAAACATTAAAACCTACTATTGCTGCTTACTTGCATTTGAGTACTGAACTCCTTCCCAGCAACTATTTATTTAGCCTCAATGGATGAGGGGAATGCTCTTCACTGTTTTGTTACAGGGGGAGTCACAATTAAATACTTACTTTGCTTCCCACTAGGCTTTCAGAGTAATCTTGAATCTAGTCTGTGCCATGTAACGACATCTCTGGGCAAATCATGTTACAATTTATCTTTTTTTGTGGCTTTTATAAAAGATTTACTAAAATGTTCTGAACCTCTTTTATGAAGTCCAGAAATCTGAGGCATTGTATTCAGGCTTACCATTGTTTAACGCAGCTACACAAAGATGAGACCTGTTTTTATGTAAGCTCTTTTTTACACGCTGCGATACGATCGCGGGGTACAATGCACCCTGAATAATGTTTTTCAAGTATCATATTTTATCTCTTTTTTCATATTAGCATACTTAATACTTGTTTGTTACTATTTATGCAGTCTTGTTTGTCCACTGAAAAAGTATTGATGAAACTGGATTGCGATGTATGTTTTTATTGCTTATTTGCACTTTTCTGGCTCCTTCGCAGCCGTATAAAGTTTTGAAACTGAACTGAACTGAAGTGCAAGGTTGTAGACAGACATAGAAATACTTGGGATGTATTAGGATATCAGCAGGTATAGGGCACTGTAGTTAATTAAAAAAGATGCAGGAAAAGGCGGAGATACCAACGTAAGTATAGGAAGAGAGATGAAGAGATGAGGTAAAGGTGGGTTGCCCCTCCAACCTTAAGCAAGAAACTGTGAGGGTAGACTGGGAACAGGCACACAAGACGTAAAGGGTTTGTAATGTAAAATGCAAACAAGGGATCTATGTGATCCTGGAAAAAAGAGAAGTAGAGAATTTTTTTGACTGAAGACCATTTACCAGAATGGCTGCAACATCCAGTGGGAGCCATTTATGTAGGAACAATGAAGAAACAGGTTTTACTCCAGAAATATGTATGCCCATGTAACAACTCCTCAGAGATTCTATTCTCTCTGACCTATTCAGAACTACCCCAAAACCCGCAAACATCCAACCCTGATGGCCAGCTTGAAAACCCTATTTAGTGACAAATACCACAGACTCGACTTCATTAAAGTTGACCTATTCTTTTTTTATACTAAGGACATGCCCTCCTGGACCCAGATACTTTTTATTTTCTTAGTTTCAAAGAACACAGAAATGAATTTCAGGAAAAAATCTCAGATTACCGTACCAGAAATGTGAGCTGCACATCTCCATGTCTGAAAATGGGAAGGCCAAGATCCAATTCTCCGATATCAACATCAATAGCATCATCACATTGTCTGATACTATCAAGGGCTTAAAAGGTTCTACCTTGGCTGGTGATGTTAACACTGGCACCAAGTCTATCATGTCTACTGACTGGAACTCCACTATCTCACCCATCGCCATGCCTGCAACTCCTTCATCGCCCACACACCAGTTGGGGAATTAAACAAGAAAGCATGACACCAGTATAAATCAAGGTAGTCTGAACTATAGCCTGCAATAAAGCTACTCCTACACTCATAGATAGAAATATAGCCAATGACCAAATCTACAGGCTTTTTACTAGCAGCAATTCCCCTTAGTTCAGCCTCTGTCAACCAACCTACCGATCCGGTGCACCAGCATCAATGCAAAAGCACACAAACTCACTCTCTGCAGAAAGACTCAAGAACGCATAAGCATCATTCACATAAGAATTGTGATTGTTCATCTGATACTTCATTAGAGACACTTACTACCGACCAGAGCACAAATCTCTTATCCACCCCTCAGAACGAAGGGGAGTCTTGTGCATGAGAATATATAAAGGCCATCAACCACAATCTCCTTCTCTCCCCCACAAGCACTCTCTTCCTATAGACAACAGTCCTAAACCCCATTACACCTCAATCAACACACCTACCCCTGAGTAGCCCAATGCACACACCAACTCCAGTGCTCTGAACCATTACTTCAGGCATATTAGCTTGAAGGCACCCACAAACCAGAATACTTTGTGATCACCGATCCAGCATCAAATCGACATACCACAATTTCCAATGCTGCGTTTTCAAAATTCAAATAAAGATCAATCTGCCAAAGCAACCTCAGGAATATCACCTCCTGTCAACATAGGGACCCATTGCTACTCAACAAAGCAAAGCTGCTCTCCTGAACTGTAGATCTTTTGTCTCTAAGTCAACTTCCATATCCGTATTCATCCAAAAGTGTGGCATTGATGCTACTGCACTCACTGAAGCTTGGTTCGGCTGATCCTCCTTACCAATATCTTATCACTAGGATACAATCCCCACTGCCTCAATGGAAGAGAAGCATTTGATGTGGGTGCCTAGCTTGATCCACCAGGAGTCCCTTCCTTAAATGCAAACCGAATAACTTAGTAAACTCCTTAATCAAGCGCTGCACTGTGGAGTTTGCCAACAGAACACTTAAAGCTCAGAGCCTGAATATCCAAATGCCAACCACCTGACAGAAAACAATAGTCTTGTTGTTAGTTTCCCTGATTATACAATTGATAAAATCACCTCCTGTTGGGATTAGATATTTTTCCTGTGAGATTTCAGCCTCCACTAGGAAGAAAATAAAGACACACAAACATAATTCCTGAAATCATTCCTATCATAAAATATCGTACTACAACTATGAACCCAATCTACACACAGACATAGTAGGCACCTATTGAGGTACAGATTGAAGAGGGTTGCAGAGAGGCAAGGCAAAAAGATGTTGTGTTCATTTGTGCACGCCTGTGTTTTTATCCAGTAGCCTGCTCAAGCCAGGTCTATTGGTTTTGTCAGTGTTTCTTTCAGTTTGTAAGAACCTTTACTAAACACTGGATTCTTTCAAATAATTTTCGCTTACAACTGTTTGGAACACATCAGTGATTTAATAAAAACACAGAATATTCTCTGTGCCTTTCTGTAACTGTTACTGTACAGAGTGCACTGATACCAAGCAATGAATAAAATGAGTTTCAATAAAAAAACATGTGAGAAGAGCAAGTGAGAAAATTATTAAAGGTTTGCAGTAGCCAAAATAGCGCAAGAGTGTGGAAAAATAAACCACAAAAGCATATTTTTAACTGGTTCTGATATGGTTACGTTCGTTCTTCGAGACTTCTATACCCCATTGTACATGGGCATTTTTATAAGTATCTTTTTACAAAATTATACCAATTTTCTTAAACGAAAATCAGATGAAAGCCCACAATATTCCAGATTCAGCACAGTGCCAAGTTCCACACTGCACATTTCTGAGGGATGTAACATCTAGATGTGTATTTAAACCAGTACTCATTATGTTCATTTTGATTATTTGAGTGATGAATGGCATTGTGTGTCCTGTTTTGAAAATAATAGTTGCAATAGCAAGTTCACAAATGGCAAACTTGTATGCAGCATTCATGTATGAAATGTAATTTTGTAAGGAACACTGCACAGATAATGTACAATTCATTTCTACATTTTAGAAATTTCTTGTAACTCTCATGGTCGTCAACATTTTCTGAATTACCTAGAGATCTTTGAACATTTTGCACATGGTTAAATATCCTTTTATCTGTTATTAACAATAATACTGAAAACAGCATAAACACAAAGAAAATAATAGCAAGCAAAGAAAAATATGAAGAAAGTCTTGAATGTACTTGGAGTACCTGCCTTTTTAGTATTACAACATGTCGGTAACAACAGAATGTCAATGACGATTCAGTTGTGATTAGGATATTTGTAATGGTTGTGTGACAGAAATACCAAACACAAAAATATTGTGCTACAAAAAACATGTAGTTCTAATATCAAGTAGCAAACAATTTCTAAGGTACGTATAGATTTACGGTTCTTCGCTCCACATCTACTTTCATTGAAAATATATTTCTTGTCGAGGTGCATATGTGTGGAGTTAAATATAGTAAATCTATACTTACCAACATTTACATACATTCACAATATTTTTGTAATTTATGTTCTTCATAACATGTTTTTGTAGTACAATATTTAAAACTTTATTTTGGTAGTATACAATTTGTAATATATATATAAATATAAAAATATATATATATATATATATATATATTGCCACAACAATATGATGTTTAAGAATTCGGCTAAAACCTCCACCAGAACTGTATTGTATAAAAATACACAGTACTGTCTTGTATAATCTTCACACCTCACAGATACCTGCAAACATATATATGAGGAATTTTGAGGCAAATGTATGCAAATACTGCTGGCATTTAAATGATGGTATTGGTCTGAACTTCCTGTTTGTTTCTTTGTTCAGGCAGCTTCTGCATATGTCCTGATTCCAGGCTGAAGTCCATTTACACAGGGCTGCAAGAGGTTTTTCAGGTTACTCTGAAGACAGTAAGTTTCTTTTCATTCTCTATAATGGTTAATAAAACAAATCGCATTAAAATGTTCATTTGAGTGCCCCGCTTTGTTAGAAAATAAGCAAGCATCATCTTTGTGACAGTGCTAGAAAATGTGATGCACGGTGAAATGCAGTCTATGTTGAAATGTTTCCACATGTGTAGAAGAAAGCTAGATCTAAAGTGAACTACAAGCAAACTCCTCATCTAGAGAAGAAGCGACTCATAGTGCAGCTGGAATCAATGTCAGAAAACATTAATAACCATGAGAAGACATTTCTAAAATCACTCGAAAGGAGCGATACCCTCAACAGATTTTTTCAGGAAGACCTCATTTTAATCAGTCAGAGAAAACTGAGCTAAATGCATGCCTTTATTGTTTCTGTCCTGTTTGCAGGTTTTCGCTTTTTTGATATATTTGTCTATTTAAATTTTTTTTATTGTTTGAAGTTTTTTGATAGTTTACAAATACATTAGGTCCACAAAAAATATTTTATTCACACTGTACTTTTTGTGATTATGCCTTCACAGGTGATTACATGGAGTAAAGTGTCCTTACACATAAATCATACAGAAAACATTGAAAAAATATTATTTTAATATTATGTTAATCTACTTGGGGCATAGCCCTAGGTTCCAATTAATGAGTCATTTACGATACACAAGTCAGACTTATGCATAGGAAACTAAAAGTGGAAACTCTCCAAGCACACCATACAGGTGGTCTACAAGGTCCGATTTGTCTGCAGAAATGTCACTTACGAAAACCAGAGTAGCTGTTGGTATTATAGGTGGTGCCTCAAGGGGTCGGTCAGGATGATGTCTCAGAAATAAGGAGTTCTCGCACAAATGTGTACCTTTGTGGATTATCTATTCACAATCATTTGCGACGCCTTTTTGATTAGTACTTGCTTTCTCAAATTAACACCTGAATGAAACAGGTTTAAGTGGTCCAGAGATCCTTGGACTCCCCAGTATTACCACATGGCTGAAACAAGGGTTACCTTACTGGGAAACATGCTTCCAAGTAAATAAAAATATATATTTTTAATTGATAAATGTCCTTAACACTACATTTGGTGATCCTCCACACTTATACAATTAGTGGAACCAGGCTATGCCTGGGAAGTTACCCAAGTTGCTTAATACCCTCATTTTGTGAATCCTGTGTACAGTTCTAACTCTTTGCTATGGCAGTGCACTGCGTCTCCTATGCATTTGATTTTCGGAGAGGATTTTGTAAATTTTTTTGATTTAAACTTAATTTCTAAAAAAGAAATGTTTGAAGTGCATGGTCTGATCCCATCTAAAGAGCTTGTCTGCACTCTGTGGGCCACCTGAGGGTGTGTTCTTGTGAAGTTGGTTCTCTAGGAGTGGCTATGACACCATTGAAATTTATTAGATACGGGGATGTCCTCCTAGAGTGGTGATGAACATTCTGGAAGCCTTGCGTCATCAGTAGCCTAACCTTGAGCCCTCATAGGTTCAGAACCAGCCCCCATATACTGAAGCCATGAAAGTGTTTAGTAGTGGGTGTTCATTGGGCGAACCAAAACACAGTGAATCTTTAGCCGTGTAGATTCAAGTTCCTACTGCAGTGATTCGCTTAGAGAATACTGTCACAGATAGACTCTTGGCCGCTTCAACTCAGCCTTTTACCCTTTTCAAATAAATTATCATTAAATTAGATACAAGTTACAGCTAACAGAGTGTTTAGGGGCCCAAGTATATATGTTACTCATCTTCTCAGGTAATTACTAGCCATATGGTTTCCCATTATAGAGGTCCACCCCAAATCTAACCCCAAATGATTAACCAGGTCCTGTTTCAACAAAGTTGAGCCATTTCTGCTCTGGACAGTGGTGATAACAGAAATAGCTAAATGTTTCTGCGCAAAATGTTTGCGGCAGATTGCTGCCGAGAAATGCAATCCTCCTGCACAACAACACACACGACGTGCATCTCAAGCCCCAAGAAAAGAGTATTTATTGTGCGCTGATCCTCTGGTTCCTATAATCGATACAAGCAAACACATCACAACAAACTACAGGCCTCGTCACGGTGCACGCTTCTAAGGTACAGGTGAAAGTACAAGAAGTGCGGCCATTTGTTGTGCTCGAGCTCTTCTGATTGGACGGCCGCACTTTGTTCTAGATGATTCCAAACTGGGCTAGCTCGTGGAGTTCCAGGTGACTGAACGCCTCCCAGGGGCAGATGACGGTGATGTCTGAAAGAGGCAGAAAGAGAGAGATACAGAGTTTGAGAACAGGATAATTTAGGGGGTACAGCAGAGTGACAGGTGCTATTTCTACAGTGAAAGGGGAGGAGGCCGAAGGAGCACGTGGTCCAGGCTAAAAGTGTTTGTTATCATGGCGGCTTCGTCTTAAGTGGACAGTTGTAGAAATACAGAACCTAAAATCAGGAAATGCTAGTTGCAAACTGTTATAACAGCCAAGTGACTAGCTTGTCCTCAAATAGGTGGATACAGAATACAAAGCACTTGTATGAATTGCAACGACACAGGGGACGATAGCAATAAACTGTATTATGTGATGAAACAAAAGAATAAAGCAGAACTTCCTCTGGAAAGCGGGTCATCGACTAAGGGGGCAAACTAAATAAAGTGAATAATGTAGGGTTTACTTGCATCGAAGGACTTGAAATATGTGTTTGCATTAGAAAATTGACAGAATAAACACCCGTTTTATTTAAGAAGCATTTGGCTCAGGCAGGGTTTTGTTGAAAGTGTCACCCATGTGGCAATAAAATATTTTGTTAGCTCAACGATGGAGTCATGATGAAACAGTAAGGAAGGAGAAGTGTACATAGAAGATGAGGGTCCAGACGTAACAGTTCCTTATTGAGACACAGAATTCAAAGCAACCAGAGAGAACCACCAGACGTCCTTCGAGCCTGACGCCATTACCATAACCGTCCACCCTGGAACACCCCTACCCTTCACCTTGCACACTCCTCCTGGAAGTTCCACCTTCCACTTGACACATAACCCGCTTTTTTTCCGTGAAAAGAAGACAACCCTAAGTGCACTGATAAAACATTACACCAGAACCATTCACACCCGCCCACACACACCAACACCACAATAGCCAGAACACAAACTCAAGCAAATATCAACACAGTTATCACAACTGAAAATCCACCTCACACAAATAGCACTTATCTTACCATCTCAAAATCACTGTATTTCCTAGAAACATTGGTCTTCAGAGCGCTACAATGACCAACATCAGCACCCACCACTCTCCCATTGACATTGCCTCCATAACTAGCTCCACTAGACACAACCACATGACTATCCCCATTCGCACCACTACATGTACTACCTTCTCCCTCCAACGGAATGTCAATACACGAAAGCATGTTACTATCACTCTCTTCATACTCATCTGTGGCAACCACTTCTCATCTGAATGGGTAAATGTGTCCCAAATTTCACACATTGCACCCTTTTACTCTGATGGCTCTCTTAAAAACCTGCACTACCTTGTGAGGCCTTGACCACAAAGACATCTCCTCATCCCAATCACAAGGCTCCCTGACATGGAACAGTTGTCTGACACAAACACTCACCTTGGATAATTTGCTTTTGGTTTGATCCATCTGCTGCCACATTCTATCCTTGTACCTCACCATCCTGTCACCAATGACCACATGTTCCAGAGTGCCTCCAGTTCAATCGCTGCTCCTTAACCACCAGGGATACATCTTTGAACCACAATATCTAAAATTGAGTACACCCAGTTACAGGGTGTCTGTTGGTTTGATAAGACAACAAAAAATCTTGGAGACCTCCTTTCCAACTCACACCATTAGTATGTGTTAACTGAGTCATATCTTTGATGACCTTATTGAACTTCACCACCTGCCAATTGGTTCCTAGATGGAACACAACAATTCTCTTATAAATAACGTGCAATTGCTCAAAAATACTCCTTCATGAGCAAACAAATAAAGTAAGGACCATTGTCAAATAAAGTGCTCTCAGCAAATCTTCTACCACAAAAATATTGACCAGAAACTCAATAACCGTGTCCTCTGTAATTCTATCCCCCATCCTAATCTCCGGCCACCGCATAAAATAATTCACAAGACCAAACGCCTCTTTCGGTGATAAAATCACAAATGGCGTAATTATGTCCACCCTAGTTGCCTTGGCGGACCACCTGCCACTTCTCTAGGTTTAGACTCAACCATACATGCCTTGTCTAACTTGTCAGTATTCCTACATTCCCTATTCCAAATACCAATACAAGCATCTCTTGCTTGCCACTAGTATTCTTTCCTAATGTGAATCTTCATGGCCGAGATGCCCATATGTCCTTTGTGAGTAAGCTTATTTTTAATTGGGTTGAGTGGTGGTCCATTACTGCTAATACTGGCATAATCCTTGTTAGGACCAATAAAGGTTTCAGTAATTTAAACCTGAGCGCAATCCCTGGGAGCTATGTCACAAAGCAGACAGGCATACAGGGAAAATGTGTAAAGCATTTAGATGTACCAAAACAGTTAAAAGATCAAAAACGCAACACAATAAAAATCCCACTCCAATTTGTAAAATTTGAGAATATTGTAATAAATAAAATTACACCAAAACAGCAAAATCCAGAAAGAGGAACTGACGATATGAATTTTAAAAGTTTTAAATAAAAGTAGAACTAAAAAGCTAATAGTGCCAAGTGCGGTCATCTGGTTGCACTTGGCTGGTCCCTAGGCACAAGTTAAGTCCAGACGTGATGGAGTGCAGGTCTAATATACAGACCTAGTTCGACCCAATTGGAAGTTTTATCTTCTGGCTTAGTCGCTGAAATTGAAGTAAAAAATACTCAGTGGGGCAAGGCAGCAGGCTGTGGCTGAGATCAGTTCAAGGAGGCTGGGAAGACATTGGACAAAGTGCCGGTGAAACCACTGACAGGAAAGCTCAGCGCGGAAGACATTCAACATCCGTGCCCAAAGACAGTCCCTCCCCAGCCCGACGCTTTTGGAGCCTTCGCCCGGTGCGGACTTCTACCTTTGGACTTAGTCATTTTTTGGGATCTCAGATTCCTCCAGCAGGGCAAGTCTGCGAGTTGTGACTAAACAGTGATCCATGGGGCTGAATACCTTCTCTGTGATGTCCTACTGAAATGGATTTGGTCCAGCGTCAGGCCACCTTCGTCAGACTGACATGGCAGGTTTGTCCCAGTGTTCTGTTAGTTCTCCAGACAAAAAGTCTTGAAAAAGTTTCAAAGTCCCATTTTTTAGGTAGGGGTAGGCAGGTGAAGTACACTTTGACACCAGCCAAGTTATCCAGGCCCTCAGGAACAGAACTTGGGGGTCAGGGCTCACTCCACAGAAGATCCAAGGCAGGGAGCTGGGCTACTTCAGGAAAGTGGGCTTCTTGCAGCTTTTGTGTCTCTGTAGCTCAACAGGAGGCCAGCCAGCTGACCCTCAAAGTCCACTTCTTATTCCTGGGTACAAATGGGAGCAGGGAGCAGCCCTTAGGCTTCTCCTCACACGTCAAAACAGGAGGTGCAGTTCATCTTCTGTCCTCCACAAGTCCAATAGTGTTCTAAAGAGGGTGCAGGGGTGACACATTTATGCCTGGTACTAGCCTGTGGGTGGGGATGATCATTGTCCCCTCTCTAATCAATAGGGAAACGTTCCCAGCAGTAACCCCACCCCCCACCCACTTGTGCTGCAGTTTCTGTATACCCTATCGCAAACAATCCCAGAGTGCCACTCTCTACCTCAAACCAAGGTGGCAGAACTTTTCCTCCCTTGTGCAGAGCTCTTGTGACCACTTTGGAGATGTGGCTAGGGAAATGAGCAAACCCTCCCCTCTGGTCACTCCAAACCGATTATGGGGCAGCTCCTATGTTCCTGAGATTGGTGCCTGGCTGGCTAGAAGGACAATAGAGGGCAGGCCTAGGTATGAGCTACATGTGCCTGTGACAGGGGAGGCGCCTTTGAAGATAATTAGATTCCTGTGCTCTGCCCAGATGATCATCCTGTCAAAGCAACAGGACACATGATCACACTGAAGCCCTATGTCTCATCTCTGGGCTCTATTCAGCTCTTGGGTGACAGTTGGAAACTCAGGCAAATGGGATTCTAGAGGTTTTCGGCAGGCTAAAGGTAACTTTTAAAAATACCTTTTGTAAAAAAAAATTACAAATCTGACCTTACTAATTAATTTCATTTGTAATAAACATTTTTAAAATACAAATAATTAACTTTTTATTTGGTTCCTAGCTGGAGATAACTTTATTAACTAAAAAAAAGTGTCGCTCTGCTTTCCTATGGAACAGCTAACCTTGCTACAGTAAAAAAAGCTTTTAGGCCATTGTCAAAAAAGCTTTTAAGACATGTTTAACATTAAACTTTTAGACGTCCTTTTACATATCATGCACCCTGTCTTATGAGCATTTAAGTCCTACATAGGGGTGACATTGGTATTTAGAAATAGCATTTAGGCCGGTAAAAGGGGTTTATTTTTGACAGGCCAAATTTGCAGTTTAAACCTTCACAGCCAGGTTACTGGTGGCAGGCCAGAAGTCATGTTTTGCATGGTCACTTTAGTCATATTTCCTGCACTCCACTGGTGACATTTAACTTACAGGCCCTGGGTACACTTTGTACCATATACTAGGGACCTATAGTTAAGTTAAATATGCAAATTAGGAGTATAGCCAATTTCAACATGCTTTAGGGGGTCACAGCCCATGCACTTGGCCATGGTTAGCACAGAGTCAAAATAACCCGCAGCATCACTCGCAAAAAATATGGGAGATCATGCAAAAAGAGGCATCTTCACACAACCTTCATGATACCATTTGGAAATCTTCTTCCTCAACCCAAGTGGAGGAATAATTTTGTTCCCTAATGTCAAAACACCTTCCTCAATGCCAATTCTTCCTGTAGCTTCTAAAAGAATTTAAAATTGCCAACAAGATTCATCTTTTCTGACCAGCCTAACTAGACATACTCTACTTCAGACTCCATTTTTAACTCTCATTCACACTCATACATAATACAGTATTCTACACACACACCCATCCTTCACATCCATAAATGTGTGAAGATAAGCTCATAAATAATTTCTTCCTCTTCAAGGGGTTCTCCAATGTTATTCTGGACATGAAATCAGCATACACATTACGGTAACTGGGAGCATATTCTTCTACGAAACGGAACACCCAAAGCTTTGCAGCTAACCAAGCTGACCTAGTGTCTCTGTAATTTACCCAACAGGTGACTCTATGTTGACTGGTGTTTGTTCCATCCTGATAATGAACGTTGTTCCCCAAATGAACATTCTGTAATCTTCAAAAGCTCACAGGCATACTAACAACTCCTTCTTGACAATAGAATAGTTACGTTCTCCTTGCCTCAGGGTCCTAGAACAGTATGACACAGTCCATTCATGTTTCCCATACATTTTTTAACACTTCACCCATTCATACAATACTGACATCCACACCAATAGTTCCTTCTTTTCATTCTATTTTTGGCTTCTAACATAGAGCAGAGTGGCGTGGACGATGCAGCCAAGATGCAGTACACGTTCTGAAAGCCCTCCAGCTGCCTCTTCTGTAATCCTCTTGCATCCTGACACCCTAGGTCCCCCGTAGTCCTGAATCTGGCCTATTTACACCCCCTTTCAAGAACACTTGTTCTGATACGCCTTCTCCCTTACCCGGCGAGCGGACGACACAGTAACGGCTGTGTCCAAGCCACACCGGAGCCTCACAAGATGGCAGCGGCCCTTGCGGGCTGACATGCTGGCTTTTGTTGGTGCGGCGCCTCTGGCCACGACTGCATTGCTACTAGCCACCCCAATTCCAGATCCTGTCACTGCTGAGGTGCAGCTGCCTGCCTGATTGTCACCAGGGCTCACAACATTAGAGAACTGCACTCAAGCCGAGTGGTTCCGCTGCCTAGGAGACATTGTTGCGGGGGCGGCTTTAGCCTGTGGGGCCTCCTGTCATACAGCAGTGGTGCCACGGGGGCCATGATTGGCCTATTCTTCCTGCCGGAGGCGGTGGCCCCTGAAAGCAAGATCCAGATCTGACGGCCTCCTTCCCATCGATGGGGCCGTGTTGCTGGGGCCGATCCATGAGTGCAGGTAGGACTGCTGCACCTTGCTGATCTCCTGCTGCCATTGTGGAACCCTCCTGGGACCCCAAAAGTGAGTTTGGGGATCCCATTCACAGCCTGCCTGCAACCCACAGTTTGATGGTGATCTTGGGACTAGTTGAAGGGACAGGCTACCTGTGCCAACGTCTGCCAATTACTGGCCCCTGGGGATCATGACTGCTGGTTCCTAATGCAATGCTTGGGGCCCCTGAACTGTCTCCCTGAACTTGTGGTTGTGTCCTAATAAACCGTAATCTGCCTGCCTGTGCCCAGGGTGGATACCACTGTCCTCCTCCGTGACTATATGGTGCTGGGCCCTATAGCACAGGAATACTGCGACCTCGCAGTCCTTCTTTGCCTCACTGGGTGCTCTGGCCCCTCGCAGGCCTCATTGGCAGAAATGCTTCACTCATCTCTGTGATCGCCCTCCCCAGCTTCTTGTGCTGCCCCGGTGGTGGGGCAATCAGGCTGGGTGTGCTCCATTTTTGCCCCCCTGGCTCTTTGTGCACTGATTCGGCTGTGCACGTCCAATGTTCCTGCCTGCCTGCGGATTTCAATTCTTTCAGGACTCTCTGCTGCCTGTGAGGAGTACAGATGGGGAAGGACAAGCCCAAAATAGACAGGTTTGCCACTTCGGCCCCCGATCTCTAGAAAAAATCATCTGGAAGGAATCCCTCACAAACCAGCATAGTCTTCCCTGATGTGCAGTATATTCTTCAAGTCATTCAGGCTTCCAAAGACACACTTGAGTCCAAAATACGGGAAGTGGAGATGGATGTGGCACTTATATGGCTCCCTACTTTTCAGAGGTCTTATCATAGGATGGAGGCTGAGGGTTGCATCTCCACCCTCGAGGATGACTCTTCAGACACAAAAACCAAAGTAAACGCCCTGCAAATCACGGTCCGAGCCCTTGGAGCCCGTGCGGAAGGCACCAAAAACAGATCCCGTCGAAATAACCTCCATTGGTGGGCTTCGCTGAGGGCGTCGTAACTCCCCGCACAACGGACTTCATTGAGAATTGGCTCAAATCCAGGATCCCAGAGAGTGCCCTCTCCCTGTGGTTCGTGGTGGATGAAGCCCACCGTTCGCTGACAAAGATCCCACCCCGCCGGACCCCTCTTGCCCATTGATTGTATGGATACTCAATTACTGCAACCATAACATGGTTCTGTGCGATGCAAACACCCAGACAAACCTCACCTATCAATCCACACACAAAGATATTCCTTGATTATACAAGGGCAACCAAATGTGCAATGCAAATATTTGACAAGGTAAAGCAAAAGCCCAGAGCCATGTCCATCCCCTACGTGCTGCTTTTCCACTCCAGACTGTGGGTGATACACGCCTCTTGTACTCATTTTTTTGCAACCCCGGAGGCAGCATGGGAATAGGCCACAGAACAAAGATCCGGCGGTAGTCATGACTCTTCAGGAGGCGCTGGACAGATAGCTTCACAATGTTCTCAACCTGTTGTGGCTCCTTCCAGTCTCGTCAATGCCGAAAATCGAGGGGTAGGAGGTGAGGCCATGCTCGATCCCCTGCATCTTCAGACTCCAAACATTCTTGGTCGCAAACCCATCCGGGGGTATAGTGTCTAGCCGGCTCCCCCATGATTCCCTCACTTTACGCGATGCACCAGTGTTTGATGATTCGACCTCCGAAGCGGTACCACTGTGACTTCCCAACTTCTTTGTACTACCACAAATTTGCCCTGGACTCAGTGTGTCCGCTCATACTGACATACTTTACATGTATTCTTCCTGATGGAAGAAGCCCTCTTTGAAGTCCCTTGTTCTACATATAGTTGAATGTTCTACATATAGTTGAATGTTTTTGGGCTTCTGGGTGGAGGTGTGAGGTGTGAGGAGGGGAGGTGTTGGGGGTCCAGTTGTAGGATGCAATTGAACAGTTTTGAATGTTTTTACCTTTTGTTGTTTTTTTTTTTCTTCTTCTTTGATAGGTGCTTTAGGCTCCTAGCTGCTGTCCCTTCTCCATGAATGCCCTGTTGCTCTTCCTCCAAAGCACGCACATTTCATACCCCAGCCGACTAAATGACTGACTATAGGGTCCTCTCCTGGAATGTCAACGACTTGCTAGACCACTGGACGGTGGTCCTTAAATCCCTACACCATCATTGCCCCGCGGTAGTCCTATTGTAAGGGACCCACCTTCTAGGCACGAAATGCCCTTTTCTGGGCAGATTCAGTTACAACTGAGCATTTCACTCTGGCTTTACCAGGGGATTCACGGGCACAGCGATCCTTCAACACAAACACTTCCCCCTTGTGGTCACCCAGATTTATCATGACCCTTTAGGAAGATATGTGGGCTGGAGGGGAAGCACTATAATATTTTCAGTGTGTATGTCCCCCCACAGTCCCCATACACCTTCCGTGACCTGACTCGGTTGGTGTCAGATTTGCCCGATGATTCACTGATTTTTGAGGGGCGACTTTAACGCGGTGGTCGATCCAGTCCTAGATATATCCGGCCCGCAATCTCGAAAACGATAATCCTGATCCGGCGCCCTAAACGAATGGCTGACTTTGCTATGCCTCTCCGATTGTTGGAGGACAAGGCATCCATATGAGAGGGCTTATTCTCACTTGTCAGCCTCCACTAAATTGATGTGCCGCATCGATTACATCTTTTTACAAGAGACAGACATCCATACCATGGCTGGAATGTTGATACTCCCTAGGGGCATCTCAGATCACTCTCCAGGAGTCCTCGGCTTGGGCTCCCTCCTCTACTCGCCCGATGTGGCGTCTTATTACATGGTTCTTGGTAGATGAGGGACTAATCGAATACCTAGAAAGTGAACTTCCCTCCTATTTTGACACAAATACTGGGTCTGTACAAAGCACTGGCACGCTCTTGTCGGCCAGCAAGCCCACGATTCAGGGACTGGTGAGGGGGTATCTCAAACAACGGGAAAGAGATAGGCAGCAGGATATTACAGATCTGGAGACCCGTATACTCGACAAAAAACTGAAGTTGATCTGTCGACCCATGGAGATGCTGACTCGACAACTTGACGTAGACAGATCCGTGTTACAACAACTACTCCAATGCCTGCAGTTGTTGGAGAGCTACCAACCAATGGGTTTATGAGCATAGCGACAAAAACAGGGCGCTCCTGTATCATTTAATAACCCATGAAATTGCCTCCCGGTTTCTCCCTTAGATTGCGGATGACTCTGGATCTGTGGTCAATATGGCCCCTGCAATCGCGGAAGCCTTTGCAACTTACTACAAACGGTTATATGCTCACCATCCACAACCCCCCAAGGACACAATGCAGGGATTTAGAGGAATCGATCTCTGAAGACAAAATAAAGACGCCATTGGGGAGCTGAGTTCTGGAGGAATCCCGGCCTGGATGGCTTTCCTTTTGAGTACTATTCTAAATTTTAGCACACACTGACCTCCTATCTCTTGCAGTTGTATGTGGAGGCTGTCGAAAAGGGCTAATTTCCCTGAGATCTGGACCTTGCTACTGTTGTGATTCCTAAAATCAACCCGCCCTCACTTGAACGTGGTTCTTATCGCCCTATTTCCTTAATTAATGCAGACACTTAAATAAACACGAATATCCTGGCAACTAGACTTCATCCAGTCCTCACTTCCCTAATTCACCCTGACCAGTGTGGCTTCATGCCGAATCGCAGCACTCAGCACTGCATCTGGCACCTACACTGTGCCCTAGATCATAGGGAGGAACTGCCTGGTGATCTAGCGTTATTCCTTGTGGACTTCGAAAAAGCCTTCAACACCTTCGACTGGGCTTATTTCGAGACAGTGCTGCACCATATGGGCTTAGGACCCCGCTTCCACATAATGGTGTCTGTGCTTTACTCCAGCCCACAGCTCAGGTCCAAGTTAACAGTACATTATCCGATGTGTCCCCAATTGAACTTGACAAGCGTGTCCCCTCTCCCTATTGCTCTTTCCCTGGCCATAAAGCCCCTTTCATGACTAATCCACTGTGATGCTCAACTTGAGGGCTTGCAGTAGACGTCCATGCCGAGGACAAAATCACGTTGTGTGCAGATAATGTTCAGTTCTACCTGGAAAATCCGGCTAGCTCGTGCCCCGCACCCTGGAGCTCCTCTCACTTTTCAAGGGTGCATCAGGCCTCTGCCTTAAAGAGGACAAAAACTCTCCTTGTTCCCCTGAGGGGCAATGAGGCATTGATCACCTGGAGGGCAATAATTCCCATTCGCTGGGTCAGCTTCAAATATCTGGGGCTGCATATCACGACTGTGCTGAAACTCACCCGCGCCCATAATCTGACACCCCTCTTGCGAGACACTCAGGCTAGTTTGACCACCTGGTGCCACCTTCCGTTAAACCTCCTCAGTAGAGTAGAACGGCTAAAAATGATGCTGTTACCCTGTTTCTTTTATATATTGCTAAATTTCCGGATTCATATTCCAAACGCATGGCTCAAAGACGTGTCGGCGCTGTTTCATTCCTTCCCCTGGCGTGGATGTCCTCCTCATGTATCCCAGGGCACATGTTGTTGATCAGTGTATGAGGGTGGGATCGGGGCATTGGATATCCGCCTGCATTATTGGGCCTCCCAGCTTCCAGTTATTAACGACTGGCTGTCGGGTGGTTGAAACGATCCAGCTTATCAGTTGGAACTCAATGAAATAGGCCTCAATGGTGTGATGGACTATATGTACCGGGGCCTGCTTCCTCTTTCCCTTCCAGAGGTCACTAGAGTGGTCTTTATGGTATGAAGAGCAGCCCTTTGTTTTACGGGATTGAACAGGCACCTTACAGGGCTGACTCTCCTCTGGAGAGGCTGCTGGTTAATACACTTGAGGGATTCTCCCATTGGGACCAAATCGGTCTCACTACACTGGCTGATATTTGTTTGGCATAGGTCGCAAATATATACTTTTACTGACCTTCCATCGCAGTTCTCCCTTTCCACCACCCAGTTCCACCGCTACCTCCAAATAAGGCATGCCCTTGCCCTTTACAATGCAGAGCTACATGATCTCCCGGACTTCAACCCTCTTGAGTCCTGCTTGCTACTTGGGAGACTGGGCAAAGGTGGGATTTCCCAACAATATCATGCCTTGGTGGGTAATGCACCCGGGGTCGTTGGACCGATTGCATCAGAAATGGGAGGGATGGGTCAGTGAACTAGACAAGGTGGAGTGGCGGGAGGCTGGTATGGCTCCCAGAGAGTTGGCAATATCCTCTCAACTCAGGCTAATTCAATTCCATTATCTCCATCACACTTATCTGACCCTGACGCGCAAATTCTTACTGATGCCTGCTGCACTCGATGTCATTCCCAACAGCTGACTTCTTCCACATGAGATGGCTATGCCCCCGTCTTTTCCCATACTGGTTCTCTGTGGGCTCCACCCTTTCAGCAGTCTTGTGCTTTCCCCTGCAATTATCACCCAAAGTAGCATTGTTTGGGATACTAGACAGGCTAGAGGGGGTCCGGTGGTGATTGAACGCAGATTGGACTGGCAACGTTGGTTGCAAAGAGAAACATTGCTCACGCTTGGAAACTATTGTCTCCACCAACCCTGAAGCAATAGCGTACTGGCATAGACTGGTGTGCTTAACTAGAAGAACCTATCTACACTTGCCCCACTAAATTCTCTGAAAATGTAGGTTAAATGGTGGAACCACTATGACTTGTCTTCGAAATCTTGATCTTTAGTGCAGGATGTCTATTGATTTTTTCATTTTCAAAGTGGGGGGTGAGGGGTGGTGGGGGGATGGGAAATGTGAGCTTGAAGCTCCTTTCTTATTGTTTTTTGTCTTCGTTTTCCTTTTGTACTTGTTACCTTTTGTCTAAAAGTTAATAAAATCTGCTTAGCGAAACCATAGAGCAGAAACAATGTGTTGCTTTAGTTTCCCAAATGCTGTTTCTTGCTCACAACTATATTCATATTTTTCTTTGTTAACATTTTGAATGGTTCAGTTTTTTGCTCACTGTTTTTCACAAACTTTGAATATGACTCCTTTAACCCTAAAAGGGATGACAATTGCTCTTTGTAATTTGGAGTGGGGAGCTCCTAGAATAGCATTAACGTTGTCAGCCGCCCCTAGTCCAAATTCAATTAGCCAAAATGTTATGAAAGAGGTGCTCTACACTACTACATGCAACTTGCACTTAATAAGTCTTAATATTAGCCTTTTGACAGGCAAAATCTTTAACATATTCCTCAGGTCATGATCATGTTCATCATGATCCTTGCTATATGCCAGGATATCATCCAGAAATACTATAGCTCCCACCAAACCCTCTAACATCTCCTTCATCAATCACTGGAACACAGAAGATGCACTGGCAAGTCCAATAGGCATACTCCAATGCTGAACTAAGTCTTCTTGAGTGATGAGGGACATGTTTTGATTCCTCGTGAAACAAAATCTGGAGGTAGGCACTCGCCAAATAAAGGCTGAATTTGTTTCTTCTGTTGATTATAATGTAAGGGTTCAAAATCACACATTGCAGCCAAGGATCTCAATGCTGCAACAAATGCCTCAACAAGTCACTTTCCTGTTGTACTACAGAGTAAAGCTTTTAATGCTCCAGTACCACATTCACACTCTTCCCGTAGTGCAAACCCATCTGTTTCTTAGTGTAAGAAATTTAATTATTGGTTGAGGGTGGTCGGAATCCCCTCTCAGGCAACAACCACAGCCCTTGTCAGGATGAAGCCCAAAAGTCACTAAATTAACATGTGCTTAACCCTCTGGTAGCTTGGCACAAAAGCAGTCAGGTTTAACTTAGAAGCAAAGTGTAGAATATTTATGTAGCACACAAACAGTAGTAAAGTGAAAACAGAACACAGGAAAAATTCCAAACCAATTTAGAAAAGTACATTTTAGTAAATACAATGAGACCAAAACGACAAAAATCCAATCAATAGAACCGGAAACATGCAATTTTAAAGTTTTCGGTAAGTATAGTGCCTAAAAGCACAAAGCGCACTCACAGTCATCTGGTCATGCTAGACTGGGTGAAAGTCTCAATTTTAAGGAGACAGGCAAAGAAGTGTGGGACAGAGACAATGTTAGTTGCGCTGAAAAAGTTACCTTCTGACAGTCTGCTATGAAGAGTCCTGAACTTCAGGATTTCTCATTTTCTTGTAGAGAAGTGCACTCTGATGCCAGCCAAGGCTCCAGGACCTGGAGACATACCTTTTAGGGTTCAAGGACTCATTCTACCAGAGGCCAGCAGGGCTCAGGATGGTCCAGTTACAGGAGGTCAACTGAGCTCGCTGCAAGGCCTTTAAAGGTTGTTGAATCCCTGTAGCTCAGTACAGCAAGTCAGCCAGCTGACCCTTGGAATCACTCAGGTAGCCTGGGATGAAGGTAACAGGTCTGGTCCTCCTTCACAGAGAGCAGGGCAGGCCTCATGCAGCAGGGCAGTCCTCTGGGGAATAAGGCAGGCCTCTGGAAGCAGGGCAGTCCTCTTGCGAATAAGGCATGCCTCACTCAGCATGGCAGTCCTTTGGTCGCAGCAGGGCAGTCCTCTGAGGAAAAAGGCATTCCTCATGCAGCAAACCAGTCCTCTGGGGAACAAGTCAGTCCTTCTGTAATGTCTGCAGGTCCAGGGAGGGTACTTATGAGTGGTTCAGGATGTCCAATATTAACACATGGTGAAATCCTTTGAAGATGGGAAAAGTTCTGGGCTACCCTCACGTCTGATTCTGGAAAGGCCTCCCCTTCCCCTGCAAAGGCTCAAAGAAGTCCAGGGTCACAAAATACTAGTGTAAGGTTTCTTTGTGTGTGCTGGCAGCAAGCCCATTGAAATGTAAGTGGGGCAGGGAAAAGCTCTGTCCATCCTGCCCACTCCTAGTCCCCTATTGATCACTGTCTGGGTCCAATATGCATTCTTAGTGTGGGAGCCAGTAACAGGCCCAGGCAGCTGGAAACTCCTAGAAGTCCTTAGAAGCTTTTGGGCAGAAAAAAGGCCACCTTTCTAAATGTGGCATTTTGGAAATTGTAATCTAAAATCTGATTTTAACATTAATCTTTAAATTACAATTCCTTTGAGTCCAAACATGATATTTCTATTTGCTCCCATTCAAAAGTTAGCACTTATTAAATGTGATAAGGTAACCCAGGCTTACCCAAAGGGAGAGATAGGCCTTAGAGTAATAAAAAACGAATTTATGAGTTTTTCACTACCAGGACATGTAAAACTTACAATACAATGCACACTGCCCTATGGTCTGTTAGGGCCTACCTTAGGGGTGACTTATATATATTAGAAAGGAAGGTTTAGGCCTGGTAAAAGGTTTATTTTGCCTGGTCGAAATGGAAGTTTACAACTGCACTACATGCTACAATGTCATGGCTGAGACATGTTTTGAAGGGCTACTTTAGTGGTTGGCACAATGAGTGCTGCAGACCCTCTAGTAGCATTTAATGTATGGGCCCTGTACACATGAAGTACCATATACTAGGGATTTATAAGGAAATTAAATGTGCCGATCAGGTGTAGGCCAATTTCACCATGTTTAGGGAGAGAACACAAGCACTTTAGCACTGGTTAGCAGTGGTAAGGTGCACAGAGTCCTAATGCAAAAAAAACTAATTTCAGAAAACATGAGGGGTGAATGCAAAATGTTTGGTGGTTACCCTTCAGATAGGGCCAAGTCCAACATTTTGCATATTCAAAAACATTCAAGCTGGTAGCAGCAGACCCTAATAACATTGGCAATTTGGAGGATTTTTGCGATCCAGCTCCTTCCAACTCATGTTTTACTAGACCTAATTTCCTGACTGCTGAACAATGTTCTCCTTTGAGAACATCCACATAAGCCAGGTACACTTCATAGCAATCCTCTCAGTCGACTGCAATATCGACTGAATGTTGCAGAAATGGAGGAGGTGGTAACACAAAAGCTATTTTGTAAAAATAACACAAGTAGACACTGGTATCTGTGCTGACACACAATAAATCAAAACAGGAAAAGTAGTCGCTATTGTTACACAACTAGCAGTGATATCTAAAGATTACAATAAAAAATCTAAGCATAGCCCTATCTAGCAATGGCAATGAACTTTAGTTCCACCCCCATGTAGTCAAGATCAGTGGCACTTGACAATGAAGTGATCACAAGTATAGCACAGTACTTGCTGCTAATCCTTAGAAAATAAAAGTATTTGTTTATTCTTTTCTTTCTTTCAGATTTCCAGACCATTTACTTCATTGCTTCACCTATTTTTTCCCTTCTTTTATATTTTGGAAATGGCTGCCAACAACTTTCTTCTTTTTACACACTAATTACTGAACATAGGCAGACAGTGTGCACCTCCAACAACTGCTTCATGGACTGGTTGGCCTGCACGTACTTTTTTGCGGTTGTGTCATAGCCAGAGCATGGCCCCAGCGGGTCAACCCAAATGCAGTATATTGCATAGCTGCGGGTCTCCATCTGATTACGTTATCGCCACTTTAAAAACTTTGCTATACCACTTCAAAACCTCACCATTAGGTAACAGCCAGCCCCATCGAACTGGCACAGCCTAGGACAAACATTTGGACTCCTCCGTCTCCCAACACTGAATACGATGCTCCGCAACTGCGCACTGCCGCCAGAAGCTCTCACCACTCCAGCATCCTTCTGTACCACTCCGACTGCTGTGCAGGCCATTAGGGCTTGAGGCATCTGTTTGTGCTCTCCGCACCAACTCTCCACTAGTCCCCAGTGTTAGGAAGAAGACACGGCTCCATGAGTAAGAGTTGGTTATTGAGACACAGTATGCACAGCGTCTGAAGCCAACCCCTGGACCTCCTTCCAGATTGATCCATTACAATAAGCGTCCCTCCTGGAACTCCCCCACCCTTCACGTTTCATGTTCCTAAAGGAAGTTCAACATTCCGCTTACCCAGGGCTGGACTGGAAACGCAAACCGGCCCAGGCAATTAAGTCTAACCGACCGTGGGGGTGGAGGGGCGGGGGAGGCTGGTGGATAACACGCTTTCGGTCAAGGGGTCAGATATTGCAGCAATCCTGTAGCAAAAACGGCCCCCACCGGTACAAAACCAGCCCCCACCCTTCTGGCCCACTGGGGAAACGTCCGGTGCCCGCAAACGGCCAGTCCGGCCCTGCCCTTACCTCAGGAAGGGAGGAGTCAGTGCTGCACGCGCACGTTATAGTGATGACAGAGCAAAAGTGTTGACAAAGCGTTTGAAGTTTGTGGGGAAAAAGTAGAGCCACTACTTTAAAACTGTTCACTGCTTTTGATATGCTACTAGAAGTAACTAAAGAAGCGTGTTGTGTGTAATCAAAAAGTGGCAACCATTCAATATTGGGTGAGGTGTGGTTTCTTTCTGCCTTGTGATCTACCTCATATACGCCATGCCAATACAGTGCATCTCATGAGCAGAGGTTTTGAGAGGAGACAGTTCAGGTTGTAGACTGAGTGTCAGGTCTGCCATTTTGAATGGATTAAAAATAACTTAAACAGATACACAGTAGAGAAAAGGCAAGAACAAACTCTTCCCCCGCCACACAAACCCCAACACCCTCCCTACCACTCGTAATCGTACTTCCCAAAGGCACATTACACTCTACCAAAGATATTTCCCTGAGGTAAGTATTGCAAAGATCGTACCTGTTCCGAGTCCCTCCATTCCAGGGATGTCATCTCCGAACCTAGAGAACAGAAAAGAGTCCTGTTACTGTGAAGGGGATTCTACCCTGAGATTAGTAAGACATTTGCAGTGCCCAAGCAGTAAAAAAATGAATATATATGGTTGACAGAAACCTAATGAGATGTCAGCACTCCATCAAAAGAAACCCACAATGTGTGATCGAACGAACTGTAGAAAGAACAAGCAACACAAAGAGAATTCCACAATATGTGATTGAAATACCCATAGAAAGAAAGAAATAACCCGGTCAAAAATCCCACAATGTGTGATCTGAAGAAGCTGAGAAAAGAAGCCAGCAATGCCACAAGAAACCCCCTTAATCTACAATCAAAATAGCCTTAGGACAGTACAAACAGCCTAAATTGAGTAGCCTAGAATCTATAATATGGAAAACCCTTAGGTGGATACCAGCCACCCAATAACAAACCATCTCTGTTAAAAGAGCCATTTGGAGATAGAAGCAATATGGGCAAAATCTCAGACTATGACTAAAATAAATTATGGCAATCCCAGAAAAGTTGAATCCCATAATCTGAAATCAAAAAAGCTTTGGAAGATACCAGCAACCCTACAAAAATATACCAGAATATAGATTAGGGAAATCAATCACTTATGATTGAGAGAGCTATGGTGGGATACCTAACAAACAATTTGTCGTCTTCGACTGACACACAGCAAAATACTAGCAGCTCATGAATAATATACTCGAATCTGTCAATTTAAAAGATACTAGCCACCCAAGGAGAACATACTACAATCTATGTTTGAGAGAAGCTTAGCGAGATACCTCAAACCCATGAACAATCTGCAATCTTTGACTCAGAAAGCAGGAGATATCAGCAATCCAGCAACAATATTTGAGATTCTATGATCAGGAAAACCTTGGAGAGATACAAGGAACTCAATGATCTATGACAAGACAGTGCGTGGGATGAAACATGCAAGTCAAGAACCTTACTATATGATTGGAAGAGCTCATAATCCATGATGGCGATCCAGTTATTAGGAATTGGAAGAAACGTGGAATGATAGCCTCAACATAAAAATCGCATTTACTAACATCATACTGAAACAACCTTGGACTTCCAACCATTTTGAGGCACTTTGTTTTCCAAAAACGAAAGCTCCCACACTACACTATGACAATTTCATGGTAGACACACTCAAGACTAATTTTGCCTTATACCTAATAACCGTCAACCACGACCCAGACTTAAAACAAGAGACAGCCTTGACCAACTCAACCCTTTAATTTTGCATATTTTGGGTGGGGAACCTAACTCACTCCAGAGGGGGAGTAATGTTTTGAAATATTCTCTTACCCCTTGACCCCTTTCTTGGGGGGCTTGCTCTTGAATTGACGTGTCTGCCGTTGCTTGAACTTAGGTGGCCCCTTGCGAGGAGTGGTGGGTCCTCCTGAGATGGATGTAGGGGCCAGGGCGCTGTTGGCCGGAGAGTTGGTGCTCATCGCGGGGTTGTGTGGCTTGTCTCTCTCTTAGATAGCTCGGTCTAGAAGGCAAAGGGCGAGATGTCACACTTGTAACCTAGGAGCAGGATGAAATGTGGTTAATGAGGGTCATGTGGCAAGCAATTAGTAGGAAGAGATGGATAGGGTGGATACAAGAAACCAGCTATTCAACCACAGAAAGCAGCCTCTCAAATGTTTGGAAGTCATTACACCTAAATAGAGAGTAATTCTTGTTAAAAGAAAATAGGCTTTCAATCCTAAAAAACGTTTCTCAGATTCACCCCCTAAAAGTCCCACAGATCTCAGGAAATTAGGTTTGGTAGCAGGTTTGGGCTGTCAACTCTCCAGGTGTCAAACCAGCTAAAGCAGGACTCGGTCAACTCTCTGGAAGTCAATACAACTAGAGGCGATTCATCAACAGTCACAAAAGAGGCTTTGAATTACGAGAGGGTCTGAAAATCTAAAATAATCAGACCCAGTCCCCAGAGGGTCCCTTGATTCTTAGGAAATACTGTCCAGTCTCGAGAGTCCTTCAGTTCTCAACCAATGAAGTTCAACTACAGGAGCTCCCTAAGTCTCATACAGTCAGAGCCAATCCCAGGAGAGACCAAACCCAATTTCCAGCAAATCAGGTCCGATTTTGGGAGACCCCAAGAATTCTTAGCAAATCAGGTCCATTCCGTAGCAAGCCCAAGAACTCTCAGTCAATCAGGTTCAAACCCAGGAGACTCCCTTGGTCTACAAGCCCCTCACCAAGTTGGAAAAGGACAGCCCTTTTTAAGGCAGGTGCAAAGTGGACAACTGACAAGGTCCCCCTCTCCCCCTCCATCTTCCAGCAGGGGGGAGCATCTTCCAGGGCTCCCCCGGTAGAGTGAAAACAGTGAGAATGAAAAACTGATTCGTTTTTTACTGCTGGGCAATCCTGCATGCAAGACCTTGACCCTTATGCTCTCTCTTTCACAAGTCTCTTTACCTCACCTCGCAATACACCGTCTCTACCCCGCCTCTCTCTTTCTCTTATGACCTCACCTCATTTTTTCACTCTCTGGGCCTATCTCCAAGTCTCTACATGGTGGCTCCTCCGCGTTGCAGCAGCGAAGGAAAGAAAAAATAAAATGATAATAACTTGATGTTATGATCATTTTATTTGTTCCTACTGTGGTAGCATGGGGGCAGGGCCGGGCCCGGGCTGCGCTGCTCGCAGGGCAGGGGAGGAGTGGTGGGCACATTGAAGTGTGCATGATGCGTTGGCCAGCCATCTCGGGCTGTCCAAACTTTCATGTGCACTTAGCATGTTCTCAATTCAGGCTGCATTACAACCTGGGTGGAGAACAAGCCAAGGCCCCCAGTCACCGTCTGAGCGCCGAACTACGGCACTCAGACCAATCACAACGCTGCATTGCAGCGTTGTGTTTGGCTCAGGGGAGCCTGGCTGCTTCCCGTTCGGCCAACGGAAGAGAGACAACATAGGACAGAGCGGTGAGGAGGTAAGTGTATTTTTCTTTTTTTACACCCCCTTACCCCTTCACTCCCCACACCACCACCCCTGATTCATGCCAGCCGCCACTGAGTCTCTACCTGATTACCCTATTCTTCCACCACAAATCTCTCTTTACCTCGTAACTCTCTATGGGCCAATCTGCTCTGTTTCCTTCCCATCTCTCTGTATCTCTCATCCATCTGCCGCCTCTCCCGACCTGTCATCTGCCTAACCGTTTATTACAATTCAATATTCATTTTTACCTAACCTCTCTATCTTTCTTCTCTCTATCTCTGATCCATCTACCTCACCTCTCCCACTAACTTAGAAAATTGTTGCTCTCTCTCTTTCAGTACCACCACTACCTCTTTTCTCTCTCATTCCCTTCTATCATTCGCTCCCTCAGCTCTCTCTCTACACCTTCTTCATTTCAGCTTCCCCTTACTACCTCAACTCTCTCCCTACCTCTGTCTTTGTCACTCTTTCTTTACATCTCTGTATCTCTCCTCTTTGTCTCTGCTTCTGTCTAATTCACAACTCTCACACTATATATCAATCACACCTTTCTTTCTCTACCTCACGGCTGTCTCTTTACTTCACCTCGTCTCTCTCTACATCTCATCTCTGTTGACATTTCCCACGTGTTTCCCCCTTTCTCTTTTCCTCATTTTTAGGTCTCACCTAGGCAGCGCGCATGCGCTGCTCTAGGAGATGACCTTTAGAAATTGGTCAGCTCTTTTGCACACACTCGTGCATGGCGGCATCCACCTTGCGGGAGCGAGCAGTGGCGCGTGCACTAATTGAAAACAGCTGCTCGCTCCCGCAAGGGGGATGTCTCTCAACTCCTCCCCTAGCTCTGGGATCACTGCAAGGCTCAGAGGGCTTTATCGCGTGATGACAGCTCTCGACTCCTCCCCTAGCTCCGGGATCGCTTCAAGGTTCTTAGAGCTGTTTGAAAATAAATGCAAAGAAATTAGCTGTTTTTCATCCGTATTCATGTGTAAAAATCAGCAGGACGGAACTGTTCTTATATTTAAATACATGTAATCCCCAAGAGTTTTTTTTAATTAAAGTGGTTCCTAGCCGATGTTGGTGCTTGATTCGCTGGTTTTAACACGAGACTCTAGTAATAGTTTCCTGCTAATAGCACTCCACTAACACGGGTTTAATCTTTTTTTTTTAGCACGCGCACCAGCGTGCTAGTTACTGTCTAATTGCTTGGAGCTGGTATTTTCCTGTTCCGGGTACCCTGCCGCATTTGTCGCCCGTGATTTCCAAAGCATCGTTCACTACGTCACGCAACTCATTAAAGAAAAATTTGTCTATTTTTATGTACGCCTCTTTAAATAGCCTTCCACAAGAAAATGCTTTTAGTGCTACATTTAAAGACCATAAATTCATGTCCATTTAAAATTGATGGCAAAGCTGATGAATGACTGATTAGTTCTCGGCATATATTTTCTAGTTTCTAAACCTTAGAATGTGGCTTCCTCTCCCACATATAGAGCACGACAGCAGCAGTTTTCCAAGGAATGCGCTGACGCTGTTCTGTGGGTGACATCCTTTCAAAAGGGGACCTCGAAGTTGGAATAGAGAGCCACAGTGTGTGTTTTCTATGGGACTTAAAGAGAAAAAAAGAGAGACCGAGATAGAGAGTTCCGAAGCAGGTGCGGTGCACTGGTTGAGTGCTGGCTGCGGTGAGTATAATAAAAACCTTTTCTGGCCTCTTTCTCGTAGGACTATCGCAGCATCCGCAGAAACAGTCATATAATATAGTGTACGTATGACACTTCTAAACATATAAAGTTATCACTTATGAAAGCGCAATCAATAAATAATGGAACAATCAACTCGTGAATCAGGACCGCGAAAACACCAAAGAGTCTCAGGGTACAGCCATAGTTCACTAATTGTTACTAACATTAACGGGGTCATCCAGCAGAGAAAGCAATTCTCTTTACACAGTCCTGCATTACTAAGAGTCGCCGACAATAGGCGTGTAGAATGTCGCTTCCTATAACGAGGTCTACTTGGGTTTTGAGATGTATTGTGACATCATTCACTGGATGCCCCTTAAAATCGAATGGGTAGTCTCAACAAGCAGCCCAACTGAGTAAACCAGAAGAATTAGTCAGTATCATAAACTACAATGTATGTGTGGATGCACAATGTGGCGTGGGGTGCTGTGAGGTTACGGGGGTATCATTACACACTCCCCAAAAAAAATGAACATGGCCAGGTATAAAACAACAAGCGTGGTTTTTTTCTCAAGTTATTTATAACTTAAGAACCAGTGATCACACAGGGATCTTTGCAGGTGTCAGTATGGCACCACTGGCAATACTGATGGATCTGTTTATGATAGCACAACTTCTTTACTCCAAATAGCATGTATAATTATTGCTACATGCATATTCAGCATCTAGCTTTTTACCACTTTGCCTTCCTCTTTTCATCTTCTAAAGCTGCAAAGTGTCTTGGCCTGGAAAGGAATGCCCACCCTATTATGCTGATGAAATAACTTTCTCCTTGCTTTTACGTTTTAAAACATGCTCATTTTTCCATCCAGTATTTTTCCCATGAATGTAGCATTTGTAAATGTTTTGCAAGACTTTCTGTACATGTTTTATTATGTTTTGCCTCAGGATTCTAAACGTCTAAGAGTTTTCTCTGGGATTGTGTCGACATATAACGGGGCTTTTCACTGAGGCTTGGGAGACGAAGGGTAAGTTTGACTCCTAATCCATACTCGAAACTGGCTTTTTCATTACTATACTAACACGTTTAACCTGTCATTTGAGTCAAAAATATTGAACTTTAAGTCTGAAATAGTGGGAAACTCAGAGAAGGTGGCCAGGGAAGACACAACATGGTTCCAGACCACAACCTGGGGGGCTGAAGCAACAATTATCACACAATTTCCATCAAATGATTAAATACCCCAAAGCTTTGTGCTTGATGATGAGGATCACCCATCAGGATTTGATTTGTATCAAGAGAAAATGTCTTGATTTTTTAAATCACGTTAAAAAATACCTGCAATCACGCTACATATTTTGCATTAAGTGTCTGCAGACAATGTCATTTTATCGGCCATTGCCTATCTCATAGTACATTTGTTTCCTTGCTAGACAACGTGAGCAAACAAGCATTGGCATAGCCAATAGGTCTCGCCTTTGGGACCTTATAAGTGTTTAGCCATGCAACAGTTGATGTTGCACCAAGGATATTGTGCTGCATAACTAAATACTTATAAGGCCCCAAAGGCGAGACCTATTGGCTATGCCAATGCTTGTTTACTTATACTGCCTTTCTTTACCTCTTCCTATTTTGCACCTCTCTCCACCAACAGCACTCTCTACTTTGCATCTTTCTATACTTCTTTCACTGCCTCGCCGCCCTACCGGTCTACCTCTACCGGCTTTGCCACCCTCAATGCACCTTTCATTATACCATAACTCGATCTGTATCCCACCTCGCTCTACATTTCCTTCTCCCTGTCTCTAGCTAAATCCAGCTCCCTCTAAAAACCTTTCTATTTTTTCACTTCTGTGTATTTACCTACCCATTGCTCTTCCTACCGCTCTGTATCTTTTATTCTGGCTACCTGACCTTTAAATTACATATTTCCTTACCTCGTCTATCTATTTTCCTCATCTCTGTCGCTCAGTATTCTTCCTCCACTTGACCTCTCGCACTATAGCATGTTCTTAACCTCTCTGTCCTTCTCCTGTATTCTGCCCATCCCATTTCTCAGAAGTCATTGTCAAGCCATAGTAGTGTACACATATAAAGAGGAGTGGAGGAAGAGAGCAGGGAAGAAAAACTAAGGGAAAAATGATCAGATTTCATCAAAGTGGACAGTGAAAATCCTGGAGCATTGCTTTGATTGTCACTGTTGCAGTGTGAATCGGTAATGAATTAAAAAGATGGCACAGGAAAAAATTATTTCCTTCAACCGCTTAAAACAGGTAGTAAGTGATGAAAAATGCGGTCTCTCTCCAACAGTTCTGCGGATATTCCATTGGATGGCAGTGTTGGGTAAGAAAAAGCTGAAGCAGTGTTACAACGTAGATATTGGCAAACCATAAAGTTGTGCAGCCTTGCTTAATGTACCCAGCGGCGTAAAAAACGTGACGGGGACCCCTGTAAGATATGCTGATGGGGCCCCTCACACTCACATCTATAGGGGTTGAGGGCCCCCCTCCAATATGGGGAAGCCTGGGGACCCGCCGCGCCGCGGCGCGGGGACCTTTGTTACGACCCTGAATGTACCCTTCACTGAAAAAAACATGCAATAAACAATTAAAAAAAAAAAAAACTATAACAAAATCTACTAAAAAAAAAAACCACACCTTAACAGAAATAATCGACATCACAAACATATCTAAGCAAGAAATCAGCATATAGCTAGTAAAATAGTTTTACCAACAAACCGGTGAGCTCCATAATCACAAATGTAATGTTATAGAAAGTTGAATAAAGAGCTCACGAGCTAATGTATGTACAATAAGAAAAAGGTAAGTACACACCTGTCAAGAACCAGAACAGCACCACAATCAACACGTAGCCTAAAGAGATACAATCAACTCGGTAACATATCTACAAGAACAGTTCTACCGTCAAAGACCAACATTATACAGGAGTTGTGCACCGGAATAGAAGGAATATCAGACGTTACCAAGCATTCCTTTACAAAATGGTATGTCACAAAGTGGTCTTTCCAATGCGTTGTACTTTTACAGCGCGTTGTTCTACCACGTTATATTTTCTCATGCCAAATTGGTGGTAAGTACATACATGTGAGTGTCTTTTTGCTAAATGTTTATTGGGGGATCCCCTCTATATAAATAATATATATGTATATATATAGATACACACACACACGTGTGTGTATATCCTGAGAGTGCGCTTTACTGAAGTTGCTGTGTTCGGAATATATATATTTCACCTCCTTATCGCTGGTTTTGCATAACATGTTTAATCCTGTATTGGCAGCAGTAGTAGCCCGACGCGTTTCGGGGCTTGTAGCTCCTTGGTCACCGGTCAACTTTAGTTTGCTACAGCATGCATACATTATTGGAAGTGTTGTATGTAAGGGGTTTCGCTACCCTGCCACAGGCTCGTCATCATAAGGAGGCAGAGAAAACCAGCGAAAACCAGCGATAAGGAGGTGAAGTATATACATCAGCCAACAAGTAACCACCAATCAGACAGTTATGAGTGAAGCAGCTCCGGTTTCATCATCTGCATCTGATCTCAGTTCTGCCCCAGAAAGTGAGACAGAAGGAGAAATGTCAAGAGCTCAAGGATTGGGGTTTACAAAAATGTCCTTGGGTCAGGAGATCGACTGCTTACGCCAGGACAGGAGAGAAACACTCAGACCAAGAGCTCAACCTGGTCAAAAAATGAAAACAACAACAAAAGAGCCAATCAGAAACGTGGCGCAAGACGAAGGTGCAACCAGCAACGAAAGGCAGACTTTCAAAAAACAAACAAGAGGCAGATGGAACCGCAAACAGAAGTAATAAGTAACTGCAACTCAAACACAGTGGTTAACCTAACAGATGTCAATTTAACAACGGCGGAGAAACAAATTTTGTCTTTGGGACTGTCCTTTAGCCCAGAAAGCAGTTTTAATTACACAGAAACAAGGATGGATGTTTTTAGATTCATCAGGAAACTGAAATTACAGAAATTCCACACAGTACGGGCGAGTAAGGACTCAGATTCCTTGGAAACAGTCAATAATAGCCCACCTCTTTTTACAGCAGGAGATGTGAGCTTGTTTCAGGATCTTAGAGACCTTCAGAATGAACAAACTGCTACTACTACGTCACTGGGCCTTGAGACTATGAACATCAGCGGGACGGTCAAAACCCCGCTTAAGCCAAAGTCCATTTTCCAACCAATCATGATACATGACAACTTGGATGTTTATCATGAACAAGTCACAAAGGATTTAAAAAACTTGTATAAATCAGTCAACAGCGTGAGGTACAAAACAAGTCAGGCCAACCATCGCTATATGCAACTCATGAAAAAATTACAGAACAATGATAACCTCATAATAAGACAATCTGACAAGGGAGGAAACGTTGTTCTGTGGCCTCGAGAACTGTACATGACAGAGGCATTATCTCAATTGTGTGATACTGAATGCTACAGAAAGAGTAATATCCATATTGTTAAATCTGCATGGAATGATTATTATCTTAAACTGTTGGCATGGAAAAGTGGGGGGCTTCTCAGTGAGGATGAATATCGCTTCCTAAAGAAAGAACACCCAGTTATCCCTGAGTTGTACCTAATCCCCAAAATACATAAAAATCAAATAAACCCACCGGGTAGGCCAATAATCTCGGCCATCAATAGTCTGATGGAGAATACATCAAAATATATAGATTACTTTCTACAGGATTGGGTTAAAAAGTTGCCTTCTTATTTAAAAGATACTTCTGATTTTTTGCGGAAGATAAATGAAATGGCTTGGAGTTCAGATTTGCTGTTGATAACCATGGATGTAACTTCATTATATACATCCATCCGGCATCAAGATGGTATCAAAGCAATTGTACATTATTTGAATCGAAGACCTGCATATCTATATATGCATAACAAAATGTTGATTGAGATGGTCACAATTTGTTTGGAACAGAATTTTTTTCTTTTTGAGAACCAAATATACCAGCAGACTAGGGGAGTTGCTATGGGGGCCTGCTTTTCCCCCAGTTATGCTTGTTTACATATGGGACTGTGGGAGGAGCGGGCCATCAAGGATAAGTTTCAAAGTATTTTTGAACAGCATGTGCCCCTATGGCTGCAGTATATTGATGACCTGTTTTTTATTTGGAAAGGCTCAGAGTCAAAAGCCCTCAAATGTATAGAACAGATGAATGACAACAACCTCAATCTCCACTTTTTAGCTAACATCAGCAAGGAGTCGGTCCAGTTTTTAGATGTAGAAGTCTATATTAAAGACGGAAACATAGCCACTAAATTATTCCGCAAACCCACTGCTGGCAATACTTTGCTGCATGCCTCGAGTCAACACCCACGACATTTAATTGAAAGTATCCCCTATGGGGAGATGCTTCGGGTAAAACGCATTTGTAGCAGTAAGGAGGAGTGTCATGCAGCACAATTGGCAAGCAAGGCACGCTTTTTGGAAAGGGGCTATTCAACAGCAACTGTAGACAGGGCTATCAACAAAACCAAGCTAATCACCAGAACAGAGGCCCTTAAAATCAATACTGAGCAACAAGTTCCAATTATAAATCAAATGGATCAATCCTGTAGAATTATTCTAACCTACAGTAGACAACACCAATCTCTTAGGAGGATATTTAATAAAAATTGGAACTTGATTAGAAGTGACCACATAGTGGGTGTACATCAACCGAAGAAACCACAGGTCACATTTAGAAGGGCCAGATCTATGGGCCAAAGCCTTGTGAGGAACAATTTGGTAACTAGACCTCCCATCAATTGGCTAACTGCTCACAAGGGCTTCACCAAATGTACTAGTTGTAAAGCCTGCAAATTTGCACAGAATATGACGAGTTTCCTTAGCCCTTTCAAAACAGAACCAATTGTAATTGACAAAAGATTAACCTGCAAAACCGAGTATGCGGTCTATGTGCTGGAGTGTCCTTGCAATTTAAGATACATAGGCAGCACTAAATTGCCAGTTCATAAAAGGATACTCCAGCACATTAGAGCAATCACCAACAAGGATCAAGCTTACCCGGTGGCCAGACATTTTGAGGAAAGCCATCACAGCAAACTGGCAGATTTGCGTTATTATGTCATTGACTCTATTCCCCCGTTAAGAAGGGGAGGCAATCGTGAAGCCCAGTTGCGACTTCTAGAAACAAGATACATATTAGAATTAGATACCAAGATACCAACTGGGCTGAACGCTAGTGAAGATATGTTCACCTGCTTGTAGGATTTTTATCTAGATCTCTGTCTCATGTCTCTCCTTTTTTCCTTTTTTCCTGTTGCCTGTTTTACATCAGCAGTAATGTTTGTCGTTATCTTGATGTAACAGCATAGATGGCAACAGTGTTTTTTGTAATTTTCCTTCATTATTGAATCATACTGTATTTTCTTGTTTTTATTCCAAAAAGAATTATTTAATAACAATTGTACATTTTTAAGGCACACAGCACTTTATCGGAACCTTAGGGTTCAAGTGGTGGCACTTTACACATCACTCATAGCACTTTTTTCAATTTGACTAGCTTTACATGAAATATGTATTCTGCCCACTTGGGCTTTAATGTTTGCACATTGCGTTCTTTGCACAAAGAGGATGTCTAGAATCAATATTTTAAGAATGATTTTAGTTTCCTGGTTTTATGTGCTTTAATTTTAACATCAAAGGCTTATTATTTTTCTATTTTCTATTTTTAGAATATATGAGTAGGTTTTTCATATGTATGTGTAGAGGTATAGGTCTTACACAGAACAATATTACAATGTTAAACCTAATATGGATTTGCTAGAAATACAACATGGTACATGTCTTTTTATGAATGTATTTGAATAGAAGTCACACTAATTGTGAGTTTCTTTATATGTGTATATATATATATTTTATGTATATATTTATTCGAAGCCATACTTTTTAAATTCATGTATTTTTAAATTCATGTATTTTTTGTAAATCTAATTATGCCTTTTTGCACATTTAATATGTTAGGTCTGACGCTGTGCTTTGGTATATATACCTCTTTGAATACCTCTTCCATGTTTATAGAGTGGTCATATGGTTTATACGTCACTAATGCACTGGCACTTTAAATAGGGGTGGTAACAATCGCAACGCATCATGTGATCAAGGCCCAGGTGGGGCTGAAACGCGTTATGTTGGTGGAGATGCAGGGCAAATAAAACTTTATGCACAAGGAACTTTGGGTCCGTGTTCGTCTGTCCTTGGAATGGGAAGTTTTAGACGAAGTCAGCGATATATATATATATATATATATATATATATATATATATATACACACACACACATTACTCCTCCCTTACCCATCTCTCAAACCGAAAAACCTCTTACTACGTCCTTTACCTCACTCCTCTCTCCATTCCTGAACCCTAAAAATCGATTACCAACCCTTTACCAACTTTTAGTAAGCAAAGTTTACTCCATATGTACCTTGACAATTTATGTATCTTCAAAGTACGTAGATGTGGTGTTAAAAACAGTAAATCTATACATACGTTCTGTCCCTCCTTCAGTCAATTTGAAATTCTTCACTCTACCTCCCGTTAAAGCTTCTATACCCCACCCATGTGTCCTCTGAAATAACCTACTTTAATGGCTCTTTACTGGCAGCCATAAGCAATGAATAGTGTGTGAGTAATCCTGGAGCACTTTAAAAAATATGCATACAAGTTTATATAAAAATCTTTTGGAATAAGATAGTTTAGAAGCCAAACAATTTTGTAGCCTATCTGAAATACACTAGCATCTCTTGGCTGGCTGCCTTCCACTTTATCAATATAACTAAGGGCCCGATTTCGAGTCTGGTGGTCCACAGACCACCAGGCTCGTGGGTGCGCGGCGGTCTGCCGATGCCCTATTACGATTCAGATGGTTGAACCGCCACAGCCCCGCTTCAGCTGCTGCCGTTCCCTGGATGTGTTGTGGAAGTCAGGAGGCCGCAATATGCTTTGCGGAACCACCGTAGTCCCGCCAAGCATATTATGAGTTTCCTCTCCGCCAATGGTGTCATGGAGGTTCCTCCTCCATTAACACCTTGGGAGAGAGGAAACAAAGGGCCCCCTGTGCCTCCTCCGCATGGGGATGCATGCAGGGGGGCAGAACATGTGCCCCCCTGTGTGCATACGCCTCAGTTCCTGCACGGCATGGACTTTTCAGTCCATGCCGTACAGGAACTGTTTTTGGCATTCCCATTGCTGGGCCCATTTTCTGAGGCACCGTCATGGAAACACCAAAAATCAGCACGCTAGACAGAAAGAAACTCCTAATCTGGCGCTGCACCCCCAAAGGTAATATTTTGATAGGTCGAAAGAGTTCATATTGAAGGACCTTCCTGATTGGCTGCTGGGAATCAATTAGAATCCCTCTGGGCAGTTCACACCACGCTAGGTTGCATTTTGAAGTCCAGGGAGGTGCGGGCAGCCCAAAAAATGGGCGTTGTTTGTGTTTCTCTTCTGTCCAAAAAATCTGCCTGATTTTTCTAGTCCATCAGAGTAAATGTGGGCAAGTCCTTTCCCGCTTTAACTTCATGGACGGAAATAAAAAATTGTTGATTTCGTGTGATTTTCTTTTCAGTGAAACATCCCTCCCAGCTGTACAAAGGACAGTTTATCTTGTGCCGAAGGTGAGGCAGATTTTTCCCACCTTGGAACGGACATGCCATAGCGCAGGCGTCATGCTTTTTTCAACTGGGCGATAGATTAAAAAGCTACACTTGGATCATGCCACTTGCCCTCGCTTTTACTAGAATCATCCTTGTAGCGGAGAGGATGGGCGTCTGTCAGCTTTCTGAGGGATTCTGTGGAGGGCAGATGGAACAGTGCTCTCATTCTGGTAAAAAAAATAAACAATTGTAAACTTTTGTGCCATTTATTTTACAGTCCCCTCTATAAGAGTGTAACTGTGGCTTATTATGCAGGGTTTCTTCTTAATTCTACATACTAGTTTTTTTTTCTTGATTGAACCTGGAGTTCTATGCGCTTTTTGACGGAAGCAGCTATGCATTAAACCATAACTACCTTTGAGTCACATGTCTTAAATGTAAAGGAACAGCCTAAGAGTAGTAATTGGGCCCCATAGTCACCCTTGACCCGCTACCTTGATGGGTAACACTGATCCCACATGGCCGAAGTCTCACTCCGGTGCAACTCATGTCCACTCCGATTCCTGACGTTGCCATCTGAAGGGTTGGATAATCCCTCCCCTAAGGAGCTCCCGGATGTAATCCTCCATTTTAAGAAGCTCTGAGGTTTAAGAGCTTAGCTCTCTTACCCGCCACACCATGTGCCTCCTGGGACAGGCGCGTGTACTAGGCCTCATTTAGCAGTGTTTGGCTCCCTCCTGCAGTGTGGAGTACGCTTCCTGCCTGCTGTATGAGTTTCCACCCAGGGCTGTGAGCTTCCTCCCAGCAGCGTGCGCATTCTCCTAATGGCACAAGTTTCTTTTCAGCACAGTGAGCTTCGTCCTGGCAGTCTGTGCACCTCTTTTTAGCAGTAATCATTTCCTCTCAGTACCATGAGCTTCCTCCAAGCAGTGTGCACTTCCTGCCAACAGTATGCTCTTCATCTCAGGTCTGTGTGTTTCTTTCCAGTAGTATGACCTTCCTTCTAGCAGCATGGATTTTCTTCCAGCAGAGTGAGCGACCTCCAGCAGTGTGAGCTTCCACCCACCAGGGTACGCCTCCCAAGTACGGTAAGCTTCCTCCCAGCAGTGCGTGCACTTCTTTATATGAATATGAATGCTTCTTCTCTAATCTCAGCACTATGTGCGTCCACCTAGCAGTGTGCCTTTCCTGCCAGCAGGATTGGTTGCCTCCCAGCACAGAGAACTATTTCCGAGCTGTGTGCGACCTTCCTCCAATCAGTGTTCACTTCCTGCAGGCACAGTGAGCCTCTACCTAGAAGTGTGGGCTTCTTCCAACCCAATGGTCTTCAAACTTTATGAAATAGCGCCCTTCCCTAAAATTATCGTCAGGATCCTCTCCCCAAAATGGCAAGCATATTTCCTCATATTCTTTTCCAAAAAATTTAAATGTGCAAGCTGAAATATTTCAGTTCAGGTGAACCCTCTTCTTCCTTAGTTCACCTGCATACTCTCTGTTCCTTCTTTAGTCAATTTGAATTTAATTTAGCTTATGGATACCTCTCGCGTGTCCTTTGAAATAACCTCCTTCGTGGGATCCATATTGACGGACAAAAGCCCTGAATACTCATGTGAAGCATCCTGGAGGATCTTAAAAGTGTAGATACATATATATATAAAATATTTGGAAAATGACAGTTTAGCACTAGCAGCCCATCTGAAAGAAGCATGTCTTGGCTGGCTGTCTTCCACTTTCCCAGTATAAAGTCTTTTCACTGACTGCCTTCCCATCTCCCCTCAAGTAACATCTCTTGCTGCCGAGTTTGTTTTCTCGTAACCTAGCATCACTTTGATTGTCGCATTCCCATGTTCCCTAAACTTCATGAAACCTCACGTAGTGGTGGTGCACTGTACAAATTTCTACGGCTGAGACCAACTCACAGATCAGGGCTGTGCACGGGCTTCCTCCAATCAGTTTGCACTTCCTGCCAGCACCGTGCCCTTCCACCTAGAAATGTGGACTTTCTCTAATCCAATGGTCTTCAAACTTTCTGAACCAGCCCCAAAAAATAATCCTAAATTATACGTGTATTTTTCTCACCTTTATTCCATCAATTGTTCCGTAAGAAAGCGGAAGAAGTTCACTGGGGTTTGAGGGCATGGCCTGTAACAGTCATTGAGCAAACTTATATGCAGCAGTTAGTTTAATGCTCCACAATACATATAGCCACTGACTTTTTTGCCAAAAGCATTTGGCATGCTGGGATTTTTGACCCCGACTTACAATGGTAATTCCAAAATCACAAACCTCAAACTGCACTGTGCTGTTGGCTAAAATACCTGGACTGGCTGAAGGTTGCAGAACACATGGGACCACTGGGCAAATAGCAGCACATCTAACAGTTCGAACAATGCAGCTGTGTTCAGTCATCTCTTACAAAAGCATCCTCAAAGGCATGATTGGGAACATGCTGTTGGCAGACAGTTCACTCTAAAAATGTCCACTGTGTGAGTCTTTATCTGAATTGAGGGGGTGAGGCACTGGGGAGCATCTGGAGGTCCTCTGACACCCACTCCCAGCCAGAGGGCGCGCGTCAACAGATGTAATGGTCTGTCACAGAGTGATTCACATCTGCTGATTTCTTTCAGTATACCAAAGCAAAGTTTTTTTTCGGCTTGATGTTTATCTGTATTCTTCCGGTACTAGCTGAGTGCTCCTCTCTGTAGCCCCACCCCCTTGACATCAACTTATGCCGGTCTCCAGGGGACCAGTCTCACAGTTTAAAGACTAGAGTCTAATCAGTGTCTGTTTCCTCACAACTGTGTGCGCTTCCCACAGCAGTATGCGCTTCTTCACAGCAATGTGCGCTTCCTCCTAGCGGTGTAAGTTTCCTGCTACCAGTGTGTATTTTCTCAGTAGTGCACGCTTCCTCTTAGCAGAATTCTCTGCCTCCCAGTAATAGGAGCTTTTTCCTAGCAGTGTGTGTGCTTCTTTACAGCAGGAGGCACTTCCTGCCGTTAACGTGAACTTCCTCCCAGCAATGTGTGCCTCCTCCTATCAGTGTGCTCTTCCACTCATTACCTTGAGCTCCCTCCTGTCAGTATGATTTTCCTCTCAGCAGTTTGAGCTTTCTCCCAGGAGTGTGTGCTTCTTCTCAGTACCCCAAGCTTCCATTCAGCATTTCCTCAGCAGAGAAAAAGTGCTTCCTTCCAGCAAGGTGTACACTTCCTCCCAGGACCATGAGCTTCCTCCAAGGAGGGTGTGAGCGACATCCTAGCAGGTGCCCCTTTCTCCAAGCAGCATGAGTGTACGCCTATCACAGTGAGCTTTCTACCAGCAGGAAGTGCACTTTTTACCACCAGTGTGTGAGCTTACTCCTCCTTCGCAGCAGCATGTGCTTTCTCCCAGCATTGTGCTCTTGCAAGAGCACCATGAGCTGTCTCCAACAAAGCCACAATGTGAGCTCCCTCATACAATGCCTTCACTGTGAACTCCCTCATACACTGCCTTCAATGTGAACTCCCTCATACAATGCCTTCAATGTGAGCTCTCTCATACGCTGCCTTCACTGTGAACTCCCTCATACGCTGCCTTCACTGTGAACTCCCTCATATGCTGCCTTCAATGTGAACTCCCTCATACGCTGTCTTCAATGTGAACTCTCTCATACACTCCCTTCACTGTGAGCTCCCTCATACGCTGCCTTCAATGTGAACTCCCTCATACAATGCCTTCACTGTGAACTCCCTCATACGCTGCCTTCACTGTGAACTCCCTCATACACTGCCTTCAATGTGAACGCCCTCATAAGCTGCCTTCAATGTGACCTGGCTTGGCAGTTCAGGCTGTTCTGTTCCCATGAGGCACAGGGTCAAGACTGATTTGCATATAGCTGGGTCTGAACTGAGGTGGCGAAGTGAGCTAAAGAATGATGATGGATTCAACCCAGATCTGTGACTGGGGGTGAGTGTCTGAAAAGTTTCAGCGCTCCGTCCATCATCTCCATATGTTTGCTTTGTTCGCCCTAAGTTGGCAGGGTATCCCCAGACGTGGGTCCCTTGCTCACTTTGCCACTGGATTCAAGCTAGCCTGGCTGATGAAGGGTGTTACCCCGAAACCGGTCCCAGGATGCTTGTTTCCGGTTCAGTGAAGACCTTGCTTGGCAGTTCGGACTGGACTGTTCCCATGAGGCACAGGGTCAAGACTGATTTGCATATAGCTGGGTCTGAACTGAGGTGGTGAGGTGAGCTAAAGAATGATGATGGATTCAACCCAGATCTGTGACTGGGGGTGAGTGTCTGAAAAGTTTCAGCGCTCCGTCCATCATCTCCTTATGTTCACTCTCATACACTGCCTTCACTGTGAGCTCCTTCATACGCTGCCTTCAATGTGAGCTCTCTCATACACTACTTTCACTGTGAACTCCCTCATACGCAGCCTTCACTGTGAACTCCCTCATACAATGCCTTCACTGTGAACTCCCTCATACACTAACTTCACTGTGAACTCCCTCATACACTGCCTTCAATGTGAACGCCCTCATACGCTGCCTTCAATGTGATCTCCCTCATACACTGCCTTCACTGTGAACTCCCTCATACGCTGCCTTCAATGTGAACTCCCTCATACACTGCCTTCAATGTGAACTCCCTCATACACTGCCTTTAATGTGAACTTCCTCATATACTGCCTTCAATGTGAGCTCTCTCATACACTGCCTTCAGTGTGAGCTCCATCGAACAAAGCCCTCAGGTTGAACTCCCTCCTCTTGTGCCCCGAGTCCCTGTTGTGAACTCTCTTCTACACATCACACAAGTCCTACAAAAAATAGTTTAGTACAAATTAGCATATGCAATGACGACATATGCAGTGACCTCAGAGAAAGTGACATCACACCGACATGATATTTCGCTGAGACTGTAGTAAGCCCATAGCAGGAGAACCTAGATCTGAAATAACCATGTTTTGAGACCCTTTCTAAACGTGGTAAGTGAGCTCGCACCTCTGATATCAATTGGAAGCGTATTCCATAATTTCGCTGTACCATACGAAATGCTTCGGCCTCCCCAGCTGGAGGTTCAGAACCATCATAAGTCTGGCGCCAGTGGAGCGCAACTATCTGGCAGGATGGTACCAAGAGAAGAGTTTTTTAAGAAACACTGGTCCGGCGTTATTGAGGGCCTTATATGCTAAGCATAGTGCCTTGAACTTGATACGCTGTGCCACGGGGAGCCAGTGGAGTCTCCGAATTTCCTTAGTTACTGACTCAAACTTAGGGTAATTAAGTAGGAGTCTTGCATCTGCGTTTTGAACCATCTGTAGTTTTTTTATATATTGTTTCTGCATATTCAGGTAGAGTCCATTGCAATAGTCTAATTTTGACAGCACAAGTGCAGTCACTACCGTCCTCCTGGAATCGACGGGGATATAAGTCAGAATCTTCTTCAGTTTCCTAATCAAATGATGGGAGGCCGACACAATTGCATTGGTCTGCTGAGACAAGGTTAGTTTGTTATCAATCATTACACCGAGATTTTTTGCTTTTGTACTGGTTTTGGTAGTTCACCCATCTCAGCCGGCCACCAAAGGCCATCCCATCTGGGATTTAGGTTCCCGAAGATCACTCCTTCGGTTTTCTCCGAGTTAAGTTTGAGACAGTGCTTGCCCATCCATATATCCATATCGCCAGAGATATTGATTAGGAAACTACACACTCTTAACATCGTCTGTATATTCAGAAGTCGGTGAAGGAGGTTTATGATCTGAAGTGGCCTCTTGACTGTATATGGGCTTCACAATAACAACAAACGAATGCAGATACACAGAAACGGAAAGCAACTTTTTTTGAAATCTGCTTTACTATTTTATTTTTCACGTGTATGATTTCCATAAGTGCAGCTGTGCTTAGAAATTGCCGAAAGTGACACGATTTTAAGCTGTGGAAGTTGGTAATAGCACTTTAAACTGGTTTTAAAGGCCAAATAAAATGTATGAGGGGCATTTTTTTAATGTGTTAATCTGCGTGGTGTCGATACGCTTGTTTCCTACATTCACACCTTGTTGAGCCATCGTCACAGATGAAACTCGCCAGCGGTAGGTTGAAAACACCCTCTGGCCACGTTATAAACCTATTTGATGCCTTACAATGTTTGAAAATGCAGGCAGGTGAAGTGGGCTAACAAAGGGGAGGGACTCTATACACCCATGTCAACAGCCCCACCTCCAGCACCCCACCCACCCCGACCGGTGCCCTGCTTCTGGGGTTCCCGCAGTGATGGCTTCCTCCTACACAGGCCTCCGCCTGACGCTCTCCTTGACTCCATACACCCGTGTCAACCGACCCCCCCCCCCCCACCCCCGTCAATGATGGCTTCCTCCAACACAGGCCTCCGCGTGACGCTCTCCTTCAAAGCCCTCGCTGCCAGGTGAGCTGTGGCACGTGCTGACACAGGTGGGAATAAAAGCAGCGGCTCCTGGAATGTGCATCCTGAATGTCTGCGTGCCTGAGCAGATTTGGGCTCGTGCCGGTGTTTGTGAGCAGCTCCCCTCCCTTCTTGACGGGGGGGGGGGGGGGGGTGTTGTTTCAGGTAGAAAGAATTTCCCAAATACAGATTGTCCTGTCTCAGAATGATTCCGTGATACACCGAGACCGGCCATGCCCACGGGACATGTCATGAGTGCACGCGGAACTTCAAAGGGCCCCCGCGCGCCCGCTCCTCTATCTCTGACATCAGCCGCTCTTCTAATGGAAAAAATGCAGTCGCTGCAGGAGCCAAATCTGATGTGTGGAGGGGGAGTGAGAGATAGAAAGCAGAACGACAAGGGTTCAGGACAAATAATAAACCGAGCACTGAAAAAGCCTGAACGCCTGCTACATTTAAAGTAAATTTGTTACAATGTCTGTATTTAAGCTGAAGTATTTACCCGGTGAGCTATGCGATCAGCTATTGCCGCAGATCCCCATCCAAAGTGCTCAGACATTCTTTGTGTCAAAAAACACTGCCTTCCCTGCTCCGAAGTGCTGAATGCATGAAAATGGCATGAAAATGGCTGCCGCGGGCTACAGGGGTTGCCCGGTATAGGTGCAGCCCGGGCCCACGCAAGCAGTCCACTCTACTGAAGAGGAATGTGGCCATACCTGTAACCTGATGGCGTGGTGGACTCAGATATTTCAATGTCTCAAAGAACAAGGAGTTTTCACTACAAGTAACAACACGTTTCAACACGCTTCGTTCCAGCTCGGACTCCATGCGCCCGGCTTCAGGGACACATTGTGACTCTTCAGTGCTAACACAGCTCTACCCCATCAAGGTGCAAACCGCAACTTTGAAACCACACACTTTAAGGTCTGAACCATGAGTGGATGTTTTTTGTAGTGCTGGCCTCAATGAACAACTGCAGCACCAAAAGGGGTCTCGGGTTGCACATTGCATCGTCCCTCCACAATATCTTTTATAAATAGTACAATATGGTTAGATGTTTTTTAAAAAAAATAGCACGTGTAGCTGTATTTCTAATATATTACCACATTTTTAAAGTATGTGTATCCTGCTACCTTTACAGCTATTCATGACAATTTGTAGGAAATGGCAAGCATTGGGAATTTATCCGGAAATGTGTGTCAAATTGTGTTTTGAGAGCAGTTCCTAATAGTACATTTGAGGAAAACTGTAAAGAATATAATGTGATTATGCATGGAGTTGTTGGTTCTCCAGCAGAGGACCTTTAGGAAAATGTGTGGCAAACGTTGCATGTCTAGGTACTTTTTACTAAAAAGCATTGATAATAACTGAAGGGATTTGAACTGCAGTTCTAAACACATTGGTGTATTGTCATGAGTATACAGACATGGTGCACACAAACATATGGTCCCACTGTCATTCAGCACTGCACCGACTGTACCTGGCTCGTGCATAAGAGGCCTCGATGGGATAGGCAGACAAGGTAGGCATAGAGTGCATGTCGAGCATGGGCATAGCTCATGGCGTGACTGTGATGAAGGGTCACTTCCACTAGTCAAAGGAGCGAGAACTAGCCAGGCAGCTGTCCAGCCATCCTTCCAGATCACTGGACCCAGTGCTTAATTTGTACAGGTGGTGAGTGCTGGTACTCATTTTTGGTGACCGAAACCTATTTTGCAACATCAGACTTTGGACCAAATTACAACAGAGTAAGGCAGATTAGATCAAGAAAGAAAAGACAGGGAACAGAAAGGAGAAAGGCAGGGATGAAAAGAATCTGAAAAGAGGCTTGTGTTGGAATCAAAACTAGGTAGCCTTACTATTTGGCAAGCTCCACATGCAGCAGGCACGGTGTGAATGAAGCTCTCGTCTTTTTTTTTCTGTCTGTCAATATATTCAAGTGAAGTAGCATCCCGGTGTCGGTGACTCAATGCTGGTGCTCTTGTGTCGGTGCTTCAACATTAGTTATTATGGACTTATCGGTGTTACTTGGTTAGTAGCCCCATGTCAGTGTCTGCATATGTCACTGTCCCTCTGTTGGTTTCCTCTTATCAGTGACACATTAGCAATGCCAGTGTCATTATTACTCCATCTTCATTTCTCCAAGTGCCAATGCCTAGATGTCAGTGTCCTAGTATCAATGTCCCTGAGTCTGCACCCCCATGTCCTTTCTCAGGGTCATTGTCCATGTTCCTATATCTATGCCCCATGTTTGTTCGGTGTCCCAGTGTCAGTGTCTCCAGGCCATGTCACTGTGACAGTAACCCTTGTCAATATCTATGCATTTACCCCTATGTCAGTATCTCCAGTTCAGTGACATTGTGTCAGCTTCACGGTCAGTGGCCCATGTAAGAAATAATAGGACAATACCTCAGTGTTTTTTTTTTGTTTTTTTTTGTAAAACTTTTATTGTGTAAGAAAGGGACAATTATACAAAGCCACTCACCTACAACCCTGGGGCCGGCGGCCCTGCAATGAATGAATTCTGTACACAGCTTTTTAGCCAACAACCCAAGGGGCAGGCAGCGTAAGTCAAAACAGCAACATCATGCATGTCCAAAACCCTGAAACAAAAAAAACAAAAAAAACCACACACAGCACTATATAATGAAAATCCGTATGCTCCGCAGTCAGATACGCATTTAAGGCTACTCCACGCCCAGCAAGACTGACTGGAATGAGAACCAGTTGAATCTACGACTCCCAACCTTTATTCCATTTCAGCACCACCCTCGGGGGACAACATGCCCCTCAGCTTGAGTACATGGGAAAAGCCGAGTTTCCGGACGCACTTTACTGCGTAACTGCACATCCATTCCCCTGCCCCCGTATATTCAAGGAATTGGAATGTTTTACGACCCCCCTTCCGCCGCTGCCGCGACCTCTCCATCCGGCGCAGCTCCCCTAGTAGACTTATAGGCCGTGTATAGCCTCCAGAAGTTTTTGGGTCTGCTTCGCGGCGGCTGCAACTCACTAAAGGCCTCCGATTGAGTGCAACAATAAATCATATCGTGCGACCACTGTGCAACCGTGGGAACTGGACCCTTCATCCATGACATTGCCACCCTTCGCCTTGCAACTAGTAGCCCCATTTCCACCAGTCTACGCATCGCCTTTGGGAGAGTCTCGGAATACCCCAGCAGGGCGAGTGCGGGATCCGGAGCAAGGTCTCTGTCCACTACCGCGCTTAGTTCTTCAAATATAGCCTCCCAGAACCTGTTCACTCCTGGGCACTGCCATGCAAGATGTATAAAATCCGCAGAGAGCGCATGACATCTATCACAGGACGCCGTCTTCCCTAAGACCATATCTATAGAGCCTCTCTGGGGTATGGTATACTCTGTTGATATATTTGAATTGTACTAACCTATGCCTGCCGTGGAGTGAGATGCATCTAATGTTGGCGCAGCAGTATTTCCACATCTCATCGTCAATTATGGTCTGCAAGTCTCTCTGCCAGGCCAGCCGGGCTTTCGTGTACTGGTTAGCTCTGTGTGACATGGCCAATTTATAGATCATTGAGACCGCCCTGCGGGGAGATTCAGTTCTAATCACATAAGACAGTTCCAGTACGTCTGGGGGTTCACTCAAGTCTTCTCCTAACAGGTCACGCAATGCTCCTCGCACTCTGTAAAATTGAAATTGCTGCAGTACAGTGGTGGTTACTAACGGCCATGCAACTTGTGCCCAAGTCTTAACCACTCCGTCCTGGAACAGACCCCCCACCTTGTCAATCTGCAGATCGTGGAGCGCTCGCACAACTCCGCCGTCTCTGCAGGGCCCAATCCACATTGCCCATTCGATCGGCATTGCAGGAGAGTACAGCAAGGCACCTGACTGCAGTTTCAGTAGGTGGTGCCATGCGTGTCGTATCGGGTTGATGGAGTCTAGGATGCCAGTTCTCCGATCCGCATGCTCAAATATCACCGCAGGGAGAGGAAGCGGCTCCGCTATGAGCCGTTCAATACGGAGAAACGGCACCTCAGGTGCACCATGTATCCAATGGTGCGCCAGAGCCCCCTGTGCAGCTCTGTAATATAGGTCGAAATCTGGAGCCCCCAGACCCCCCATATGACAAGGTAGGGTAAGAATACGCCATTGCACGCGCGCCTGCCTGCCCGCCCAGGCTAGTTTAGTCATTAACTGAGTAAGCCGGGTGAAAAAGGAGCGCGGGAGGACAATGGGTATATTGGTGAAAAGAAACAGGAACCTGGGTAGGACGACCATCTTCATTATGGAAACACGGCCCATTAATGACAGTGGCAAACGAATCCAGGTTTCAATGTCATCCTCTAGTTTATCTATGGCTGTCCCATAGTTTTCTCTGAAAACGATCTCCGAGTCCGTGTGAAGCCGGATCCCCAGGTACCTAATTGACTCAGAGGTTCACTGCAAAGGGTAATCCATCTCGAAGTTGGTCGTAGCAGGGGTGAGCGGGAAGACAATGGACTTAGGCCAATTAACGTGCAGGCCCGATAGAGCGCCAAAGCGCACCACCTCCCGGAGTACTGGAGGTAGGTTGCGCTCAGGGTTGCGCACATACAGTAAAGTATCATCTGCATATGTGGATACTACTGTTTGGAGGGTCCTGAACCGGATACCCCGATGCCCGTGGTACTCTCTAAGGGCGCAGGCAAGTGGTTCCGCAACTAGGGCATACAAAATGGGAGACAGGGGGCAACCCTGTCGTGTTCCCCTGGTAATGTAGAAGGATTCCGAGACCAGATTACCTAGCCGGACTCGCGCCGTAGGCGTATTATACAGGACTCCAATCAACTGCAGAAATACCTCACCCAGTCCCATCCTGGTCAACACCTGTCGCATAAAAGGCCATTCCACCGAATCAAAGGCCTTTTCCATATCTAGGAAGACTGCCACCGCCTTCGAGTCTTGCCGGGCGTGCTGTATGGAGCTAAACACCGTGCGTAGATTATACGTCAGATTCCTGTCAGGGATGAACCCCGCCTGCTCCGGGGCCACCAGAGATGTGGACATAGGGGCGATGCGATTGGCTAGTATTTTTGCAAACAGCTTGTTGTCAACATTTAGGAGCGACAGGGGGCGGTATGAGCTGCACTCCTCTGGAGGCTTGCCAGGCTTTAGAATGGTAACAATCAGCGCCTCGCTCATAGAACGCGGCATCGTGCTCCGAGACACATATATCGTCGAATAGCGCCGACAAATGGGGAAGTAGTAAGTCAAGGAACGTTTTGTAAAAGCCAACCGTGAGCCCATCCGCTCCCGGGCGCTGGAAGATTTCATTCCCGCCAGGGCTTCCGTGATTTCATCTTTCTCTATGGGCGCATAAGGAACTCCCTATGGGCGTTGGTAAGAAAGGGCAGTTTAATGTGTTCTAAGTACTCAAGTATTTCGGCTTCCGAGCCCGCCGAGCATGATGTATATAGTTCCGCATAGTACTGTTTGAACCTATCCACAATGGCTGCTTCGTCTATTAACAGCTCTCCCGCTGCAGATCTTATTTCGCTAATTGCCCCCCTGTTACGTCTATCCTTCAATACTCGCGCCAACACTGAGCCCGGCCGGTCTCCCTCCCCGTAAGTGCGGGCAGTGGCGTACTTGCCCAGGTGCCTAACTTCACTATCGGCTGCATCGTGGTACTCCGCCAACGTGTCTTTAAGCTAGCTGGCGAGCTCTTCGTCTATGCCTGCCGCCTGTCGCCGCTCTAAGTCGCCCAGCTGCTGCTCTAAGTGCGTAAGCCTCTGCCAGATCTCACGAAGTACACCCGAGTGCTTAGCCATGGCAACCCCACGTATATAAACTTTAAACGCCTCCCAGACGGTCTGGAAACTATCCACAGATCCAATATTAGTAATAAAAAATGTCTCCATGGCTTCGGATAGTTCTTCCTTGAAAAGGGGATCCAGTAATGAGTAAGGAGGGAAGCGCCATGTGAATGGCGGTATCGCTTTCTTAGGCGTTGTCAGGACCAGCAACAACGGAGAGTGATCCGAAAGCGTTCGAGGGAGTACCCAGCAACCACGGACTAGTTCCGCCAGACACTCTGTAGCCAACCAATAATCTATACGAGTGTGGAGATTATAATACGCCGAGTAGTTCGTGAACCCTCCCTTGGTGGGATAGCGCCTGCGCCACACGTCGCTAAGACCCCTCCCTACCAGTATGCCCTCCAGCGCTCGCGCCGCAGCTGCAGGTTTCCTCGCAGGTCCAGCCGATCTATCCAAGAGGGGATCTCTGACCAGGTTAAAGTCACCCCCCCAGAGGAAGTGCGCGCCTGGAAAGCTGTGCGCCAGAGTTGCTACCATCTCGAAAAACTCAGGGCAGTCAAAGTTCTGGCCATATATGTTGACTATCACCAGGTCAAGGCCCCTACCCCGGCACCTAGATATCACATACCGGCCGTCAATGTCGGAGCGCAGCTGTTCAAGAGTGTAGTCGGACCCGGGGTTAACCCAGGTCAGCACCCCCCGAGCGTGCGACGTAAAACCTGAAGAGTGTACATTTCCCAGCATGCCCCTACCTCGCAACAACGCACTGGTCTGGGGGAGGTGCGTCTCTTGTAGTAAAGCTAAATCTATATTTTGCCTGCGCAAATAATTCAAAACCTTTCGCAGTTTACGAAAATCATTAAGTCCCCTCACATTCCACGACATAGCTCTCAGGGAGTCATTATGTCCAGTTGTTCCAGCCCCGCTAGGTGTCGCCATACAGTGCAGAGTAAATCACGTTATGTATAGAACCAACTCGCTCCTTCTCATTGTGTGTGCTGCGTGCAAAACTAAGGAACATTACAACCAACAAACACAGTCGAGCATCACCCCAACCATCCCTCCCCCCCTCCCACAGCAGACCAACCCCAACACAGTCGCGCATTAGCCCCACCACCCGTACCAAATCCCCCCCACCACCCTCCCGCCTCCGAGAAGTATAACCCCGGTGTGTTTCACGCGTGGGCAGAAGTTGCAAGACAACCAAGAAAGAGCGAAGCAGCGGCTCTGTTAAAAAGAGAAAGCAAGGGAGGAAAAACAAGGAAAGGTACCCCCCCAAACTACGCTGCTGCTCCCACTCCCGTGTGCCGCCAATAATAGTATGCAGCACCATCCACCGCCCTCCTCTAGTAACGCAGCAAGGTACTGGGCCGCTCACACCCACTGTTCGTTCTAACCAGCATCTAGGCAATCAGGAGAACGTGTCGGAACAATTCACACGGCCCGCACAGCAGCGCCCAAAATATCTACCAAATGCTGCTCCACTCAAGCATCCCTCACCCAGGCCCAATGGTCAGGACCTCCGTAAGACTACAGCTATCCAAATTTCCGCCCCCCCCCTCACAGCAACAGATCATACACCCATGATACTCATCAGTTAGCAGGTACTTTTCTTATCAGTCCTGGTCGTCCAACACCCCACCAGCCGCTTCGCCTAGCAGGTGATGATCCGGACTGGTACAATGTTCTCTAGACCAACCTATGAGAGTTTTCTGGAGAACCTTTGGGTCCGTGAAAATATGAGACCTGCCCTGCCTGTTGACTCGCAATTTGGCAGGATACAGCATGGCATAATCCAGTTCCAGTTCACGGAGTTGTTTTTTCAGAGGAGCAAATTGTCTGTGCGCCTCCTGTACGCGGGCTGTGAAGTCTGGATACAGAGAAATCATGGATCCTTCATAAGTCAGCACTTGCTTCTCTCGCGCCAGCCGGAGCGCGACGTCTCGGTCGCGATAGTTGAGGAGCTTCGCTATAATCGGTCTGGGTGGGGCACCCTCAGGAGGGCGTTTGCCCAAGGAGCGGTGCGCTCTCTCAACCACAAACATATTAGAGAAGACGTCTTCCCCCAGCAGCTTGAGCAGAAGTCTTTCAATAAACTGTTCCATGTTGCCCGTCGAGGTCATCTCCGGCAGGCCAGTAATTCTGAGATTACAGCACCTCGAACGGGCCTCCAAATCCTCAGATTTATCCTGTAGGACACGTATGACTCTCCCCAGCTGCTTGTGCTCTACGTCCAACGTAGTGTGCGCCTCTTCGACCTCCGTAATCCTTCTTTCGGACATGTCCAATCGTTCCGCATGCTTATCTAGTCTCTCCGCCATCCTGTCCATCCTATAAGTAAGGGCGTCCAATTTCGTACCCAAGGCGGCCATGCTACTTTGCAGGCCTTTTTCCATGGAGAGGAGCAACGTACGGATGTCCATATTCGGGTCATCGTGCTCAGGTGCTGACGTTCTGGAAACCTCTACCGAGGAAGCATCATGCGATTTTGAGCGCTTCTGCTCAAAAGAAAGTTTGGGCTGCGCCTTGTCCACTCTGCCCATGGTGAGAGAATTAACGGCTCCGGCAGCAGGGGAGGTCCTCACTGTACGCCGCGGTGGCACTCCTAGTACAGCAGGGCGGTCCCACCAGTGTTATCCCCCAGCAATGGAGGCCGCGACACTCAGCCCACAGGGCAGTGCCCCACCGCCGGGGGTCCCACGAGTCCAGTTCCACAGGGGGGGGGACACGCACTCCAACCCAGCTCTCTCAGGTGATGTAGGTATATGGCTACGGAAACGTGTACAAAAGCGACCGCCCCGCAGAGGATGATGACTCCCCCCAAGTGTGCCGCCGCTGCCTCGATGTGTGCTCTCTGTAATGGCACTCAGTTCCCAACGAAGGGGGGGTAGGGTCAAGCCAGAGCGTCCCCCGCCCCTGGGCCAAGCGGCGCCAGACCCCCCACTGTGCCACTGCTTTCTCCACTCGATGCAACAGCGTCCACGTCGCACCGCTCGCAGGCACCGTGGTTTAGTGCACTTCCTATAGTGGGACTGCGCGCTGGCCCCTATCCGCTCTCAATAGCCTTCCTCACCCTGCTGCGTGCAATCTAAGGGCAGAAGCGCGTCTGTAACGGCAGCAGCTAGAATCTTTAATGTCCAGGGCCTCACGTGTCCGGTCAGCCCCGTCCAAAGCGCGGTCGGCAAAGTCGTCGGCGTACTAACTTAAAGGAGGTCCTTCAGCCTGCTCCGTGCTCCTCCGTCTCTCGATTCGCTTCGGGGAGGGCCCATGCAAGTCTCCCGTCCCGCAGACGCACAGACGGGGGAGCCGCCGGTTGTTACCTGTATGTGCGCACTCCCCCCAGTATCACAGGCTTGCGTCCCCAGCCGCCTCCGCAACACAGTCCCAGCGGGCGCCTCAAGCCTCGGGGATCGTGGCAGGCCCGGAGAGTCCGCACTAGGCCGCAGAGCAGCTTCGCGCTGCGCCGGGCAGCAGGCTCACAAACTCCGCCCCCTCTTCTCACGCCAGGCCGGGGATCCGAAGCCCTGTTGTGCGCTCGCCTATTCCTGCCGTAACTCCGGCGTCTTCCGTTCAATCGGTCCCAGCACTCAACAGAAGGTGGCAAGTGTGCTCCGGTGGCCGATTCTGCGTTAATCGGGTGATGGCACCCCATGTGCTGCAGGATGGTTGTAGGATTATTTCGGCGGCAACACGGAGCTCTGGGCTCAGGCGGCCATCACGGTCGCGAGCAAGCTCCACCCCCCACAATACCTCAGTGTTGTCCCACAATCAGCACGCTTGTATTAGTGGCCCTGTGTTGTGTCACTGTCTTGGTGTGTGTCTGTATATCAGCATTTTAGTATCAGTATCAAAGTGTCCCTGTGTCAATATCTCCTTAAGTGCCCCATGACAAACTACTTACACCATCATAGGTCTACTTTGAGAAACCAGGGGGATGGCAGAGACCTAAGGGCTGAGAGTAATATAGAACAAGAGATCTGGGGCCAGATGTACGACCCTTACATTTTGCGACTCGCAAATTGCTTCGCTTTGTGACGCGCAATTTGCGACTCGCAAAATGCAATTTACAACAGTGGCTCAGACACTGTTAGTGATTCCTAATGGGGTTGCAAATTGCCTGCCTCATTAATATTCATGAGGCATGTGCTATTTGCGATCCCATTAGGAATGGCTAGCACTCACAGGGATGGTGGCCTGCTGGGGTTAGCAGACCACCATGTCTGTGACTGCTTTTTTAATAAAGCCGTTTTTTTATTAAATGCAGCCCGTTTTCCTTAAAGGAAAACAGGATGCATTTAAAAAAGAAAAATGAAATGTTTCTGTTTCATTTTTTAAGAGCAGGCAGTGGTCCCTGGAACCACTGCCTGCTCTTACAAAATATTTTCGCACACACTCACAAGGGGGAAGGGGTCCCCTGGGGACCCTTTCCCATTTGCGAGTGGTTTACCACCTACTTGAAGTGGGTGGTAAACTGCAAGTGTTTTGCGGCCGCAAATGCGGTCGCAAAACAATGGTACATGGTATTGAGACTCGCTATTAGGAAGGGACGCCCCTTCCAATTAGTGAGAGTCGCATACGCTATTTTACGAGTCACAGACTCACAAAATAGCGTTTGTACATGCCAGGACCTTTTATGTGGTCGCAAATAGGCCGACCGCAAAAAACGGTTGTACATCTGGCCCACGGTGACTTAAAAATGGACCAGTGTAATAAGTATTTTAGGAAAGATAACTTGAAAACAGTTTGTAAAAAAAAGTTTTTCTTAGAGAGAGAAACCCTCTTCAAAAAAAGGGATAGTTGACAAGTAAAGCATGTGTTCTATTAATGCATACAATACAGTGAGTAATTATGATTATCTCCCAAATCTTCACATTTTCTGTAAATGGCAATGCAGGAGCAATTTCATAAATCATTTGAAAATTTAAAAAATTATTTGCGGCTTATTTCACAATGAGTGAGGTCTTAATTTTATCTTGAATTTTGAACATATTCAGTGGTGAAAGAGGTGCAAGGTCTGTGCTTTTGTTTTGAAAGCAATCTCTGACCTGCTACCAGTTGTATTTAAGATGGAGCAAGGATTTTTATCAGGGTCCCAGGCCCTGCCAGGCTCCCCTGTGACTACGGCCCTGCACACTTTCCTTCCAGGGAGGAAAGAAAGGACTGGGCTAATCCAGAGCCTTGCAAGCGACAATAACACCAAGACAGCTAATTTGGACACCTTGTAAGGTAACCACCAAGCAAGGCAATGCCCAGTAACATGAATCTGGGGAGATAGAAAATGGGAAGGGCAGAACAACGTCCAACATTCTAGCTAACCTGAATACACAGCTGGGAAACCCATTCCCTGACACTGCCCACTCTTTGTATGAAAAGTTCATAGGAGCGCCTGCCAGAAGAGGGATCAGCTGGACAAAAATGGGACAGGTAACTGCATCACCCAGGCCCTCCCACCCACAGAAAGGAAAGAGTTCATGCAAGAAACAATCTTATGATCATCAGACCAGTCACTGGTGCCAACAACTCCGTGATCCCAATAGTTAGATCTGAAATGGATAATGTGCGAAAGTAGTGTACTAGCAGAGTAGACTGGTTGTGCAATAGCGAGAAAATGATTGGGGTGCAATGGAACCCCTATCCATAAGCGGGATACCCAGGATAAAGCCCTTGAAACCTACCTGTCTTGGAGAAAGAGAGATGGGAGCAAGACCAGCAAGTTTGTTGAGGAATACATCCCCAGGCACTTGAAGACCCTCACACAGTGAGAGGTAGGTTTGTTGACCACATTGGATGACAAACTCCACACAGACACAGGACAAAACATTATACCGATGTGAAGTGAGTGAGGCCTTTTCAACAGCATGCATACTGTCTGTTTGCGGGGCGCTACCCTGCACAGCAGAGCAAATACCTATAGGAAAGGCTGCTACATCTTTTCACCAGCATGAGTTGCCTTGTACTAATTGAGGTGACAGGCCCCCATAAAAAGGTGTTGGGTAATGAGAGGTGCCTATAGCAGAGCCAGAGTTAATGATTGTTGCAGGTGTCTCCCCCGTCTATCTCAGTCACTGAGCATCACAAGGTTTCAGCCCAGGAATGGGGAATTACTGGGTCCTACACCAAATGCAGATCCCGATTCCAGGACTATATTGCATGCATTTCCCAGTTCCAGGCCTACCTGCTGTAGGCACATGGAAAATTACTGGTTTTACTTCGTACAATGCTGCATCTGGTAAAACTTGCAATTGGGGAGGGAGGTATCCTCCACGGGATAATGGTTCTCCCACCCATTATGGGCCTCTTTAGGGTATTCCAAATTTATGGCAAATACCCATGCTTCAATCCAATGAAAAAGACCATTGTAATTGTAACTGTAATTGCATTTATATAGCGCCTGCTACCCCTGATGAGGCATCAAAGCGCTTTTCGGAGAGTAGCATGCTACTCCGGAACTCTAAAATTACTGCTCTATGCTTGCGTGTCAAGAGATTCTACCTACGGAAATATACGCAATGTACAGCATGGTGTTTCACAGTTCCTAAGCTTGTAGTGCTTGAGAGACTAAACATGCTTTAAGCATACATTGCCTCAAAGTGTTTGATTTGCACAGGGTGTCTGCTAGGTATTAAATTCAGTTCACAAAGGATCCTGCCTGCCTGGGTACAATGCCCAGCATGCTGGTTCCTGCAGCAGCAATCAAATAACCCCTTCATCTGCCACTAGGTGCCCCCTCCATTCAAGGTAGCCCACTTCATATGAACTTCAGAAGATCTGCTCTCTGCAGGATGTTTGGGACACAATGCCCTTCGATGCCCACAGCAAAATTAGCACTTTGTGATTTCTCAGTCAGCCTGAGGCTTGTTGACCTGATTGGGTGTATTCTTCCATGGCTCAACATCAAGGGGCAAAGTTTTTCTTTTTCTTTGAATACTCAAAGGGAGCGCTTGTGTTTTCTTGTCCCCTACCCATGTACCACTTTGCCCTCTTCTCCCTGCCCCACCCCTGCACTCCTGGGGTGCTCCCACCCCTTCCCAGCTTGCCTGTAAAAGCACAGCAACAAGTATATTTTTGCCATGTTTGACTAAAAATCAAATTGTATAATGGTGGTTGCCCTTTATCTCCAACATTTCACTTGTTGTATTAAAGCCCAGGCCATTGCACATACATTCAGCAATAATGGTACTAGTGGTAGTTGCTGCACTCACTTAGCCTGTGTTTGAGACACAACAGTGACTATAAACATGCCTTATTCTCCCAGAGACCCATGAATCTGCTCACAAGGCTGTGGCAGAGCACCAAATGGCAGGAGCATTTGTTCCAGTTCCTATTCATGTAGAAAGTAAATTGCAAGCAGTTTTCTTTAAATTGTGACACTTCCTCAGACAGCTGTTATGTTCTTCTAAGTACCTGCAGCTAATCCTCTGTGCTATTTTTGGACCATATGCAATAGGCTTTTTAAAGTATGCTTTGGAGTTTCTTGTGTGAAATTTGAAAGATAAGCCACCAGTTTTTCAATATTGAAAATTTTGTAAAGTCAATGTTTAGTTTTGAGTTACCTTAAAAGAAGTGTTTGCTTTACTTCCAGTATCTCATATGTTTTGCTGTACTTTTTCTTAACAATGCTTTACAAACTATTATTGGCAAAGCTAACAGCTAAGCTCTCTCATTATAAAGGCGAGAACTTTAGGCTATGCCAACCCTTTTTGCGTTTTGAGAACACCAGAATCAAAATGGAAGGCCAAGTAGCACTGGCCATCCCTTTCTCTGCTGCACTCAGGGGCCTTAAAGAATATTGTGATAACGGCGGTAGAGGGAAGGGAGGCAGAAACCACAATAATGCTTGGCTCGTATTTGGCCCCAGAGTACTAGAGCCCCCGCAAGCCCCCTTCCCCTGTCCCCTCATCCACTACCTCCTCTAATCTACTCCAAGCACAGAATCATGCCCAGAGTTGCATACCAAAAAGTCTCTCTCAGACACCAGATCTACTTCTGGTTTCTTTGACATCCCTCTTGCCAGCAATTGTCGCCCTTCTCTTTCCGACTTCCTTCCTCTCTCCTCAGCCTTACCCCCGCAATCAACTTTCCCAATGTTTGCGTGTTCAATGGAGTTTAAGAAATCTACCTTGGATTATATACTTTCTGTAAATAATGATTTCTTATTAACCACTAAGTCACTATTCTTTGCCATGTGAAAGAGGGGTGTGGGGAGCGGGGAGCGAGAGAGAGAGAATGTGTGTGTGCGCGAGAGAGAGAGTAAAATGGAGTAGCCCTTTAACCAACCAACCAGTCGTGCTTTGGGGCCCCACTCAGCAAGATTAGGCGCTATACACAAACTCCAGAACAATACAAGAGAGGTGTGCACTGCTGCTGCCTGTGCTGTATCTGTTCGGTGAATGTGGATTGCCTGTATTGCCTTCTTACATGCCACACCAGTGTCCATCAAACCTGCTCAGAAGTCTGCAAGCAGAGTCTGCACTCATGCTGATTTAAATATATTAAAATTGCCTGCAAATAGCAATCATTATTAAAAGTATGCAGAAGAGTGCTATTTATGAATATATTATTGGTGCTGAGAAGTTCTGATACTGTCCATGTGCAATGTGTATGTAGCATTCCATTTGAAAATTGGCAGTACTACCCCGTTCAAACAAAACAGCTCTGCCGAGGCGATTGGTAATGCTCCAGTAAAAGTATAACAGGCAGCCCTTCTTAGATGTTCGTAAACTGCCCTTTGGGGTGATCTGCCCCTATAAACGAGCATCAGTGCAAAGCAGTGGGAGGTTCAGATACTGCCACACCAAGGGCCTAATTACGAGTCTGGCAGTCCACGGACGGCCAGACTCATGGGGGCGCTGAATCCTTAAAAAAAACTGCTTCATAAGCGAGTACCATTTTTCTGGGGTGATTACGAAACCCCTGCATTTGAACAAACGAGGTATTTAATTGTGGAGGCTTCAGCTCTGAACTGATATCCTGAAGGTGACATGTGCACTATCAGAGTGGATGCTAGGGCCATTGGGGCTGTTGCTGTTTTAAGCCAGAGAATTATCTCGAAGGAGCTTTCTGTGACATTTGGGTGTAAGTACTTAAGCGATGCGGAGGTAAATTAGCACGCCATTGATCGTTATGCACTAGCATGTGTTTGGGCTACACAACTTTTTGCAAAGTATGTTTGGGGAATAACATTTGTCATATGGACGGACCACAAACCACTTGTGTATTTCCTGAGTGAAAAGGGGATGGGCAGAGCTTCTACATGCCTTTTTGTAGTTATTATCATGATTAAAGGAAGTAGTGCACATATCTGTGCTAGAGCCAATTTTTTACCCAGGTTCCCTCTAGCAGATAATGTCAATGACGCCACTCTGAAGGATGATGTGGAGAAGGCCGTTGAAGGGACTGATGGTGCATCTGTTTTTGGTGATGCAATTCCAACGGATGATTGCAGATTTCCTAAGTTTTTCTAAAATTCAGGATGAATTAAATATTCTTTTGGTTATGAGGGCGGAAAAGTTGTTCTTCCTGTTTTGTTGTGTGTATGCCGTTAATCCTATTGGCTCATGAGGGGTACCTAGGGATGACTGCTACAAAACAAGAATTAGTGAGTATTATTAGCGGCCTTCTGTGGATGATGCAATTGAATTGTTTGCTGGAGTTTGTCAAGAAGCAGATAAGAGCTTTTCCGCACACTGTACTCCCCTCATTTCTGTTGATTTTCCTAAGAAAACCTGTAAAAAGCTGGCTATGGATGTAGTGTGGAATAAAATGCATTATTGTTCATGTTGATTAGCATTCCAATTAGGTGTACCATTCATTGGTGAGGAAATGGACTACACTTGCAGTTATTAATTTTTTTAACAATATTTCAACAGTGGAAGGTTATCCAAAGTCTTAGTCGCCGATGTTGGGGTCCAATTTGTCTCATATGCAATGAAGGAGTATTTACTTGTTGTCGGGATTTACTTAGTGTTGTGTTATAGAGTCCACATGGCAATGGTATGGTGGAATGAGTGATTAGGGTTTTGAAATGCACCATTCAGTTAATGTATCAAGCTGGAATTACTTTGGAAGTGGCATTAAGAGACAGATTTTGGAACTATCATCTTACTCCTCACTCTAACAGAGGTGTTAGTCTGTTTAAGCTGTTACGTCTCAAAGAGTTGGCCACTTAGTTGCTTCCAGGATATGTTCAAGAATGGAATGACGAAGAATGCGTCGTTTACATGGATGTTGTCCATAACAGGGTGCGTGATGTTCATAACAAGAATGTTGAAGCTTACCACAAATCTCAAAATGTCAAAGTTTCTAATTTCAAGACTGGTGATATGGGTGGAGTTTGCAAACCATATGGGTTTTCCAAAACAAAATCAACATTTTTCCATACGATCCGAATCATTAGAGTAGATATAGGTCCTGCTCAAGTTAATGATAGGTCACTTTTCTCAAAGTAAGTTACATTATAATGATAGTTATATGGCGGTAATGGGATTGTCGGATCATGCTTCCGACCATACTAAGTTTAGCATGTAATCTTAACAATGAGAACATTCTAAATGCTGGTTCTTGTTATAATAATGATGATGTTGGATATAACCAATGTACAGCTTGATAACTATGGCACTGCGAACAATTCTGATGCCTCCATTGATTCTATTTCACAGCACGATTGTAATGAACACATTCCGGATATCATGGATTCCCAACCAGTGGTGGCTGATGATGGTTTTGTTACTCCGCCACCAATTCCACTGTAACTCTGACCAAGAGATCTGGTAGGATTGCAAAACCTCAGTTATATTGTAAGGATTTTGTTTGTAATTGATTTGCAGGATTTTGTTTCTAGCTCCAGCTTATTAACTTATCTTGCATCCTTATTCATTAAGTTACAGGGCCATTCATTTCTCTTATTTTCATTACATTATAGAATCTTACATTTTACCCGTTTTACTTTGTTGCTGTTGTAAAGGGGGGGTGTTGTGTCCTTTTTATGTTGCATTTTCGTTTTATACTTATCCCTGCAGCTTTCTTCCATGTTCTTCATGGAATGTTCATCTTGGTATGGAGATCTTTCTAAGACAGTTGAAAAAGGCCCACCTTCCGAGGTGGAGCTGCACCTGTATCTGGCATTTATTATTGGAAACTGGAAAAAAGACTACCACTTTTTATATGGTTATGTGCATTCCTGCTCCTTTCAGCTTCCAACTAAAGTCCACCTTGTAGTTACACTAGTCCATTACTCAAGTAAAGCGCCAGGTCCTGGCTCTCTGCTTGTGTGGCATTTTGCGTCCCTTTCTGTCTCAAAAGGAGAGCTAGGGTCTAGAAGTGCCACTATATAGAGGGGACCTACCCGTCCACCATCATTCCACTCTGTTTGTTGCCTTTCGTAGATACAGATTGCAAGAGCAGAAACGAATTGTACGCGGCAAACACAAGAACACTCTGCTGAGTAAGAACCACAGATCTTGTGAATGCACATGCGCCCCCTCACAGAGGCCTTGTCGGGCGTTCCCAAGTAGCACTGAAGTTAATTACTGGTCAGTGTTATTTTTTGACTATAATGAGGATGGTAAGGCTTTCCTCAGATGTAGGGGTTAGAGTACGGCTCTACAACAGGCAGATCGCTTGACTGCAGTTATCTCAAAGGCGCCCTCTCAACGTATTATTTGTTGAGCTCTGCTCAGTTGCGTAACGCAAAATGATGGGGCCCCCCTGCAGACAGGGGCGGCTCACCCGCTAAGGGGGAGGAGTGTCGCCCCACTGCATTAAAGCAGTGCAACGAAAAATAAAATGATAATAACGGAACGTTATTATCATTTTATTTTTAGTATTGCAGTTGCACTGAATCCAGGTTGTTGGGGCGGGGCCAGGCTGGGCTCCCCTGACATCGAGGGAGGAGTGGTGGCTGCACCTTAAGTGCGCATGACGGTTTGCCAGCCGTCTCGGGCCGACCAAATCGTCATGCGCACTTTGCATGTTCTCCACAGGCTGTATTGTACAGCCTGGGTGAAGAACATGCACAGCCTCCGAGTCCATCTCTGCGCGCCGAACCACGGTGATCATACCAATCACAACGCTGCTGTAAGGCAGCATTGTGATTGGTCAGGGGATTCTGGGAGGCTGTGTGCATCCTGGTTCCTGCTGGAGGAGAAGCAGCGGCTGGCGATGGCGACCATCAGGTAAGTTTTCTTTTCCTTTTTTTTTCTACCACCCCTCCACCTCCCCCTCCACCATTTCCTACCAGCCGCCACTGCCACCATTCCCTACCTGCCGCCACTGCCTGCAGAATATGATAAGGTGTCCGAATCTTCAATAACTCACTAATATTCATAGGTTTTGGGCTGAGTGGGGGCCCCCTGCATGGCAGGGGCCTGTGTTGGGCCCCTACTTCTGCTGTCAAAGAACAAATCTATCATCTGAGTATGTCTAGGATCCCCATGTATTGTAATGGTATGGTGCAGTCTGCCGCTCTTTAGGTTACGGTACAGTTTGCCATCTGGCGCTGTCGGTGGGTCTCATCTGCTGTCCATCAGGCTTGCGTTTGTTGCTCCCCCGTCACAGGGATTCATGCAAGCAGCGTAGTGCCACCCCACAGCTCGGCAGAGTACATGAGAGATTCTCCCTCCAGTACTCAAATGACCCTGGCGCAAATGAGCTTCTGAAATCTATTCCTGCTGAAGTAAAGCTTTTTTCTTAGTGCTAATGGTCATTAAATAAGGTTCCCTGGAAAGCAGCCGACAGGATAAACATCATCGTAATCAGGGTCAGACTGGGGCAGAAAATAGGCCCAGACACCAAAATAAAAGGCCCCCATTAGCGAATCAGGTAGCTAAAAAAGTGGCCAACATTTGCAAATCGGGCTAGTTTTGAACTTGTAAAGGCACGCTGGGTTGGAGTTTTTCATGGTACAAGAAGCTGCATGCAATATGCTTGCTGCAGGCAATGCTTCTAGTAACATCGGTGTTATCAACAGTAAAAATCGGCCCACCACACAAAAGTCCCACAAATAATCCAAACAAGCACCGGCAAAGCCAATAGGTTTCGTACTTGTGAGATTTAATGACTTTGTCAATGTTTTTAGACTTGTTGTATAGCAGCGTGGGCTGCTGTGCAATATGGCTGTAAGTAAAGAAAATAATAGCGGAATGAGTTGGCCAGTGCTGGCTGCATCACAGTTCTTTTTTTTTCCTGTACTTTAAGCCATGTTGCATAGCAACCAGTGCTGCTGCGCAACATGTGTAAAAAAACGTTGACAACGCCAATAGATCTTGCAAAGGCAAAACCTATGGGCTTTTCTAATGCTTGTCAATACTACATTGTTCAAAATATGTACAGTATGCACCAAGTTTGTTCAGACCCATGCATGTGTGCATCCATCCACCCAAACATCAGTTCGTTTATCCATCATGCACCAACCCAGACCCATCCAACCACACAACCATCTCTCCATCCACTCATTCATCCATCCATGCACCCACCAAGATCCATTTCTCTTCTCAGCCAAGGCAGCCATCTATCCATTCATCTACGTCTTCTCAGTTCATTCACACATTCCCCATCAATCAATCCATCCATACGTTTTTCCATCAATCAATCCACCCACCCATCCCAAACAACAAAAAAAAATCAAAATAATAGACCATGTTCAACATAAATGAAAGTTTGCTGTGTGTGTGAAACACTTAGTGCCCTTTACATGAGAGGAAAACAGTTAAAAAGAAAAATAACATGGAAAACCATTATAATAATAGAAGGAAGAGAGCAGAGCAGGAAACTGAACAGAGCTTTTCAAATCCTGTTTGGCTGAAGACGTTTCTGTTCCTTTCCGTGTCTATTAACAGGAAGGGTGAGGTTTTTACTTTGGTACAATGAATTGGGCAAATTTGGGTGCCCTTGTCCATTTTCCTTAAGGGCGAAGTTCTTGACTTCTCGCCTAACTACCCAGGCATAAAAAAAACTTCTCCCGGCCCGAGTTGAAGTATGACATAAATGTTTTAGGAGGTGTAAACGTGAAGGCATATTTGTTAGACTCTGACATGTGGTGTCTGGAGTTAGTCATGCTTAGAGGTATTGTAGAGACGCGTTCATTGGGTGGATGCATGTGCACGTGGTTGTAGGGGCGGATGGGTGAGTGGCTGTGTGTGTGTCTGAGGTGTGAATATTGACATATTACCTACATTGCAATGTTAATCTGGTGTAAAGCAAACTGCACAAAGAGAAAACATAGCTTACTCGCAGTGGTAGTTTCACATAAAAACAATGGAAGAATTCCCTAGAAGCGCTAACCATACACTCTAGAGGTGGTCATTAACTTGTTTGCTGCTGTATCTGGGCTACAGGAACAGTACATCATACAAGGCCAGGCGAGACTGCTGCACAGGTGCAAAACTGAGAACTGGCAGAAGGCCTCTCATTGTCTGTGTGTTTTTCAGCGGTATACAGCACGATCCCGCCCCGGGACGTTGGTGCCCTTTACATTTGCACCAGATAACATTATACAAGGTAAGATCCACTTATATACTATTTAAGGAACGATTTCAGTGATTTGCCCCGAACTATAAGATGTTGACCTGATGCCAGACTCGAACTTCATTCCCTGATTCAAAAATAGGCAACTCACTCCTAAGACCACATCTCCGATTATATACTGAAGAGACTACAGAACTCCAGGGTGTTCAGAGCCATCACATGACTCCGAGTGCCTGACTCTGAGAAGTGGATTAGTGCTGAAATTACAGACAAATGCTGTCTCCATTCATTAGAAGCGGACCATGGAGGCTTCGAAGTGGGCTTCGCACACAAACCTCCAATGGCTCTTGTAAAGTATGTGCAAGAGTCAAACAAACAAAAAAGTGTAGCCAATGCCCCATTAGGATGTGGGCTGGGTAGAAGGGGGGAACAAAAATTAAGTGTATCCAATGCCCCATTAGGATGGGAGCTGGGTGGAAGGGGGGATCGCGTGTTGTGCCTTTTGCGTTCGGTCTAGAGATTTCAAAAAGTAGTCCTGAAACAATGACCACTGTGTAAGTGTAACAGTAATTGGGGCCGTCGCTCGGGCAGGGCTGAAAACAGGAAGAGGCATGACTTATGCATGCCCTTGGCAAATGGGGAGACCGCAAAATGGAACAATGATTGTTGCAGCCAATGGCGAGCCTATGGGCGGGCAGAAGCCCCTGATGTAGATACACCCTGTCTCGGTTCGGGACAGCGCATGCACGCTGTTTTAGAACCGAGACCTAAAAAAATCGGTAAAGGGACGAAAACTGTTCCTATACCGTCATCCATCCACCAGAAAAGCACACCTTCCTTTGTGCTCAGACACCGAGCTTTACCCAAAATGATGTTATTAAAATGCACGAAAAGAGGACAGGAGAGTTGGGGGGAGAAGCAAACACCCGACCCCTGCAGGTGTCATCATCTCCAGCCTGCCCTCCCACTTTTTATTGGCAATTTGTCATACAAGCATGTGATGGGTCTTAGACCCATTTGCACACGCTAAAAACCATGGGCCCATATACAAACAGTATTTTGTGAGACGCAAATAAATTGCGACTCGCAAACTACTGTTTTGTCACTCGGTATTTTGAAGGGGCGTTCCCTTCCAAATAGCGACTCTATAGCCATGTACTAATGTTTTGCGACGGCAATTGCGGTCGCAAAACACTCGCAAATTACCACCTACTTCAAGTAGGTGGTAATGCATTCTCAAATGGGAAGGGGTCCCCAAGGGACCCCTTCCCCTTTGCAAATGCATGCAAAATTATTTTTTAAGGGCAGGCAGTGGTCCCAGGGACCACTGCCTGCCCTTAAAAAATGAAACGGAAACGTTTCATTTTGCTTTTTTAAAAATACAGCCCATTTTCCTTTAAGGAAAACGGGCTGCATTAAAAAAAAAAATTCTTTATTGAAAAGCAGTCCCAGACATGGTGGTCTGCTGAGCCCAGCAGGCCACCATCCCTGGGAGGGCCAGCCATTCCAAATGGGGTCGCAAAATGCGAGTGGCTCATTAATATTCATGCGCCTCGCATTTTGCGACCCCAATGGGAATCGCAAACAGTGTCCAAGACACTGTTGTACATGCCAAATAGCGAGTCGCAAAAGCGACACAATTTGCGAGTCGCTATTTGGCAGGTCATACATCTGTCCCCTAGAGGAAACAATCTGAAGCTGCACTTTGGTTTTAGTCCCCCGAAATAGTGAACTGAAAAGCGCCAAACATCACCATTGAAGGTGGGGTTGAAGGAGAGGAACTGCAGGCACATGCACTTTCTAAGAGTGCATGTGGAAAATTAAAAAAAGAGCACATGTGGCCAGTGGAAGGACACTGGCCACAGGAAGTAGTAGTTGGTCCATGCTCCATGGCATGGAAAAAGACTCCGAAAGACTCCAAAGCTAAAGAGGAAACCGGAGGCCAGGAGGAACCACTGACCAATCGGAAGCAAGGAAACGAGAGAGATGTGGGAGCCAACCAATGGTAAATAAAGGTAAGTAATGGGCGGGTTCTAAGCACCTTTTAGGATTCTTTTTTTCATTATAAGAGATTTTGAAAGCACAGTGCAAGCCCTGTGCAGGCAAAACCTAAAAATGGCCCATTCACTGATCTGTCAGACCAGTCCTTCTGCTACAGGTACTGCTACTGCCAGATTGGCCCACAGGCCAGTCCGACCCTGATTGTAATATTGCAATATGCTAACATATTTGCAGATAGTCTGTCTATAAAAAGAGCACGGTGCAGTATGTTAGTAGCCGGATGGGACTTCTCTGTTGGATACTCTTCCTTTTGTATGGTCACCAGCACCATAAAGGAATGTTTGATCATTGTCTAGGGTCTAAAGAAAGTACAGCTCTACCTCCTTTGTTTGAAGACTAACTTGTCTCACAAGAGGCTGTAATCTGTTAAAAGTCCACTCACGGCTGATTCTCAGACACACTAATATTTTACACAGTCTGGCTGAGAGGCACTCCAATGCGTCAGGACTTTCAACTTTAATGTGTATTGACGAGGTAGTCTCATTTCAGAACTTAATTTGTAAAAGAATAAGTGGTGAGGCCCAAAGTTTTTCTCAGAAGTCCTCTGCCAGCTATTGAATGTCAGAGTGCCAAATACCAAGGCTGCATTGCCTCGATTCTACCTAATGCCTTTGTAATCTACCACCAGAAACTCCCTGCCCCTTGATCTAACGCTTCCTGCTTTCTCCCTTTGTCATGTTTTTTTCATCTTTCTCTCCCCCTTGTCTTTCTTTCACTCAGATGCTCTGGGTCAAAGTCTGATGAAGTAACATTACTTGCAATTCCCCAAAATGAGTGCCTATTGGACCAATCTGCAACCAAAGGCTTAAATTAAGCACTGACTGTGATAAAGGCAGACTCCTGTGAAGTGTGCTCATCCCTAGAAAGCTGTAAAGATCCATAGTCCCCTCCCATTATATATTTATTGTATTGTGAAAGGTAAAGGGTACATGTGGCCCCTAGGAGGCTCCATGTGTTGAACTAGTTTGTTTTTGTCCTTCCACTATTGCTTGCAAAGAACTTTTAACCCGGTTTGGGCAATTAGTACCTGAAGAAATTTGAGAAGATATTTGGAACAGGAATTACTTGATTCCCCAGGTTCCCGGTGTGATAAACACTGTGACAAACTGTATTTTGTAGTATGTAAAGTACTAGTACAATAGTATGACTTACTACTGCAAAATACTATTCACAATGGGTGGAACAGTGGCATAACATTAGCCCCCGCAGCCCCTGCGGAGTGCGGGGGGGCCTGAGCTCCAGGGGGCCCCCTCAGCACAGTACACTGACTGGGACCAGTTATGTTTCAATACACTCAATTGTTTGACGGCAGGTCAAAGTGGTAGGTGGTCGGCCTGGTGGGGGGGTTGCTTTTATGTATTTTGCAAGGGGGACCCCTCATGCTTTGTTACGCCACTGGGGTGGAACCCTCTGCTTCTCTTATTTTTCCTCTGTGGTTGTCTCAGGCACATGTAGGTGTACGTTATTGTAGTAAATGTGGAAGGGACCAAAGGCAGTGGCTGGGAAATGGGGACTATTTACTATTAAATGGGAGGGGTTTAGGCAAATTTAAGGAGGGGTTTAGGAAGGGACGTGCTTATACAAACACACTCTAACAGAAGAGTAAGACCCTTGCTATTCAGAAATTACGCTTCTAAAGTTACAACAGCCCAAAAGATTTCAAAGCATGCTTGAATGTGCTCCAGCCCAGCCTTCGAGTAAGTCAAGCACCACATATGGCCGCTAACAGGTACTGCCACACACACACACAAAAAATAGAAGAGAGGCAGGAAAATCATCATAGGAACTAATTTTATGTTATGATATATATATATATGAAGCCTCCTGGCGAAATTAATATCCACACAGCTTTGAAAGATGAGACGCACGCTCAGGAAATAAACCAAATATGTTTTGTTTATTTCCTGAGCGTGCGGATAGATAGATATATATATATATATATATATATATATCATCAACTTTAATGAGACACTTGCTTAAAAATAACTTAAAACATTAATTTTAGTAAAAAATTACAAATTATTTAAATCTAATTTGAATATTTGAATGAATTCAAAATATACCTTTTGATAAAATATACCACAAAATTGCATATTCAATAGAAATACAAATAGTGAAGGTTGGACTGTATTTTATTTTTGCCCAAAAATTAAAATAGTTTAAATTAAATGAATACATTTAAATTAATTTATTATTTAATACACATGTACTTTCATGAGTCAATATTCTGCTGAATTGTATTTCATTAGTCTTAGGTTAATAATATATATTTTAAACTAATTTATATTATATATAAAAAAAGTTTTACAATTATTTTCATTGGCATTTCTTCAAACACAATAACATGTACCGCATACTGGGGATACTACGATTACATTCGCATCAGGCTTCTTTTCCCAGCTACACCAGTTGCAGCACATTATATCATACCAAAAAACATGGTGCAATATCTTGCATTATATACTGGTGTTACATTAATAAACAGTTGCAGAAACTAAAAACTAAACTCCCCCTCCTTCTCCCTCCCCCGTGCTTCAATCCATCTATCTGGTCAGTGCATTTAGAATGTTGTCTGAGTTCACCCACAATCCATCCATAATCAGACATAACTAGGGTGTCCCCCTATCTCACCTGAGCTCTTGGGCCTCCCCTCCCACAGATCTTACATCTTCTTAGTCTATGTCGGTCGCCTTTCGGGGCCTGGCACATCTTTCACGGGGGTCCGGTTTCAGGGTTCTGTTAGGGCTTGCAACATAACTCCCCAGGAGATCAGGTCGTCTTCCACCCTCTCATCCCTGCGTGTCCTTCTCATATGTGCTTCTTCTGCCCCCGCCTACTTTAATAGGTCTCTCCTCCAGTCCGGTTGTGAGGGGGTCGTGGGCGCATCCAGCTAATCGCGATAGATCTTTTGGCTAATATGAGGCCCAGCGTAATGTGTGCCATTAACTGGATGCATAGATACGTGATATTGTCTAAAGGAGTGCTGGTCACGATTGTAAAGAGCATTAGCCCACTGGGGCGGAATTGTGATTTGTTTATGCTGATGAATTAATCAGTCATAGATTACCAGGAGACTTGGCAGCACAGCTTTATTTATTTACCTTTCAATACAGAATCATGGGTAACTCTATTTGTTTATTCAGTATGGATGGAAACCTTGATGAATAGGTGAAATCGTAATGAGTCACCATTTCAAAAGGGATGCCAGTTTTCCCTTCTGTAATGAAGCATTTGGGATATGTAGTCCTACGTTTATTTTTGGTTTAAGTGCACTATATGTAATTGACTGCAACAAACAGTCCGTGACCCGTGACCAAGGTGCGGCTGCACCGAAACGCGTCGGGCGTTTGCTTGCCATATGTTGAATTAAATAAATTTACGTGAACGGAATTGGGCTTGAGCATCTTTTGTCAATTGACAGTGGAATTTGTGGTATTTACGGAGGATTTGCTCCCTCGTTCAAGCCCGCCGCCATTGGAGGCAGAGAGACCCGCGAACTGTGTTGGGATATATATATATATATATATATATATATATATATATATATATATATACACAATTTGCCCTGAAGCATTGGAAGATCAGTCACGACTCGTTTCAGGGCCTCAAGCCCCTTCTTCCTGGGCAATAAACAGCACACGTGAAACCTGCATTTCATTTCCGGCATTTTATTGAACATGCCCGCCCACCATGGGCGTGTAGAAGTTGCACTATCCCTGGAGCATTGTGGGGCATGGAGTCCGTTTATGCAGGTAAATTATCTCCTTTTAGTAAGTTCATGCGTGCTTTTAACATTGTATTCCATTATTTCCTCTGAGTGAGTCACGCACTGGAAAGCCTGCTCAATTTGCATATGAAACATCGTGCCGATAACAGTCCTAATATGTTCAGACTTACGGCCTCGATCAGCTGGAAAAATGCACTCAGTCCCAACTGATGATGTTGCTTCCTCCCACGGCCGGGCAGCCGTGCACCAATATGAATTTACCTGCATAAACGGACTCCATGCCCCACAATGCTCCAGGGATAGTGCAACTTCTACACGCCCATGGTGGGCGGGCATGTTCAATAAAATGCCGGAAATGAAATGCAAGTTTCACGTGTGCTGTTTATTGCCCAGGAAGAAGGGGCTTGAGGCCCTGAAACGCGTCGGCAGCTGATCGAGGCCGTAAGTCTGAACTTATCAGGACTGTTATCGGCACGATGTTTCATATGCAAATTGAGCAGGCTTTCCAGTGCGTGACTCACTCAGAGGAAATAATGGAATACAATGTTAAACGCACGCATGAACTTACTAAAAGGAGATAATTTACCTGCATAAACGGACTCCATGCCCCACAATGCTCCAGGGATAGTGCAACTTCTACACGCCCATGGTGGGCGGGCATGTTCAATAAAATGCCGGAAATGAAATGCAGGTTTCACGTGTGCTGTTTATTGCCCAGGAAGAAGGGGCTTGAGGCCCTGAAACGCATCGGCAGAGAAATAATAAACGCGCGCTATGAAAGCAGGCTGCATTACTAGGCTGGATGGCAGAACATCGTGAGTGATCCTCCAATGCTTCAGGGCAAATTGTTTATTCATATTGGTGCACGGCTGCCCGGCCGTGGGAGGAAGCAACATCATCAGTTGGGACTGAGTGCATTTTTCCAGCTGATCGAGGCCGTAAGTCTGAACTTATCAGGACTGTTATCGGCACGATGTTTCATATGCAAATTGAGCAGGCTTTCCAGTGCGTGACTCACTCAGAGGAAATAATGGAATACAATGTTAAACGCACGCATGAACTTACTAAAAGGAGATAATTTACCTGCATAAACGGACTCCATGCCCCACAATGCTCCAGGGATAGTGCAACTTCTACACGCCCATGGTGGGCGGGCATGTTCAATAAAATGCCGGAAATGAAATGCAGGTTTCACGTGTGCTGTTTATTGCCCAGGAAGAAGGGGCTTGAGGCCCTGAAATGCGTCGGCAGAGAAATAATAAACGTGCGCTATGAAAGCAGGCTGCATTACTAGGCTGGATGGCAGAACATCGTGAGTGATCCTCCAATGCTTCAGGGCAAATTGTTTATTCATATATATATATATCTCCTGCTCCACTGCCTCAACAACAGTAAGGACCAGCACTCGCGTTGGTGTAAATCCAAATCGGGATTTATTAACGTGCACTCAAAATACGAAACAGGACGCGTTTCAGCATAAGCCTTCGTCAGTGTATATATATATATATATTGTCAACTTTAATGAGACACTTGCTTAAAAATAATTAAAACATTAATTTTGAGTAAAAAATTACAAATTATTTAAATCTAATTTGAATATTTGAATGAATTCAAAATATACCTTTTGATAAAATATACCACAAAATTGCATATTCAATAGAAATACAACTAGTGAAGGTTGGACTGTATTTTATTTTTGCCCAAAAATTAAAATAGTTTAAATTAAATGAATACATTTAAATTAATTTATTATTTAATACACATGTACTTTCATGAGTCAATATTCTACTGCATTGTATTTCATTAGTCTTAGGTTAATAATATATATTTTAAACTAATTTATATTATATATAAAAATGTTTTACAATTATTTTCATTGGCATTTCTTCAAACACAATAACATGTACCGCATACTGGGGATACTACGATTACATTCGCATCAGGCTTCTGTCCCAGCTACACCAGTTGCAGCACATTATATCATACCAAAAGACATGGTGCAATATCTTGCATTATATACTGGTGTTACGTTAATAAACAGTTGCAGAAACTAAAAACTAAACTCCCCCTCCTTCTCCCTCGCCCGTGCTTCAATACATCTATCTGGTCAGTGCATTTAGAATGTTGTCCGAGTTAACCCACAGTCCATCCATAATCAGACATAACTAGGGTGTCCCCCTATCTCACCTGAGCTTTTGGGCCTCCCCTCCCACAGATCTTACATCTTCTTAGTCTATGTCGGTCACCTTTCGGGGCCTGGCACATCTTTCACGGGGGTCCGGTTTCAGGGTTCTGTTAGGGCTTGCAACATAACTCCCCAGGAGATCAGGTCGTCTTCCACCCTCTCATCCCTGCGTGTCCTTCTCATATGTGCTTCTTCTGCCCCCGCCTACTTTAATAGGTCTCTACTCCAGTCCGGTTGCGAGGGGGTCGTGGGCGCATCCAGCTAATCGCGATAAATCTTTTGGCTAATATGAGGCCCAGCATCGTAAACTTCCTACACAGTTTCTTCTTAGCTCTGTCAGGGAGCAGACCTAGGAGACATTGCTTAACCGTGTGTGGGACATCCCACAAGGTTATTCTCTTGATTTGGGCAAAACCTCTACCCAGTAGGTCATAATAACTGGACAGTTCCACACTACGTAAAAGAAATCTGCCTCTACACTTCCATAGCTTACGCAGCTCTGATCCCTGTTTGGGTATATAGTGCGTGATCTCTTAGGGGCGAGGTAGGCTATGTGTATAAGATTGTATTGCACCAGTTTAACTCTTGCATTTATCGATACCCTGTGGACAACGTTGTGTATTTTGAGCCAGTCTTTGGGGGTTATGGGGTCATCACTAACGCACTGCCAGTCCTCCTCAACTCTCAGTGGCGCAGTCCGTTTATCTGCATGTAAAGCTCGGTATAATTGAGTACCTAATTTACGGGCCCATGCTAGAGTGAGTATGGCAACCAACATCTGTGTGGGTTAGGGGCCTCAGGAAACGACGGCCACATCTTCCTGGCCATAGCCGCTATTTTTGCATACTGGAGTAACTGCCCAGGCCAACTGTCTTAAATGCATCCTGCATAGTTTTAAAGTGGGCTGCAGGATAAAGATCTGACAACGGGTTGCATCCTCCAACCCACCAGCGGTTGACAGGCATAGCCTGGGCTATTTGTGCAAAGGGTTCTACTATCCACAAGTCTAAATATGGCTCATACAGCGCTCTTCATATCATCGCCATAAGTGCCTTTGAGGAGTGACTTTTCCCAGTTCCCTCCCTTATCCAGCCAAAGTGTTGCATGCTGTAGTTGTGCTGCCAGGTAGTAGAGCTCTAGGTCAGGTACCTCCATCCCGCCTCGCTCCCATTCCAACTTAAGGGTGCCTAATTCTATTCTGCATCTGTTTCCAGTCCATAAGAGTTCCACCAGCAGCTGATCTTATTCCCAAAACACATGTCGGGGGTCTTGTACATGGCCCCCTTGTAGAAAGTAGAGACATCTAGGCAGCACTACCATTTTGATGAGTGCTATTTTACCCACCAGAGACAATTTCAATGTGTTCCAAAAAACGACAGAGGGATGTAAATTACGGAGCTCCCTTCCCAGGTTTAGATCATGAGTTTGTTGTACACCGTGTGTCATGTGCATCCCTAGGTATTTGACACTATCCACCTTCCAGGGCAACCCCGACCCCGGCCGTAGGACAATTGGTATCCCTTTCAACTGCCCCAGTGTGACAAGGCCGATTTAGTATGGTTAACGCGCAGTCCGGATAGGTCCCCAAATTCCCCCATGACATTCAGTAGGATCGGGACAGACAAGACAGGTTGATGCAGATAGATCATCCCATCTTCGGTGTAAAGCGAGATGATATGCACCATGCGAACCACCGGTATTCCCCACCCCTGCAGTATCTGCCGGAGGTGGCACACCAGGTGCTCAATCGCCAGGGTGAAGTTCGGGGGGGAACAGTGGGCATCCATGCTGCGTGTCCCTCCACAATAATATCTCAGTCGAGACGTATCTCCCGGTCCCCACCCACGCCACCAGCCGCTTCTAGAGTAATTTAATCCACTGTATATATTTATAGCCTAGCCCTACTCTGTCCAATACCTTCCAGGCGCATTCCCAGCACATAGTCAAAGGCCAGTTCTATGTCTAGGAAGGCCAGAGCATAGTGGTCATGCTCTAAGTTAGGGGCAAGCAGGACGTGCATCAAGTGGCATGGATTATACAGTGATGTATTAAAATATATATATATTTTTTTAAATTATAAACTTATAATTTTCCCCATACTTTCCTGTAGAAAGATCTTTGTAATAATAGTGGACATCTCCACCTATGTGTTCAAATTAGTACTTTTCGCTTGTTAATTCTGTTGAAGGGGGCTCTCTCTGATTTGAAAAGAATTGCAAGTGTACACCTAGGTGGAAATCTACATGGTGTCATATGGTTCTATAAATGGTGAAAAGAAAAAAATGTAGAGTTACACCTAGATGTAGCAGTAAATAGTCAAATGAGTAAATTTACACTTGTCTTTACTTCTGTGCATATAGCCTATAGTATTTTCAAAATACATTTGAAGCAATTCTACTTCAAGTCAATCACAATACTTACTGAGAGTCTCTGACTTTATTGTTGAATGCTGCTGCAATTAGTGCCCTCTGCATCCTAAACAAGCATTGGTAAAACCAATAGGTTTTGCCTTTAGGACTTATTGGCTTTGCCAGTGGATTATAGCCACACTGCACAGCAGACCCAATGCTGTGCAGTGTAGCTAAAGTAAAAAACAAAGTTTACGCTGGAGCCTGCCTCATGTTGTAGCCATGCAAACGATGCATCGGTGTGCCTATATAATAGCACAGCCGCTTTTTTGTGTTTTTAGTTGCTGATCCTTGTTGCATCAGCAAGATAACATAACACTCAAGGAGTTGTTTTTTTTTTTTTACTTCATCTCTGACTGGGTCTGATTCCATTGAAAGCATATAAGTATGGTCGCTTGACCAGTCATCGGGGTGCCCTATGTAGGGGCTGTTGCTCCTCGGTGGAGAATCTTCACCATATTATGTGTGTGTGTGTGTGTGTGTGTGTATCTTAACGGCCACACGTGCTTTTGGCTAGCGCCAGTTTTCAGGCGGTTGAATATCAGATCTTATAAAGCAGTCATAGACAAATGTTTAAAGAAGGACTCGTGCCAATTCTCTACAAGATTCCTAAAATTCATGATGTTTGGAAAAATTATGCTGAATGCTTGGTCATTATAGCACTTGCACTTTATCTTGGGATGTTTCCATTTTGTATTCCTTAGTTGCAATTTACCTGAGAATTAAAACATCGGGCTCGCTCTGATATGTCCTTGATTGTACAGGCATTCACAACTCACTTTGAATGAGTTATAATGAAATTGAGGTTTTTACTGTTGTTAGCACTTGGACGTTCAATGATTTATGATGTGCTTGGTTTTATTTCAGCAGCTTTCAACACACTGTAGGGAGGCTTGGCATTCGTTTTTTTATTGCAATTCCATTTAATTGTCTATAATGTGGGGTGTGAGCACCCCACCATAACATAATCTAGCTCTAAAAAGACGGTGAATTTCTGAGTGATCTTTCCCCGCCATTTCTGCTATCCAGGAAATGGGGCCCATTGCTTTTTTTAGTACCTGTGCCCAATTGTTTCAATGTGCTTGTTCTTAGCTGTTTTTACTAGACTATGATGAGATGGGGTTGTTGGGTATGTATTGCACTTTAACTAGCTATAATTAGGGATGTATGTGTTTTGTAGCATCTAGTTACAATTTAATTGAGCTGCAAACTTTTAATCTGTCTTTTTAGTTCGAGCCTAGGCAGCGAGCATGCGCTGTCTTTGAGACATGCTGTATTCACTTTGTGGGCTTAGACACCGTCTCCAGCTTTTGATTGGCTTTGTCAGTGTCCTTTAAAAAACGTTCCTTTCAATTGGATCATGGTTTCTGCTTGCCCCACCTTTTCTCAATTGTTTACTCCCTTGGAGTATTGCCAGAGGACTTGTCCCCTTCCACTTGTGCCATTGAATGTCATGTCTTTGGAACTTTTTTTTTCATTTAGAACATGAGCACTTCTTAAAAGCAGGATTCCATATTGCCGCTTTTAAAACCCCGGTATAATCTCGATCCCACACACGCCCTGTTGATACTTCATCTTGCTCCCAGACCCTTTCATCTAGCTACCCTACCCTTTCATCTCGCTTCCCCGGTCCACTTCCACCAACAGTCAGTGCCAGCTGTTGTTTTATTCTTCCATTTAGTACTACTACGTTCTTACTATATGATCCCTTCAGGAATTTGTGGCACTGGCCATTTTTTTGTTAGCAATGAAAAATTTGGAGTTTCAATTCACTTGTTACTCGTAGATGGGAGTGTGGAGCAATGTGTGAGTACATGATTGTGTGCATCTCAGTAGGACAGCGTGTTCTGGCAGTGCAGATGTGGTCCATTTGTGGATGGATGTGGATCTGAAGTTAATTGTACACGTGAATTTAATTATACAACATATATTTAAGCCTTCAACATGCATGGGTTTAAAGACCATTCTAAGATGGGGGTGAAACTGCGTATGTCAGCCTGTCCTTGTACAGAAGTTGTTTTGTATCCGGAAGAGAGCTACATGACAAATTGTTTTGGAAGTTGGTCTGTTTTCCATTTTTTATAGATCATGTGACTGTGCAGTGAAATGCTTAAATCCTTCGTGGTGCCGGCATTCACCTTATGGCAGGTACAGAACGCATGCGATTATTTACTGTGCCCGTATGGTCAGACTGCATTGTTTTTAAATGATTGAAGTTGCTTTTTTGAGCAACAGGGCATGTGTGGATAACAGGAGATGCTAATTCAAACTGCCTTGATTATCACTTGCTGACGCAACTAAGATCCAGATGGATCACAGTATTGAGCTGAATCTTTCTGTCAGGATGGTTTACTTTAACCATACTTAGCCATTCGTTCTTACAATGGGGCTTTTGGGATTTTATTGCTAACAAGGGCTAAGATGTATATATTGCTTAGTATGCGGCAAATCTACACATTTCTCAAGAAGTGTCATTTTGGCTAATACCACATGGGTTTGTGGTGTGTGCTTTAACCTGTTCAGACAGGACACACAAGCTTCAGGATTAATACAGGAAAACATGTTTTCAAACAAGGGGGACATGTGTTTTGTTTAACGGAACTCTGGTGTGCAACATACTAGATGTAATTAAGGAATTATTTTATAAAATATAGGGATTTGTGGGGTGTGGACAACAGTATAAACTAGGACACATGTTTTTAAGTAAGGCATATTTCTCATGCTTGTGTACATTTGGAATGGCTGGATTAGTAACAGGATAATGTGCTGCATGGCTAAACACTTATAAGGTCCCAAAGGCGAGACCTATTGGCTTTGCCAATGCTTGTTTTTGCAGATTCTGCTCTTTTTTTAATAGTAATTTGCTTATAGAGAATCTTAAAGAGATGGGATTTAGGCTAGTGCTGTCGGACATTACACCATATGCTGCATTGTTCTTATTTGTCTTTTAATGTGTGTTCTGCAATGATATTGAATAATCGTGCAAAAAATAAAAGACCCTTGAACCTTTTGCATCGGGCAGGAGGGAGCTGAAGCAACAGGGGGTCATACGCAACTCAGGGGATGGCGGGGAGACACAGAAGCAATAAGAGGAGTGCGTGAGGACACAGATGCAACAAGGAAAGAACGGTGGACGCAGAAACATCATGGGACATGGAAACACGGAAGCAACAACAAGGAGGGAAGGGGGACATGGAAGCTACACAAGGAGAGCAGGGGCAGACTGAACACGGACAAACACAGGTGAGCACAACAGGGAGTGGGAAGGGAGGAGAATAAAGGGACAGGCAGCAGCACAAGGGGGAAAAGAAGTACACAAGGGAGACAGTTTAAAGACACATGAATTCTCTGTGAGTGAGTACACAAAAGAACAAGCATTGGCATAGCCAATAGGTCTCGCCTTTGGGAACTTATAAGTGTTTAGCCAGAGATATTGACTTTGCCTATGTCTTTAAGCTGTGCTGTACAGAAGTCTGCAGCATGCTGAAAAGTTATAATAAAGAAGTGTCAGAAGCATTTTTGTTACCTTCGATATGACCAAGAAAGCATTATGTACAACTGAACGACCATATTAAAAAAGTATTAACAATAAATAATGTCTTGAGTTTTTTTTTGTCCTTTCAATGCTGGCAACTTGTATCTGCCTCTCCCAATGGTTGCTTGTTATGGTTTTTTTATAAATAAATAAATAACAGGAGGGTGAAGGTCAGTCAATCAGTCAGTCAGTTAGTCAGTTAGTGAGAGTCAGTCAGTCAGTGAGAGAGAGTGAGAGAGTCAGTCAGTCAGTGAGAGAGAGTGAGAGAGTCAGTGAGAGAGTCAGTCAGTGAGAGTGAGAGAGTCAGTCAGTCAGTGAGAGAGAGTGAGAGAGTCAGTCAGTGAGAGAGAGTGAGTCAGTCAGTCAGTCAGTGAGAGTGTCAGTCAGTCAGTGAGAGTGAGAGAGTCAGTCAGTCAGTCAGTGAGAGAGTCAGTCAGTTAGTGAGAGTGAGAGAGTCAGTCAGTCAGTCAGTGAGAGTGAGAGTCAGTCAGCCAGTGAGAGAGAGTGAGAGTCAGTGAGAGAGATTGAGAGAGTCAGTCAGTCAGTGAGAGTGAGAGAGTCAGTCAGTCAGTGAGAGTGTGAGTCAGTCAGTGAGAGTGAGAGAGTCAGTGAGAGTGAGAGAGAGTCAGTCAGTCAGTGAGAGTGAGAGAGAGTCAGTCAGTCAGTGAGAGTGAGAGAGTCAGTCAGTCAGTGAGAGAGTGTGAGAGTCAGTGAGAGTGAGAGAGTCAGTCAGTCAGTGAGAGAGTGAGAGTCAGTCAGTCAGTGAGAGAGAGTCAGTCAGTGAGTGAGAGTGAAAGAGTCAGTCAGTCAGTGAGAGTGAGAGAGTCAGTCAGTCAGTGAGTGAGAGAGTCAGTCAGTCAGTGAGAGTGAGAGAGTCAGTGAGAGTGAGAGTCAGTCAGTTAGTGAGAGTGAGAGAGTCAGTCAGTCAGTGAGAGTGAGTCAGTCAATCAGTCAGTGAGAGAGAGTGAGAGTCAGTCAGACAGTGAGAGAGAGTGATAGAGTCAGTCAGTCAGTGAGAGTGAGAGAGTCAGTCAGTGAGAGTGAGAGAGTCAGTCAGTGAGAGTGAGAGAGTCAGTCAGTCAGTTAGTGAGAGTGAGTCAGTCAGTGAGAGTGAGAGAGTCAGTCAGTCAGTCAGTGAGAGAGAGTGAGAGAGTCAGTCAGTGAGAGTGAGAGAGTCAGTCAGTTAGTGAGAGTGAGAGAGTCAGTCAGTCAGTGAGAGAGTCAGTCAGTGAGAGTGAGAGAGTCAGTCAGTCAGTTAATGAGAGTGAGAGAGTCAGTCAGTTACTCAGTCAGTGAGAGTGAGAGAGTCAGTCAGTCAGTCAGTGAGAGTGAGAGAGTCAGTCAGTGAGAGAGTCAGTCAGTCAGTGAGAGAGTGAGAGAGTCAGTCAGTCAGTGAGAGTGAGAGTCAGTCAGTCAGTGAGAGTGAGAGAGTCAGTCAGTCAGTGAGAGTGAAAGAGTCAGTCAATCAGTCAGTGAGAGAGTGAGAGTCAGTCAGTGAGAGAGAGTGAGAGAGTCAGTCAGTCAGTCAGTGAGAGTAAGAGAGTCAGTCAGTCAGTGAGAGTGAGAATCAGTCAGTCAGCCAGTGAGAGTGAGAGAGTCAGTCAATCAGTGAGAGTGAGAGAGTCAGTCAGTCAGTGAGAGTGAGAGAGTCAGTCAGTCAGTGAGAGTGAGAGAGTCACTCAATGAGAGTGAGAGAGCCAGTCAGTCAGTGAGAGTGAGAGAGTCAGTCAGTGAGAGTGAGAGAGTCAGTCAGTCAGTGAGAGACAGTCAGTCAGTGAGAGAGAGTGAGAGAGTCAGTCAGTCAGTGAGAGAGTCAGTCAGTCCGTGAGAGTGAGTCAGTCAGTCAGTCAGTGAGAGAGTCAGTCAGTTAGTGAGAGTGAGAGAGTCAGTCAGTCAGTCAGTGAGAGTGAGAGAGTCAGTCAGTCAGAGAGAGTAAGAGAGTCAGTCAGTCAGTCAGAGAGAGTAAGAGAGTCAGTCAGTGAAAGTGAGAGAGTCAGTCAGTCAGTGAGAGAGTCAGTGAGTGAGAGAGTCAGTCAGTCAGTGAGAGAGAGTGAGAGAGTCAGTCAGTGAGAGTGAGAGTCAGTCAGTGAGTGAGAGAGTCAGTCAGTCAGTGAGAGTGAGTCAGTCAGTCAGTGAGAGTGAGAGAGTCAGTCAGTCAGTGAGATTAGAATAAGATTAGATTAAAATACTTATAAAGCGCATGGCTGCCTCGGCAAAGAGGCGTCCTAGCGCTAAAGCCAGTCCAAGCAGGAGTCAAAACAAAGGGAAATATATCTGGGAAAGAACAGGGACAGGACAGAAAGGGAGTCAGACCTGGGAGAAGAGCCAAGTCTTCACAAGACGTCTGAAAGCCTGATGGTCAGGGTTACTGCGGATATATAGGGGGAGAGCATTCCAAAGAGTGGGGGCCAGGAGTCTAAAGGAGCGGCCACCAGATCTAGCTCTACGTATGTAAGGGATACATGCAATATTCTGGTTCGCCGAGCGTAGGGCACGCGAGGGAGTGTACAGAGTGCAAAGGTCGCCTAGGATATCTGGGGCACTTCCTGTCAGTATCTTATGCGTGATACAAAGCGTCTTGAAACAAACACGCTGTTCAACGGGCAGCCAGTGCAGGCGGCGAAGAAGATTAGAGGCATGACTGAATTTCGGAAGGGCAAAAATAGCACGAGCTGCCGCGTTCTGGACCCGCTGCAATCTATTAAGCACGGATTTATTAGAACCGAGAAGAAGCACATTGCAGTAGTCTAGACGGGCCAGAATAGAAGCTTGTATAATCATTTGGCGTGTTTGGGCATCAAAGAGACCCAAAATTGGTCAAAGGCCGCGCAATAGTCCAAAGCATTTCCCAGCCACTGATTTGGCATGTGTTTCAAAGTTGAGGTTATTATCAACTATGAAGCCTACATTTTTCACTGCAGGTTTGGGATCAGGGGGATCACCAAGTGCCCGAGGCCACCATTCCTTCGTCCAGAGATGAGACTCTTTGCCAACCAGGAGAATCTCTGATTTGGTAGAGTTCAATTGCAGAAAGTTAGCCGTCATCCATTCTGCAATTGCAGAGATGTCTTCTTTAAATTTTATTTTGTCTCGCTTGGGATCATTAGACAGGGCAATCACTAGTTGGGTGTCGTCGGCGTAAGACACCAAGGAGATTCCTCGTACTTTGGCCAGCCGTGCCAAAGGGCTCATATAAATATGCCAGAGCGTGGGGCTCAATGCAGAGCCCTGAGGAACCCCACAGAGAAGAGAGTGTACATGGGAAGAGAACGGGGGAGAGGTCACTTGAAAGGTTCGGTCGGCCAGGAAGGAGGAGAACCACGCTAGAGCTTTATTCCCAATTCCTATCTCCTTCAAACGTAGGAGCAGGATTTCATGGGACACCGTGTCAAATGCCACGCTTAGATCCAGCAGCACCAGCGCTGATGTGCTGCCGGCATCCAGCGCGGATTTGAGTTGTTCTACCACAGCCAGTAAAGCTGACTCAGTGCTGTATCTTGGTCGGAACCCATTCTGTGAACTATCAAGTATATGATTAGATTCTAAAAACTGTGTTAGAGTAGAGTTCACATGTGCTTCTAGAATTTTAGAGAGAAAAGGAAGCAAAGAAATCGGGCGATAGTTCTCTGGTTTGGACATGTCAAGTGTTGATTTCTTAAGTAGAGGGACCACTTTTGCATGCTTCCATGCTTTAGGCACCATCGCAGTGAAAAGGGATAGATTAAGTAAATCCAGACACTCAGGAAGAAGGCCTTGTTGAATTTTCCTGAACGCGTCTGGTTTAAGAGGATCGTCTGGAGATCCAGATTTGATTTTGATCACTAATCTCTCTAATTCCTTCAGGGAAATAGGGGGAAGAGAAGCAAGAAGGACAGTCTCAGTGCCAATATAAGCATTCCTTCCACAAACACTGGAGGGTATACCATGATCGAACTTTTGGTAGATATCTTCGACCTTCTTCAAAAAGAAGGTTGCCAGCTCCTCACAGTGTTTGTTGGAGGAAATAACATTGCCCGATTCCACTGGAGAGGAGACTAAATCTTTCAGTAGAGAGAATATAGTTTTGCTGCGGTTGGTGCTAGTATTAATCAGGCTAGAATAATAAGCTGCTCTGGTTATGCGCACCAATTTATGATAGGATTTAATGGCCGCTCTATATAGTGCTTTGGCCTGGGGGTCATATGATCTCCTCCAGGATCTTTCTAAGATCTTGCAGTTCTTCTTAGCAAGGGTTAGATCTTCATTGAACCATGCATTAGCCCGAGTGCTTTTAGAATGGGTAAGTTTAAGGGGAATGCATATATCTAAGGCTTGAGTAATCCACCTTTGGAAGATCGCGTTAGCCTCTTCCATATTTACAACTTTTACCATGGGCTTTGCACTCAGGGCTGTGAGAAAATCTACTTGGTTCAATTTATGCCAGGGCCGTTTTAATGAGGGATGTTGATTAGGCTGGGGCTTATGGCCAGCTATCATTAGCCGCATCATGATGAGGAAATGATCAGTCCAAATCATAGGGAGTGGTGACAGAACTTCCAGTGACTCTAAATTAGAGAAAATAGGGTCAAGGAGGTGTCCCGCTCTGTGCGTAGCACTGGGGGTCAATTGAATCAACTGACAAGCTGCCAGATCCCCCAAAAAGCCAACAATCTCCGATGATTCTTGTAGCTCTAGATGGAGGTTCAGATCGCCTATGATGTTAAAATTGGCAGTCTGAAGAGCCAGTGCTATGACAGTGTTTATCAAGGCTTCTCTAAAGGTTTTTGATGGACCCGGGGGTCGATAAATAAGAAGGCCGGAGAAAGTGAAGTTCGCACTCATAGAAATTTTAAAAAGTGCACTCTCACAGTCAGGAAGATCTAAGGGGACAGGCTGCAGGAATGAACTGATTTATAAATAATCGCAATGCCGCCCCTCTTCCTCCAGATCTGTTTATGCTGCGTATAGCATAGCCTGTAGGAAGAGCGAGTGCTGGTATGGCCACAGAAGATTCACATAGCCAGGTTTCCGTGAGGAAAAGGATCTCAGGTGAGTGTTCCTGTAGAAGATCGAACACCTCAGCATGATGTTTAGGCAATGAGCGACAATTAATGCTCAAAAGAGTATGTGTCACCATCCCAGAATCAAAGAGTGTAGCATGTTTCAGGGGGTGCACTCTAAATTCACAGTGTTCACAAAGAGAAGGACAGTTTTCTGGGTCCCAGCTATGATTCCCGCAGGAGCCTTCTTTATATAAGGCCCGTAGTTCTTTGCCAGTGTAGCTACCTGACTGGGCTTTGGAAGGAGCAGGGTCTCTGGCTCCTGGCGATGTCCCGGCGCGGAAGGGCGCAGACGGGCTTGCCTTTGGCGCGCCAGCTGCGCGCGTCCGCTGCGCGTCCTCACAGTGGTGTGCATTTGAGGCTACGGGGGCTCAACAGGCTCCACCCGTGCTCTGCGCTGATTGGCTAAGGGCCAACCAATCAGCGTGTGAGGACAAGCACCAGGAAGTACGGGCAACCACACCGACGCGTGTGGAATATCAATAGGTATTTTCTTTTTAACACTAAAGCATAGGGTGCAGTGGGCAAAATTGTGAGTGCGCTTTAAAAGAATTTAAAAGCATACTAAAAAACAATCAAATTCAGTCAAACGTTCTCCCAGCAATTCCCCAGCTAAAACACCGCTCAAACAGCTGCGCGTCCTCGCTGCGACACGTATTTGAAGCCACGGGGCTCAACAGGCTCCACCCGTGCTCTGCGCTGATTGGCTAAGGGCCAACCAATCAGCGTGTGAGGACAAGCACCAGGAAAACGGGCAACCACACCGACGCGTGTGGAATATCAATAGGTATTTTCTTTTTAACACTAAAGCATAGGGTGCAGTGGGCAGAATTGTGAGTGCGCTTTAAAAGAATTTAAAAGCATACTAAAAAACAATCAAATTCAGTCAAACGTTCCCCCAGCAATTCCCCAGCTAAAACACCGCTCAAACAGCCGCGCGTCCTCGCTGCGACACGTATTTGAAGCCACGGGGGCTCAACAGGCTCCACCCGTGCTCTGCGCTGATTGGCTAAGGGCCAACCAATCAGCGTGTGAGGACAAGCACCAGGAAGTACGGGCAACCACACCGACGCGTGTGGAATATCAATAGGTATTTTCTTTTTAACACTAAAGCATAGGGTGCAGTGGGCAGAATTGTGAGTGCGCTTTAAAAGAATTTAAAAGCATACTAAAAAACAATCAAATTCAGTCAAACGTTCCCCCAGCAATTCCCCAGCTAAAACACCGCTCAAACAGCCACGCGTCCTCGCTGCGACACGTACTTGAAGCCACGGGGGCTCAACAGACTCCACCCGTGCTCTGCGCTGATTGGCTAAGGGCCAACCAATCAGCGTGTGAGGACAAGCACCAGGAAGTACGGGCAACCACACCGACGCGTGTGGAATATCAATAGGTATTTTCTTTTTAACACTAAAGCATAGGGTGCAGTGGGCAGAATTGTGAGTGCGCTTTAAAAGAATTTAAAAGCATACTAAAAAACAATCAAATTCAGTCAAACGTTCCCCCAGCAATTCCCCAGCTAAAACACCGCTCAAACAGCCGCGCGTCCTCGCTGCGACACGTATTTGAAGCCACGGGGGCTCAACAGGCTCCACCCATGTTCTGCGCTGATTGGCTAAGGGCCAACCAATCAGCGTGTGAGGACAAGCACCAGGAAGTACGGGCAACCACACCGACGCGTGTGGAATATCAATAGGTATTTTCTTTTTAACACTAAAGCATAGGGTGCAGTGGGCAGAATTGTGAGTGCGCTTTAAAAGAATTTAAAAGCATACTAAAAAACAATCAAATTCAGTCAAACGTTCCCCCAGCAATTCCCCAGCTAAAACACCGCTCAAACAGCAGCGCGTCCTCGCTGCGACACGTATTTGAAGCCACGGGGGCTCAACAGGCTCCACCCGTGCTCTGCGCTGATTGGCTAAGGGCCAACCAATCAGCGTATGAGGACAAGCACCAGGAAGTACGGGCAACCACACCGACGCGTGTGGAATATCAATAGGTATTTTCTTTTTAACACTAAAGCATAGGGTGCAGTGGGCAGAATTGTGAGTGCGCTTTAAAAGAATTTAGAAGCATACTAAAAAACAATCAAATTCAGTCAAACGTTCCCCCAGCAATTCCCCAGCTAAAACACCGCTCAAGAGAGCGTCAGTCAGTCAGTAAGAGTGAGAGAGTCAGTCAGTCAGACAGTGAGAGTGAGAGAGTCAGTCAGTGAGAGTGAGGGAGTCAGTCAGTCAGTGAGAGAGTCAGTCAGTGAGAGAGAGTGAGAGAGTCAGTCAGTCAGTCAGTGAGAGTGAGAGAGTCAGTCAGTGAGAGTGAGAGAGAGAGTCAGTCAGTCAGTCAGTGAGAGAGTCAGTCAGTTAGTCAGTCAGTGAGAGAGAGTGAGAGAGTCAGTCAGTCAGTGAGAGTGAGTCAGTCAGTCAGTCAGTGAGAGTGAGAGAGTCAGTCAGTCAGTGAGAGAGAGTGAGAGAATCAGTCAGTCAGTGAGAGAGTCAGTCAGTCAGTGAGAGTGAGAGAGTCAGTCAGTCAGTCAGTGAGAGTGAGAGAGTCAGTCAGTCAGCCAGTGAGAGTGAGAGAGTCAGTCAGTCAGTCAGTGAGAGTGAGAGTCAGTCAGTCAGTGAGAGTGAGAGTCAGTCAGTCAGTCAGTGAGAGAGAGTGAGAGGGTCCCTTTAAGGGGCAGAGACTGGGATAATCAAAAAAAGACCCATTTGCGAATACAAATTCAGGAGTGGAGGACTGCTGCCCCTCTCAGGCCTCCATCTCAGCATTCAGAGCCAGTTCAGTGACCCCCTAAAATAGAATTCAGCCTCATTATTATAAATTGGCAGGATTTTGTGAATCCTACTAAATGGCCATATTGTGCTACGACAAAGACTTACATCAGTCGTCCTGAGATTTAGTACTTCAAATAGTACATCAGCCCCAGAGAATCCTGCTTCAAAATCCTCAAATTGCAGTCTTGTGGCCTCTTTGGCCTTTATGTACTTGTCGTCATCATGTAATTATGCGGTAAGGGAGGCTCAGCAGGTGGCAATGACGAGGAGAGTGACACTGGCTGTAGCGCCAGGACAGGGGGTCACAGATAACATGTGAAACACGTAAACGCTATTATAGCGCTTTCTGAGCATTCTATTCTGCGCCGCAAAGAGAACTACAGTGCGCTTAGAGTGTAGGGCTGCACTCAAGGATGTGAGAGGCAAGGGAACAGAAACAGATCACCGAGGAAGATAAGGAATAAAAAAAAAACGTGACTGGCCCTCCATCGAGGCGCTGGAAGAAGGGGGCTGTCCGGAGCTAACCAATAACTCTAAAGGGCTGACCCAAAGCCGCTCTGTATGCATTTGTTTGGGTTGTTCACGTGTTATCAGGTAAAGCTGTCTGCATCCAGGCCGAAAAATGGGTTTAGGGAGACTGCTAAAGAAAGAACTGGGGTAGTCAAAAATAAATAAAGAAGGAAAGAGAGCTGAGTGAAAAGTGGACGGTCAGAAACGCCATAATGATGCATCGTGGCAGGAGAGAGGGGGTCATACTAGCAATAATGACGAAGAGAGGTTAACTGTTACGTAAACGAGACTGTCCAGTTTTTATGTAGCGCTTAATGTTGGAGAATATCCTTCTATTGCTGCTAATTTAAAAAAAACAGCAGCTCAAGACAAATGGTGGGGGCGGGCACAGGAATGCAGAAGCCTCCCTGCGCGCCGCTGCTCGCTCCCGAGACCCCTAGGCCATGGGAGTGAACGTTTACAGAAAAGGCGGGACATGCACCCGTCTTTGACCATTTGCGTGCTTTCATTATTGAAAGCCACACGCAAAGGCCAATGGAATGTGTGGGAGGAGGCCGACCCACACGGAGAAGTCTCTTGGAAGTCTGGAGTGATTCCAAGAGGCCCTCTCCTAGAGTAGCGCATGCGCTGCGCTAGTTTCGACCTAAAAAAATAGGTCCCTGACATTGTGCACAGTCACCAGGCAAACTCACACATGGTATAGAGACAATGCTCCATGGTATAGACCAACACAAGACTGACAAGCTGGGGCACGAATAGGAAGCAGGCAAATGAGAGTGACAAAAGACAATGCCAAAGGTAAGCACTGGGTGGAATGAATTTCTAGGTAAGCTTTCAGCATGTCCCCGAAATGTCTTTGCAACCAGTTGCACTGTTTGGGAGGCTTGGATTTACAAATGTAAGGCACAATATAAGAATACACCCAGGTGTGATTGACCTTAATCTAGTGATAGGGGTTGTTAGTGAGATTGCGGAAAGTTGGGAGCATTGCTTAATTTGTAAAAGAATGCATGCTGGTGCCCAAATCTCTGCTTGGAAGCCTTCACAAGTGCAATTTAATATCTGTGCCTCAAATACCAAGGCTGCAAAGTCTTAAATCCACCGAATGCCTCTTTAATCCCATGCCAAACACTCCCTGCCCCTTTCGCTAATTCTATCAGTTTCCTGCTTTATCCTTTTTTGGCGCTTTTTCTGTCTTTCTCTTCCTCCATCTTTCTGCTCTGTTTCCCTTCTTGCTGTCAGTAAGTATCTGATGCAGAAAAATAAGTGCTGTGAATGTAAAATGAGCGTCTGTGCCCCACCTCCCTCCGGCAACCACTGGCTCAAATTAAGCACTGTGTGAAAGGGGGCTAGGTCGAGCCAGTTGGAAGGGTAGATATGAATTTATAAGCTGAGGCCTTACAACAGAGACAAGCTAGACCAATATCAGGCACGCTGGGCACAGGGGCGGCTCCTCCACTAAGGCGGAGGAGCGTCGCCTCACTGCTTTGCAGCAGTGAAATAAAGGAAACATAAAATGATAAGAACTCGATGTTATTATCATTTTATGTTTTCCTGCTGCGGCAGATTTGCGGGCGGGGTGGGGCTGGGCTGCTCACACAGGAGCAGGGGGAGGAGTGGTTTGCCCACTCCAAGTGCACATTACAGTTTGGCCTGCCGACTTGGGCCGGCCAAACAGTCATGTGCACTTTGCATGTTCTCCAACCAGGCTGCATTACAGCCTGGGTGGAGAATATGCCCGGGCTCCCACTGTCTGTCTGAGCGCCGAGCCACGAGGCTCAGACCAATCACAACGTTGCATTGCAGCATTGTGATTGGCTATGGGGAGCCTGGTACTTCCTGCTTCCTGTTCTGGCCTGGAGAGACGACGGTTGGACGACGGAGGAGAGACGCGGCAACCAGGTGTAGTTTTTCTTTCTTTTTTTACACCCCCCGCCCCGAACCATGCCGGTCGCCAGTGACTGGGCACCTTTATGTTTTGGAAGAGAAATGTCAGTGATGGTATACAGTTAACCTCCTAACTCCAATGATTTGAAGTGGGATGGGCTGTGTGATGGAGGGAACTACCCCTCTCCTTGCAGAGAGCCCTCTACAAAGCACAGTGTGCCTACTCCACACTTCACTAATGGTTGTGTTACCTAGCTTGCCATATCTACATCAGCATGGCTTATGTATATTATTCACTGGTGAGGTGCATTTTTGCCTGAAATAGTATTAAGCAGATTCCTTAATGCTCTATTATTTTGTTGTTTTCAGAATGTCAGCTGTTCTGTCACCTGAGGGGTCATTCTTTGTCATGGTGTGGGTGTTGGGTGGGACACTATGAGGCAGGTGATGTTGGTTTCGCATCTTAGGGGGAATATGTAGTAGTGGTCCCAAAAATCTTCACGTGGCCCTGCTTTATCTATATACTTTCTTCTCCGCTCTAGTGGAGCATCCCCAAAATCATCTTACTGCCACTTACGCTCTTCTGCCCCCCTCAGTTATACCCGCTGCCTTCCCTCTTTCGCATGGAGAAAGGTGGCAAATCCATTGACTCGCCCCTGCTTAGTCGCAGTGCCTGACTGCAGCTCCAATCAGAAAGCCGCTCTTTCAGTTTCACCTCATTACCCAAACTATACAGGAATTATGCAATTCTGCTGCGTTTTCCGCATAATTATGGATTTCCTGTATTTGAGCCATCATTTGCTGCATATGTAAAGAGAACAAGGGTACCCCAGTAGTAAGACCAGGGGTCATAAGTAAAATGTAAGAACAAGGGTCTGGAAGAGGCCACAAGGTCCTCAGGTAGCCTGGGCTACTAATTAATTAATTCTAGCTTAAGTCTGGGTTTTCTTAATGAAGAGAGAGTCCAGGTAGGACCAGGAAGACAATGTATGCTGGGACACAAGGTTGTTGGAATGACATCGCATTTATTAACATCATAAACGGAATATCATCCACTAGTAATTTAGGTAGTCCTAGTGCTCACACATATACAGTGAAAAAGGTGCGTGAAGTGATAGGTGCTGGTGACTTAAAATGTTTTACATCGCATTGACAACATTGTACAAAACTCCAAAGGTATTATGTTAAATGAGGGAGTTTTGGTTGTGAGAGTCGACGGCGTTTCGATCTCCTTTATTAAGAGATCATCATCAGGACGAAAGGACGTGTGAGCCGGAAGGATTTAATTGGTAGACACAATGCAAGGGAGGCCGAGGGCCGGATGTCCAGTTGTCAATATCGGAATCAAGTGCTCAATTAATAGCGGCAATTGTAAAATCAGGGCGCGCCACGGTGCTGGGGTACCAGGTTCAATCTGGGAGCGGTTCAGGGCTGGGTATCCGTGCGATCAATCCCGGAATACCGTGGTGCCCGAAGGGGACGTGTATTTAAGAAGCGTATCCAAACGGGGACGAGCAACATCCAGCTACTGGTGCTCGACGCAGCAGACGCGGTTCAGTCACCTGTTTTTGCGCAGTGGAAGACCATTTCCAAAGGGAGACTGGTCATCTTTCAGTTGTTTCTTATTGCCATACTTGGGTATTAAACCTGGTACTAATAAGGTAAACTCTTTTCCCATACAATGTTACCATGTGTAACAATGACAAAATAATGAGGTAAAACTATCACAAAATGTGCCACATAAGTCTGCATAATTTGCCTTTTCTTGTCTCATAATTGTCTCAACCTTGGTGCATAATTTGGGCCTCTCCAGCCTCATAATTCCAGTGGCTCTGAATGTCCTGGGGGCCAGCTTACCCTTTTTTTCTTTCTCACAAACATCCAACACAGTTTGGATATGTCACAAAATCAGCTAATAATGAACTCTCAACGGTCCCTACCTTCCAACAAGGCATATTACTTTATTTTATTTCTAGAGCTCTGGACTGCTAAAGGGGCTTTCTGGCGCTAAGTGACGTAAAAGCAGTGAACTACTGAAGTCAGTGCGATGTGTGTCGTTTATTCAACAAACAACCACATCCAAAGCAAGATGGCTACTGTGTTGAAGGATTCCAAGGTAGGTAGATCCGCGGCCAAGAGGAGTGGATATTAAATCTCACCCTTCCGATCACGAGCTTTTGATTGGCTGAATTTGCAAAAGTGCCCATCTTGAAGATCGAAAGTCAGGTGTGAGTGCATACCGTCAAAATCAATCTGTGTGCTAGAAATTCAAAACATATTCACTCCTTTCCAACAGAACATGATATACAGAGCTCCTGACACTCCTGTGTGCAATGTGCACTGCACGACATCAAAGCCACGTGGCTGGCAAAGTATTCCAACATCAACAGCACTTCCTCCTCGCCACACAGACATCCACCTTAAAAGCCTTCACAGCAACTTACATTAAACATAGCGCACGCGCACAACACTGAAGCTATAGATTCGACTGGTGAATGCCCTCACAGGCAGAGTGCTCATATCAGGAATGGACAACCTTTTATCCCAGACGAACTAAATGAACCGCTAAGTCACTTGGCGCACACATCCATGGTGCACTTCAGAGATTCTTGGCGAAGAGACAGGCCACTTTTTCACAAAATATTGTCAAACAGCACATAGAATAAAACAGTGACCTGTGACCACACCAGTCAATGAAGAAAACAAAACCATGTGGAAAGGGGCGCCCATGGTCCAAAAAAGCGGAGGTGCTACACAGATTGTTTTTGTGTTTTTTTTTGCAGTTTTATGTAGCGCGAACTTGACCCGAAGGTATCAGAGCGCTTTACCTGAGCGCCAGTTGCATTACACACGGACACATGTTTTTTAGGCATGGGCAGATTGAGTGATTTGCCCAGAATCAAGGATGCTTGAGCCTCCCCCGCCAGGCTCGACCCCGCCCCTTCTTCAAAGTCTGCCGCTCTAGCCATGAAGTGCTGAATAAACAGCACAAATGTGCCACCCTGCGCACTTCCTCACCACCCGGTGTGTTCCCTCACTTCAAGAAATGACGCCCAGTTCCAAAAATAACACACTTTGGGCAGTGTCCACGTCATAGAGCTACACGGGCCGTTGATTCCTCACCCACAGAATGACGTGGCTACCATTGGTGCAGCAGGTGTAGTGGCACCGAGGCGCAGAGCCCTGAGGAGCTCATTGAAATCTGAAAATTGCTGTAACTAATACCTTAACAGCATTCTACCCGGGCTTGCATCGGGCCTGTGGCACCCTTGCTACGCTACTGTGTACCGGCCCAGTTTCCCCTCCAAACACACCTTACCAAGTGCCCCCCTTATAGAACCCGGCCTGGGCGAGCTTCACACATCACTTCCCTCAGTATTAGCTGCACTCAGAGCAGGATTCCTCAGCAGTGACCTCAGTGTATGCTTATCTCAGCAATTCCCTCAGTGAGAGATATCTTCAGCAGTGCCCTTAGAGCGAGCAAGAGCCCTTGGTGCGCACTTCCTTCAGCACTCCCCTCAATGTGAGCTTCCCTCAGCACTGCCCTCAATGCAAGCTTCCACCAGCAACGCCTCAGTCTGAGCTTCTTCCAGCAGTGTGCTCAGATTCAACGTCCCTCGGCAGTACTCTCCATGCAAGCTTCCTTGAGCAGTGCTTAGCTAGTGTGTGCTTCCCTCAGCAGCGCCCTCAGTGCAAGCTTCCTGCAGCAGTTTGCTGAATTTGAGCTTCCTTTACATACAAGCTTCCGTCAGCAGTGCCTAGGTAGTGTGTGCTTCCCTCAGCAGCTCCCTCAGTGTAAGCTTCATGCAGCAATGTTCTGAATTTGAGCTTCCTTTACATACAAGCTTCACTCAGCGGTGCCTAGATGGTGTGTGCTTGCCTCAGCAGCGCCCTCAGTGTAAGCTTCCTGCAGCAGTGTGCTGAATTTGAGCTTCCTTTACATACAAGCTTCCCTCAGCGATGCCTAGGTGGTGTGTGCTTGCCTCAGCAGCGCCCTCAGTGTAAGCTTCCTGCAGCAGTGTGCTGAATTTGAGCTTCCTTTACATACAAGCTTCCCTCAGCGATGCCTAGGTGGTGTGTGCTTCCCTCAGCCGCGCCCTCAGGGTAAGCTTCTTGCAGTAGTGTGCTGAATTTGAGCTTCCTTTACATACAAGCTTCCCTCAGCGGTGCCTAGATAGTGTGTGCTTCCCTCAGCAGCGCCCTCAGTGTAAGTTTCCTGCAGCAGTGTGCTGAATTTGAGCTTCCTTTACATACAAGCTTCCCTCAGCGATGCCTAGGTGGTGTGTGCTTCCCTCAGCCGCGCCCTCAGGGTAAGCTTCTTGCAGTAGTGTGCTGAATTGGAGCTTCCTTTACATACAAGCTTCACTCAGCGGTGCCTAGGTGGTGTGTGCTTGCCTCAGCAGCGCCCTCAATGTAAGCTTCCTGCAGCAGTGTGCTGAATTTGAGCTTCCTTTACATACAAGCTTCCCTCAGCGATGCTTAGGTGGTGTGTGCTTCCCTCAGCCGTGCCCTCAGGGTAAGCTTCTTGCAGCAGTGTGCTGAATTTGAGCTTTCTTTACATACAAGCTTCCCTCAGCGGTGCCTAGATAGTGTGTGCTTCCCTCAGCAGTGCCCTCAGTGTAAGCTTCCTGCAGCAATGTGCTGAATTTGAGCTTCCTATACATACAACCTTCCCTCAGTGAGTGCCTAGGTAGTGTTTGCTTCCCTCAGCAGTTCCCTCAGTGCAAGCTTCCTGCAGCAGTGTGCTGAATTTGAGCTTCCTTTACATACACGATTTCCTCAGTGGTGCCTTGGTACTGTTTGCCTCCCCCAGCAGCACCCTCAGTGTAAGCTTCCTGCAACAGTGTGCTGAATTTGAGCTTCCTATACATACAAGCTTCCCTCACTGAGTGCCTAGATGATGTGTGCTTCCCTCAGCAGCGCCCTCAGTGTAAGCTTCCTGCAGCAGTGTGCTGAATTTGAGCTTCTTTTACATACAAGCTTCCCTCAGCAGTGCTTAGGGAGAGTGTGCTTCCCTCAGTAGCGCCCTCAATGTAGGCTCCCTGCAGCAGTGTGCTGAATTTGAGCTTCATTTACATACAAGCTTCCCTCAGCGGTGCCTAGGTGGTGTGTGCTTCCCTCAGCAGCACTCTTGGAAGCTTCCTGCAGCAGTGTGCTGAATTTGAGCTTTCTTTACATACAAGCTTCCCTCTGTGGTGCCTAGGTCGTGTGTGCTTCCCTCAGCAGCGACCTCAGCGTAAGCTTCCTGCAGCAGTGTGCTGAATTTGAGCTTCCTTTACATACAAGCTTCCTTAAGCAGTGCTTAGGGAGCGTGTGCTTCCCTCAACAGTGCTCCCAGTGTAGGCTTCCTGCAGCAGTTTGCTGAATTTGAGCTTCCTTTACATACAAGCTTCCCTTAGCAGCGCCCTCAGTGTAAGCTTCCTGCAGCAGTGCCTAGGTGGTGTGTGCTTTCCTCAGCAGCGCCCTCAGTTTAAGCTCCCTGCTGAAGAGCAGTGTGCTGAATTTGAGCTTCCTTTACATACAAGCTTCCTTCAGCAGTGCCTAGGTGGTGTGTGCTTTCCTCAGCAGCGCCCTCAGTTTAAGCTCCCTGCTGAAGAGCAGTGTGCTGAATTTGAGCTTCCTTTACATACAACTTTCACTCAGCGGTGCCTAGGTGGTGTGTGCTTTCCTCAGCAGCGCCCTCAGTTTAAGCGCTCCCTGCTGAAGAGCAGTGTGCTTAATTTGAGCTTCCTTTACATACAACTTTCACTCAGCGGTGCCTAGGTGGTGTGTGTTTCCCTCATCAGCGTCTCCAGTGTAAGCTTCCTGCAGCAGTGTGCTGAATTTGAGCTTCCTCTATATACAAGCTTCCCTCAGCGAGTACATAGGTAGTGTGAGCCTCCCTCAAGTGTGCCTTCACCTTGAGCTTCTCCCAGCAGGGCGCTCAGTGTGCGCTTCCACCAGATGCGCTTTCAGGCTGAGCTTTTCTCAGGAATGTCCTGGGTGCCAGGTTCCCTCGGCAATGCGCTCAGAGTAAACTTCCCTCAGTGTGAGATCCCCTGAGCAATGCTCTCGATCTGAGCTTCTTCAAATAGCGCTCTAAGTCTAAGCTTCGTCGAGCAGTGCTCTCGGTGCGAGCTTCCCCCATCAATGCGCAGCATGTAAACTTCTCTCAGGAGTTGCCCGACTCCTCAGAGTAAGCTTATCTCTGCAGTGCCTGGTGTTTTGAGTTCCTCTCAGACTTAGATGTGGTTTGAGTGTGGCCTTACTACAGCAGTGAGAGCTTTCCGCTCCAGTTCTCTTATTGAGTTCCCTCAGCACTGTCCTCAGCTGCGCGTGCCCGGGTGTGAGCGCTCCACAGAGCGAGCTTTTCCCTCCACTGCCGGGTGCCCTCAGGCTTAGTATGAGCTTCCCTCAGCAGAGGCCTCAGCCATGCCTCCAGTGCGAGCTGTCCTCGGCGGCGCCCAGGGAGTGTGTGCGCCCTGGGCCTCGACTGCTTCATGCACCACGCACTCATCCCCCCACGCCCCTCCCGCGGAAGTGGTCAGAATGCCTGTAATCTTTAAATGTGCCGCTCGTGCCCCAGGCGAAGATTCCACCCCTTACTTGGCTTCAAGCTCTATTGCGTTTGAATAAACATTTGAACAAAATGGCATGCTCAGACGCAGAGAGTGGAGGAGCCATTTTAGGGGCCCTCTCTGAGCGCAGCACTTCCTTCCACCCCCACCCTCCACCCTCCACCCCTAGCACCAGATCGCACCTGCTGACGCTTTAAGTATAGGTGAGCGAACCAACAAATGAATAGGGAGAGCCGAGCCAAGGGAATGTAAATCATGCAACATACATAACGTAAAATATGATAAAGTCTATGCAAAATTTACACAAATCAATTTCTTTAGCATGCGGAAGCTTTCACATTAATAGGGCACAATATGGCAGTGCATTGAGAAGTACTTATTAAAAGTGATAGTTTTGTACAAATGGTAGCCTGAACTCACAACTTTGAAAGTGCTTTTATACACAATAACGAAAAAAAGCGTTTTGGTCAAATGAAATATTTGCTTAAGAATACACAATTTAAGCCGGGAAACTGCGATTTATCCAGGTTTACCAGTTTCACTTTTTTTTATGCAGATTTATATAGCGCGAACTCGACCCGAAGGTATTGGAGCGCTTTACATGAGCACCGGTTACTTACACAAGGACAACACATTCAGGCACTGGGAGATTAAGTGATTTGCCCAGAATCTCAGGATATGGACGCGACCCCGAGGCTCGAACCCTGGTTTCCAGCACCAAAGTCGGCAGTCTAGCCGTCAGACCACATCCTCTCCCCTACAGCCATTAAATGGGGCATCTATTTGTCTTTCCTTATGTTAAGGCTTTGTTTTTACCACCTAGTGCATTTTGTGAAGTTTTAAAATATAGCACAAACTCGACCGGAAGGCCTAGTGCTTTACATGAAAGCCAGTTTAATTACACAAGGTCACATGCATTGTTTATAGGCATTGGGAGATTAAGTGATTTGCCCAGAATGAGAGGATCTTAAGCCTAAGCCACGTCGAGACTCAAACCTGGGTAGAGTCAGGGAGGCAGCAAAAGCTACATGAAAGCTCGGCTCATTATGGATTCTAGGTTCCAACAGGACCTCGAGCTGGGCCAGAGCCAGGTTTCAGGCTCGAGACTGGCTCGAGATTTCAGTGGCTCGCCCACCTCTAGTTTTAAGGCATGGGCAAGTGGGCAATTGCCCAGGACCTCCACCTTCCAAGTCCCCCCCCCCCCCAACAGTAAACTTATTATATCTGTATATACCTCACCGATGGGCTTCTGACCACATTATTATTGATAATACTATGTCAAACTTATAGTAGTCCTTGTACAGGTATTTCGCTCCTAGTCTTGCGTCTCTAAATGTGTTTGGTTTTAATGTGCTTTGCTAGTATGATACTTTGTCGGTGACATAAGCAGTATGAATGAGATGTGTTGGTATGTATGGTAAGGTGTGATGTTGGATGGGGCTTGAGTAAGGAGTTTCTTAGAGAGAGTGTATGCATTGATACTACTGATTTTAAGTTGTTCTACATAACTGTTTTATAAATATATAAATATAAATATATATATATATATATTTTTACACTACCATGTATTAGATAACTGCTTTTATCCCTAATTATATACAGTATTTCTATCTTCAATGTATGTATTACGATATTTCTGGTTTTATATGTTTTAACCAGAGTTCTATTGTTTACATTGTTTGGGCACTTGCCCAGGATCAAACATCAAAAGAGTCTGTTTGCCATGTATATTATAGAGAGGCGGGACTTGCAATGGGTTTTAACACTATTTAAGCTATGAGGGTTTCAGAGCGTGTCATGTGATCAAGACCGTAAGGTCGAAACGCGTCATGCTGAGCACTGGCTCATGAGTATTTTTGCTGAATTTGGATTTGCACTGCTAACTAAATAAAAGAAACTTGCTGGAATGCGCTGTGGTCCGCACCTGTTGTTTCGCCGTCAAGTGGTGGAGCAGGATTGTGTTGTTTCATATATATATATATATATATATATATATATATATATATATATATATATATTGACGATTATATTTGCTAATAGTTGTGTACATAAAATATTTGTGAAAGCAAAAGAGGAAAAAATGATAGAATAAATGAATGTGCTCTCACAAGAATAGTCTTGGAATTCTATTAGTTTTGAATCACAGGGCTCCTTTGCGACTTGCTAGCGCGCACAGTTTATTAGTGACTGATACCGCTGCTATATAACAGAGTAGGCAGGTTGTTTTCCACTTGAGTTTTTGTACTTACCCTGCTCCTGGCTATTTAAGTCTCCATCAGGGGCCCTCTTCTTTTGTGTAGCAAAAAGTTTCCCTGTGCCTATGAAAAAGTAATGAATTTGACGTTGTCTAATGCAACTGATGCTCGGGTAAATAAAGCGCTCCATTACTATCGGGTCCAGCTTGCGCTATATAAAATGGCAAAATAGAGTGACCAGGTATGGAATGCGCTTGGTTGTATGATGGTACAACGCATGTCTCAACCACGACCACGTCTTTACCATGCTTGCCTTTACCACGCAATTTCTTGGTAAAGACATGATTGGTAAAGAGAAATGTGGTAAAGATTACAGCCCCGCCCCCAGCCCTGAAAACTGTCCCTTGTCCCCCGCCCGAGCCCTAAAAATTGACTCCACGCCCTAAAAACTACCCCGACCCAGCCCTCCCCGCCACGAGGCCTAAAACTGCCCCAGCCCTGAAAACTGTCCCTTCCCCCTGCCCCGAGCCCTAAAAACTGACCCCACGCCCTAAAAAGTACCTTGACTCCAGGCCCCTCTGAAGACCTAAAAACTACCCAGACTCCCCCTGCCCTGAGTTCTAAAACCCAGCCCCCAGCCCTATAAACAACCCTGACCACCCTGAGCCCTAAAAACTACCCCACCCCGAAAAACTACCCCACCCCACCCCACCAAAACACAGCCACAGCCCCACTTATTTGACCGTATCCTCCCCCAATTCTTCCTCTTCCTGCCCGCCCATTCCAGCATCTAGACCGCCCACTGCCTTAAACACGCATATGCGTGGTCAAGGCAAGCGTGGTTTGGGCTGCGGGGAAACGGCACATATGGCTTAGCCCGTGTTGTTAAAGCCGTTTCCCAATGCGCACGGCTGCTCAGGCCCAACCAACACAAAAAGTTCCAGAGGCCAAGGAAGAAATGTGCAGAGGGAGTTGAACGACCACCCTTGGAGAAAAGTCCCCAACAACCCGGGGCGGGAGTAAATTGGAGAGCCGAGCTCCATAGACTCCCACAGAGGGTCAACCCCGTTTATTCAATTAATTAACTTAGAAAGATTTCTCTTGCAACAAACAGTCCACAAACAAAGCCACATCACCTCATTATACACAGATATTCCTGATACAATAAACAACAATGTGAGTTACACAGGGTCATTAGGGCGTACTTTGCAGGAGTGGTAACACAGAGAAAGAGGAAGGGTTTCATCATCAGTTCAAACCTGGCAAAGAGGCCAGCAATAGAATAGACACGAGAACGAGCAGCCCTAACGCCCCTGGAGGTGGCCCAGGTGAGGCCAAGACAGGAATGGGCAGGGAGGCTGAGCCACCTTCCCCCTCAAATGTGATCACAAGAGGCCAACAACTACAACCACTGAGGCCCTCATCCCCCGGCTCCCAAGAGACGTGGAGGGTCCAATAGGCCTCAATGCTCAGGTCCCAAATGTTGAGGTGGCCCACAAAGAGGCCAAGAGTTGAAAGGGTACCGGAGAGGCCAGAGAACAGAGTGAGGGTTATGACCAAACCACCGCTCTGTAACTACGCTTCGGGTCGTTGCTTGGAGGTGTACCACGCTCTTCGACTTCTGCTTGGGGTGACACCCCCACCCCCCACTGTTTTAATATAGTTTAGTTTACTCTATTAGCAATAGGATGGAATACATACACACAAGTATTAATTCTTCAAATTGTTACAATTTAACCAGTCCGTTTATTAATATTGTGAATGAACAGCAGACACGGGGTTCTCTCTGGCTACAACATGCAGGTAAACCTTCCGAAGTCGGCGAGTATTATAAATTGCTAATATTAATAAGAGAGATCCGTCCGTGTTTATTGTCTTGGAAATGTAAAGTCACCATAAACGGCAATCGTTAAAGGGAATATGAATTTTTAGAAATCTGACTGTTCCGTGCCAAGACAAAAATCATGGACGGATCTCTTTCATGAATGTTAGTAAACAACCACCGACTCGCACCATAAGAAAGCGTGTTGATCTATTGTAGATAGAGTGAAACACGTGTCAGGTTTTCAACAGATAGCTTATAATAACATCATAAAGCAGTGCTTAATTTGTAAAAGAATGAGTGCCGGTGCCCAAAGATCAGCTCAGACCCCGAGGCCGGTGCAATTAAATGTCAGCGCACCAGGTACCAAGGCTGCACAGGCTTCAATCGACCTCACTCACGCCTCTCTAATCCACTTTTAGACACCTCCGGCCCCTACATCTCACTCTTGCAGGTTCCTTGTCTCTCCTTCAGAGACCTTTTTCCATCTTTTTCTTCCCCCTTTTTATGCTTTGACTCTCTTGCTCTCTGGAGATGTCGGGTGGATCAAGAAAAATAAGCACCGGTACCCAGAAATCAGGCCCGGTGGCCCTCGCCGGCAACCACCGGCTCAAATTAAGCACTGACTGGTTGATGAAATCATAACTTTAAAGATTGAATCCTTGATGGCACTCGCCTATCTTCTCATCTATAGAAAGATAATCCTCGGGAACAAACAGTACGGTCCTGGAAATGGACCCTACTCAGGCCCCTCCACCCTAACCCCCCGCGCGCAACTCCACGGAACCCCAGAAAGACCAGGAGTACATTGGACCGGCAGACCCCCCTCCGGCTCCACCGGTACTCCCCGGAGAGGCCGGGGTGCAGCTGGCCTGGAGGCTGAGTTTCCTCCTCGCCCCCGTGACTCCCCAAGATACCAGCGGTGCTGTAGGCTTGCTCTCGGCCCCCAATACCTGGGTGTTGTGAGTACTCACAGCGTTGGCTGGACCTCATCGAGGCGCTGGCGCTTCTCTCCCTCTCTTGATTAGTGGTCTGAGACCCCCCAGCTCATCCCCTTGAAATACCGTTGGACCTCTAATCCTTACTGGCAGGGGCAGCCAATCAGAGGGCCGGGTCCGGGAGCTCCTGGCTCAGGAGGGCGAGGGGTGGGGCACACCTTGCCGTTATGTGTGCCGTTATGTGATCGCATGTATGTCCTGTGCCCGGACACAGGCTTGGGGGCTGCTCTTACTCTAAGAGGGCGGTGTTATTTGCAGTAAAGCACAGGCTGTTTATGTGTCCGTAAATAGTTCTTCTTCAGGTGCTGCCGACACTAAGAGGATTAATGCTCAAAGCCACAGGAGGCCAAGTGACTGCTTGCGCCAGAGATCAGGGATGGCGAAGGGGTGGGGGGGAAGGGGGGTGTTTGTCAAACACCAGCAGGCACCAGGAGCCTGCCTGAGACCAGAGGTCCCCTCCCAGAAGGTCCTACCGAGGTCAGGGACTAGTCACTTAAGCCTCCTCTCTGATGCCAGTCACCAGAGCTCGCTGATGATAGTCACTCGGTCTCCCCTCTCCCAGAAACCCTACAGCGCTCTGAGACCAGTCTCCAAGCTTCCTTCTCCCCAAAGTTACTACTGTTCTTTGAGAGGAGTCATCGACTTGGGGTCTCTAGTTGGCTGCGGCTTGCACCTTGTCCAAGTAGGGACCCTTAGTCTAGTCATGGTAAGGAAGTTACACACCGAAGATAACCGCTGATAACCCCCTTGGTAGCTTGGCACAAGCAGTCAGGCTTATCTCCGAGGCAATGTGTAAAGCATTTGTACATAAACACACAGAAACACTGTGAAAACACCACAAAACGACACCACACCAGTTTAGAAAAATAACCAATATTTATCTGAATAAAACAAGACTAAAATGACAAAAATCCAACATACATATTACTTTTAAAAGGTTCAAAATAGTTCAGTCCATAGGAAACTATGGATGCAATACTTTTCTCACAAAGTACCAGGGATGAACCAAAATCAAAGACAAAACAAGCATTTACAATGCAATAGGTCTCGCCACTGCGAGTTTTTGAGCTATTGGCATTGTAAATGGCAATGCCTTTTATAAAAAATTAAAAGGCATTGTCATTTACAATACCAAAAGCAACACCCATTGCATTGCAGAGCGTGGTGTCCGTGAAGCGGGCGCTGCGCACAATAAAGTTGACAGGATATAATCCTGACAGGGTATATGGGCTTCTGAAAAAAATATTGGAAAAAGAATGTATTTGTTTAGAACTCTAGATAGGAAGTCGAGAGCTTTGCATGAATACGGAATTCGCAATTTACCATGCCATCTAATTAAAGATTTCCGGCGACAAAAATATTTTGATGCAAAAATGATTTTAGGTAGATGCATCTTTGACTTCGGAGTAGAGAGAGACAGAAGGGGTACATTTAAACAGGACTCGCTCCTTTCGGTTACTGTAAGAAATTCACTCAATCGCAAAAGACAGTCAAAATTTTAAATTGTTAATGAAAGTATAAAGCATCATCCACACGGGAAAGTATTATAGGACAAAACATGTATGAACCAATAATAACCTAAAACGTCTGCTTCCAAAGCAAACTTTCATTTGTGTCCTCTCTCTACACACGCAACGTGCGTCCTGAGGACCACACCTGGCTGTCTGTCCAGCTCCCAATGTCCATCAGTTTACCCGCCGGCAGTCTTCTAAAGATCTGTGGTCCAATCACTGGAATACCATCATCATCAAATAGCTTTATTCGACGTTTTCAGTCATAAAAGCACACAATTATACACAAATCATTAAAAGACAATAAAATCACCATTGGGTAATGCATAAAATACCATAAAAACATTAATTACAATTATAATTCATGACATTTCTTCAATATATGTCAAAGGAAACTCTCACTGAACATACTATAAATTTCGAGACCCAAAACTTTTTCCTGTTTTTAAAGGCTACAATTATTAAATTCATAGCTTTAGTGGCAACCGACTTTAAGTTCATAATATTATTGACCCCCACAATAAAACTATACAATACACCCAATCTGCCTATCAATTCAATGTCTTTTTCTGAGCCTTCTGAAATCACACATTAATTTTTCCTTGCGAACATGCCCTGATTATCCAAGCCCACCCCAAAAATTTAGCCATTGCTATGGCTAGTGCTTCCTTGGTATCACTTCTTAATATTCTAAGTGCTTGGTTCGCACCTCTTGTTCCCAATAGCTTACATATAGGGCGCAACCAGGCCCGGCGTGGGGCATGGTAACCTGCGCATTCAAACAAAAAATGGCCCATTGTTTCCTTTTTAATCAGACAGACTGGGCACAACTCAATATGTGCATTAGACCACTTGCTTGTGAAAACTCTTATAGGCAGAGTACCTATCCTGAACTGAAAATACAGTTTCCGCTCTAGGGGTTTAAGAATGCAGTCCCAATAATATTCAAGCCTTGGCATAGATTTATGCTCTAGAAAAAGTCCCGTTAGGGATGAGGGGTCAAACCTAGCTTCCGTACAGTTAAGGACCTTTTCCCAGTATTTAACCTTTAAAATCTTTTTGGGTGGGAAAACATTATTTTTCGGGTCCTCCCATAATTGGCTCATGCCAAGTTCCACTAAAGATCGTTTTAACTCCCTGAGCCATTTTATCTGATGCTGCGTGTCTGCCTTAATTACGTCTAAAAATCCAGCTGCATAATCTGCTAGTTCTGGGGTGGACCACAGCCTACGCCAATACAAAAGAGGGCAAATTTTGGCTAGATGTACTATAGGCTTCCTCCCCAAATCATACAACAGTGGATATATAGGTGTACTTTGCGGCAGACGAGTAATATGCCTAAAAAACTTGTTTTCGGAGATTGAGAGTTTAGATAAATCCTCATATCCCCAGAGCTCAGCACCATACAATGCAGAGCCCATCACCTTCATATTATATATTTCTAAAACTGGACTTATTGGCTTGTGGAATGAGGAATTAAATTCTCTTTGAAGTGCTCCTGTTAATTGCCGATGTTTTAGGGTTGAGATGTCAAGTTGATGCGCCCATTTTAGCCCTTCCTGTATGTTCACTCCCAAATAGGTAAACTCCTTGACTTGCTCTAGTAGGAGATTACTCATATATATACCTCCCCTAAAAACCCTGTGCGGATTAAAAACCATCATCTTTGTCTTTGACACATTGACCTCCAAGCCACGCCTTGAGCAGAACTCCTCAAAGATGGTAAGTGCTCTTTGGAGTCCGCTTGGTGTCTTGGAAATGATCAATGTGTCATCCGCAAACATTAGTATCGGCACTTTTACTCCTGCTAAAGTGGGGGCATCAGTTGGGGTCGACAACATGAAATCCACTATCCCGTCAATATATAGACTAAATAGTGTTGGGGCCATCACACAACCCTGCCGCACCCCCTTCTCAACTGGGAAGGGTTCTGTGAGCTCTCCCTGTTTACCCCACCTGATCTTGGCAGTATTAGCCTCATGTAACCGGGCCACTAAAGTCAGTAAGTCTAGGGGTAGGCCCATCTCCTGCAACACCTGCCAAAGTTTTCCACGCGGTACGAGGTCAAATGCCGACCGAAGGTCGACAAAGACCGCATACAGACTTCCTTTGCCCAGTACAACTGTCTTCCAAAAAAGTAAGGTGAATCTAAATACTTGATCAATTGTGCTGGTAGATGATCTAAATCCAGCTTGAAAGGAGGATAAAATACTAAATTCATCAATCCAGCACTGTATTTTATTTAGGACCAGCCTACCCATGATTTTTTGGGCAGCATCTATCAAGCTTATTGGTCTGTAATTACCTGGACGCGCTCTATCCCCTTTCTTAAAAACAGGAATAATTTCAGCTCCAGCCCAGGAAATTGGGACAGCAGCACCCCGAGCTATAGAGTTTGATAGCAAATAAAAATACATACCCCAGCTCTCAATATCGTAAAGGAATACATCCCCCGGAATACAATCTGGGCCCGATGCCTTACCAGTTTGAATAGTTTTGAGCACTTGCTTTACGTCTTGTATAGTAAAATATATCTCCTTAAAAAAACATTTAGTAAAACAGCACTCCAGGTCACTCACTTCAACAGCATACTGGGGCTTAAAATAGTTAACCCACTCTTGCTGGGCGACATAATTCGAGGGTGCAATAGCACGTCCCCCACTGCCCCATTTGTAAACATCCCAGAACTGTTTGGCATTTCTCCCTACACAAGCGACCCTGAGTTCCTCCCAACGACTATTATCCCATTCCTTTTTGGCCTTAGCTATTGCTATGCGATAACTAGCTCTTGCTTCTTGAACTGACGACAAAACACCCACTTTTATAGCCCTTCCTACTGCTACACGTGCCTCTTTACAGTTCTTATTATACCATTTATGGAATACATACATGCAGCAGGCCGCCTGTTTTAGAAAAACAAAATTAGGGTACACTGGGAGTCAGACTGGGGCAAAACAGGCCTGACTGAACACCCACGAGAGAAGGGGAACTCATTCATAAATCGAGATTTGAGAGTTTTCACAGTGTATATTGTTTGGTAGCTCCTGGGGTCAAGTAATGCCTCGGATCACATTTGGCCAGTTATTATGCAAAACTGGATAGGATTTTCAAGTGCCTTTGCAAAGGTTGAACCAATGGGTAAATTAATGGTGAGCGGTGCATTTGAAAGCGCATAAATGAGCTTGCCCTGCACAAGGAGAAAGAGAGAGACAGGAAAGGCGAGAGAGAAAGGCGAGAGAGAAAGGCGAGAGAAAAAAAGGCGAGAGAGAAAGGCGAGAGTGAGTGAAAGCGTTTGCGTGTGTGTGTGAGTGTCATGTGTTTGTGATATTCCAGCAGTGTGCTTGCACACAGGTACAGCCCAGTCCCTTTAACTGCTTTAGTCGTCTGTTTCAGCTCATACATTAGCCATGAAGTAACCATGAAGAGACCATATCTCTTGTGCCACAAATGAACCCTCGTTAGCTAGCCCAAGGAAACAGCCTACACCAGCCGTATGGCCCAGCCTTCTAAAACTGCCCTATTATAAGCTAGACCAGTCCAAGCCTGGGTTCACAGACCCAAATCAGAGCTGTAAAGAGAGAACCGCCGTTCCAGAATCTACACCCTCCCTACAGTCATCTAGGCTTCGGCAATTCATTACCACTACACATCACAAAACAAAACTGTCAACTTTACCTTACACTGGACTATCTAAACCAGACTTTCCGTCCCCTATACTCAACCATTGGGTTACAACCTATAAGGTAGCGGTTCTGGCTCCTGCTGGAACTGGTCAAGAGTAACGATACTGTCACATGAAGATGAGTGATAAACAGAAAATGTTTTCAGGGCCTCTCTTCTTGGCCAATGCTCTTGGCCAACCTGATTGGACAATTTGACAATTAAACATTTGTTTTACCTATTAGATCTGTTTTCTCCTCCATTCCCTTCTTTAGTAACAGGCTTTAGGAATCGCTTTTTACTTCTTAGTAGATGCATACTTAGCACGTGTTTGTCAGCACTCCCCTGGTCTACATGTAGGAGCAATGGAGACCACTACCTCAGCTGCTACTGCTAAGCTAGGAATGGTGACGCCTTCCCTACACCAGAAAAAGGTTCGGAACGCTTTATTCAAACAAAAAGGATGCCCTCCCACGCTTCATGGAAGGACCTAGTTCACACACAGCATCAGAAACAACCATCGGGTTTGTGTATGCATGTTCTTTACACCTCACACGGTTGAGACAATCAGACACGTGAAGCCTTCAGATACATGGCTCAAATACCTTATGGGGAACACTTTCCATCAAGGCCACTCTGCAAAGACATATTTTTCCCCATCACCCATGTTCGCACCTGTCTGCAAACAATGTCAAGATAAAGCGCTGCAAGACCACACTAGTGAGGCTGGGCGCAACACAAAGATCAAATCACAGCAACAATGCGAGGGAGGTTTGGGAGGTCAGGAAGAGTCTGCTGGGTGGCTGCAATAATTCTCAAAAGGTTGTGAATAACGGTTCATTCCACTTTTTGGTTCTGAGACACACTTTCCTCTGAAAGCCTAGTCAGGTTTACGGCATAAGTAGACCATCGTGGAATCAGTCAACCGCACATTCCAAAAGTAAAGACTGTATTGGGTTCAAAAAATCCTTTTCACTATAGAAGTAAACAAGCTGTCGCGAGTTGGTGACCCACTGAGAAGCGATCGGAGAAAGCCACATGCGCGCGTTGTGCCTCACAGAATGCCTGAAACGCCGAGAGCAAAAGAGACGGCCGTGCGCGTGCACATCTCCTGTCCGTACGCGTGCACATCTCCTGTCCCCCTTCCGAACAAAAATCGACGACAATAGATCTTGCCAAGCGAGCAGCGCATGCGCTGCGTCGCTAGGCGAGACCTAAAAAGTTGGGGGGTGCCCAGGGCACAGGATGACTTTGCAACACAAACACAGAAGAGTTTTGTACCGCACAAATCCTGAACATGCTCTCTAATGTGATAATGAAGAAAAAGGAGACACAATGAAATAAAACATTTGCCGAGGATCACACAATTTGGTCTAGTGTGTCAAATGGGATTGATCCCAGGTTTTCTGGATTTTCATTGTGCACTTCTGCCACTAAATGGGGATCTCTTCTTGCTCTCCTTTTTTTACATTAAAATATTGCTGCTTTGTTTTTAATTTTTTTTACATAATGTAAAAGCATGGATGGCTCGCAGAAGCCACATGGAAGCTCGGCTCATTTTTGGGCTTGACAGTCCACAAACACCTCCAGCTGAGCCAGAGCCCGGCCTATACCTCGTACTTTCAGTGGTTCATCCACCTCTATCCGTGAATTTATGAGAAATTTGTATATAAAAAAAATTCTGTTAAAAGTGTACCAGATAGACCCCCTTCATCATGAAGTGGTATATCTGGCCCTCTGCGATCAGACTAACCAGGTTCCCGGAATCTTTTAAGTTGTAGGTCTGAGAGAGCAGGCGCGGCATGTGCTGCGCAGACCCATCTCTCTCTCAATAGGGATCATTCCATGAATGCTGGAGAATGGATTGTATTACACCAATAATATAGCAAAAGCTCACAATTTGTTCCGCTAGTACCATACTTGTGTCGCAAAAATTAATTTCATATGTACCACATGTATACACGCTATACACATAATCCCCTTATTTAGTTTGTTTTGTGTATGGCCAAACGTGCTGCTTTCCTTCACAGTTGTTTCAGACATGTATGTGGGTGCACACACAGTCCGACAGGTCAGTGGATGCAGAAGGGAGACTAGCATGGGTTCTGGCATCCTCGGACCGGTGATGCAGCTGCCAGGGCTACATGTTTGAGGATTGGTGGGTGATGAGAGAGAGAGAGAGGGTTGACAAACCAGGCATTAAAGTGTAGTCTGACATGGCGATGTGCAAGCATTTCCTGAGGAAAAAAAAGTGGAGGGTTACTAGGGGGGGAATCATCTTACCCGAGGTAATTAACGGACACTGTGCCCAGTCCTGAACTTTCCACCTACAAGTCATTGATTTCAGGCGTGTTAGTTGAAGGGAAGCAAAACAAGAATACAACACCCAGAATGCATTAGGCTATCACACAAAAGTCCAGGACTAAAGTTATCTCCACTTCAAGGGGGTGGGAGGTGTCACACTTTGGGATACATAGTTAGGGCGGGCCAGAGTCATTCTAAAGTAGGACGTGTGCAGTGAGGGAATGCCCTTCAAATTTGTGACAGTGTCCAGGCACAATTAAATGTAATATTTCACTTCGTCAATAGCACGGTTTGGAATGTGGCGCTGAAATGGCTTTTATCATCTATTCCAGTGGGAGTTAGTGGAGGTATTTTAGGTTGGGTTTTTGTGTGGCGTTTCTTTTTTACATGTTGAGGCATACATATGCAAATTTGTGCCATGCAAATTAGTTTACATGGATATCAGTAACAAAAGCAACATGAGAAGCATGAGAACGCATACAAATTGCATGTTAGGAAAAACATTTAACCAATTCCACTCATGTTTACTTAATTGGGTGTACAAATTGTGCTAAGCATTGGAATGGTTAGCTCACTGTAATGGCTTAGAAGGCATTCCTGCCCAATGTCTGCAGGAAAGACAGATAAGCGGAGGAAGAGTCTTATTTTAACGTCTCACCTCCAGACAGCTAGAACTATTGTGGACAAGGAGTCAACCCATTGCTTATGGTTGGCTTTCTTGGAAGTCTTGCCATTGTAGTTTAGCATCAGCAAAAATCTTTTTTTTTAATGGTTTTGCCAATTCTGAACAAGAGAGACAGAGAGAGACCAGTTGGGCTGCTTTTGCAAAGCTAAAAACTGAAGGCCTATTGGCTTAGCCAATGCTTGTGTTTCGTTTGGGCCAGAGGATTATCAAAGGTAGAGGAATGCATGCCATACGCTGTCCACAAGCAACAAGAACTCCCACATATTAGGTGCACTGCATTTTTCACATTTTGTTCCATCCTCTTCCAACACCCCTGACATCCATCGACCACGCTGCCAGCAAGAGATAAACATTCAGCTGCGCTCTTTGCGTTGGGAGGAGCAGGCTTTGCGTGCAGCAACATTGGTGTACATGGATATTCACCTCAATGTCCAAGAAGCCGCCAAAGCCACAACACGTAGGTCAAGCGGTGGCCGGTCAGGTAAGAGAAGGGCATGGCGTGTCCCTGCTCCATCAGAACACTGATTTCCTATCCTCAGCAGACAAGCCCCACAACCACTCCAGGTGCGCACCTGCCCGCTGGAAGCTAGTCTTCGAGTATGCTAATGACGAGAGCTCGTCCTCTTATACGAGGGACTTTTCTGCCCGCTGCGCCAGATTGGCACAAGCACCACGAGGTTCCAGGACTCACGAAGCTCCTTGAACTGAGAGCTGAACAGTGCCAGCGGCACATTTATGTTCCTGGCCCAGACTATTGCCATGTTTAGCACCATGTGCGGCACTTCATACTGCCACACCGTTAAGTGTTCCAACAACGGGCTACCGGGCCTGGACGTCTTTTATAAACCCATATATAAAAACGTATCTTTCACATTTATAAAAGCGGAAGACCATACGTGGCACTTGGCTCTTCTCCGAATCTGAGCAACGCCTCTTCCCTGCAGCTAAAAACACACTGGCCTGTTCGGCTGCTCTTCAGACAAAGCTAGAGCGGTGTATTTTCATCTGTAAACAAACATGACAAGTGGTGCGCGCACGCGCGCCACAGCTAAGCATGTGATTTCAATTATCACGCCTGTGTCTGGGTGCGATAATTGAAACCACATGGCCTATTGGTGTCTATTACGCGCACCAAGCGCGTAATAGACACCAATAGGCCATGGGCGGAGCAATGCGCCCGCCTTTGGCCAATTGCGTGCAGTCTTTTATAAAAAGACGCACGAAAAGGCCAATGGGGTAGCACAAAAGGAATCGCACACGCACGAGCGTGTGCGATTCCTAGGTCAGTGCGGAATCCCCGTTTTTCACCCACTAAATGTCTCGCGCTGCGCGAGCACTGCTGCGCAGTGCAACGCTAGGCGCGAGACCTAAACAGTAGCAGGGGAGGTGAGGCGCCGGAAAATCAAAGTGATGCGTTAGTTTCCTTACTCCCATGGGAGGTGATGTGTTGGTTTCTTATTGCCAGGGGAGGTGATGCGTTGGTTCCTTACTGCAGCACAAGGGAGGTGATGTGTCGGTTCCTTACTGTCAGGGGAGGTGATGCATCAGTTTCCAGAAATGTGGCCTCAGTTCCTTACTACTGGGCAACCTCGATGAAGAACTCGCCACACAGGTGCGATGAGTCGAAAATCCAGACATGCTGGGTCAATGTGGTGGCGGCGAAATAGGCACTGCATCGATCTTCCAGCTGCGAGCAGGTGATGCGTCGATTTCTTTGGCTGCACAGCAGGGCCTGCGTCGGAGTCAGAGAGGGTGCCACGGACGTCAGTGACAGTCCTCGGGACTCGGGCTGCGGCGATCTTTTATCCGCATGACAAGTGCTGAGTCAATTCTTCATCCACACCACAGCGATGTGTTGGTTTTTCAACTGCACGGCATTGCTGCTACAGGAAAAAAAAGCGCTGAAGGTTGATCCGTGGATTTTCTACAGTCCTTTGCAGCAAAGCTACCTCCAAGGGCCAGAACTGGAATTGGCACCACTTGGCAGGTCAGAACTCCCAACAGAGGAGTTCAGGGGCTGTGGGTGAAGTCTTTGATGGCCCTGGGACTTTTTAGCAGGAGGCAAGCGCACACACAAGCCATTGGAGAACCTTGGAAAGCAGAATACAGAAAGCAATGTCCAGTCCTTAGAGGAGGTGGAGCGGGCCCTTCACGCAAGTCAGGGTGGTAAGGCTCTGGGCCCAGACGGGGTCCCCGTAGATATATTTAAATCAAACGTCTCCATGTGGGGGCCCCTGTTGGTACAGGTGCTTAATGCCAGCTGTAGCACCAATTTTTTACCTACCTGGGTAGTATCCACTATCGTGCCAATCTTTAAAAAGGGCGACAGGCAGGACCCAGGGTGGTACAGACCTATTTCCCTGTTGGATGCTATAACGAAGGTAGTAGGCAGAGTTCTACTTGAGCGCCTTCAGGATTGGGCTGAAGAGAACTCTGTCCTGTGAGACCTGCACTACGGCTTTCGGGCCGGTCTGGGGACTACAGAGCAGGGCCTAAATCTTTCTCTTCTGGTGGGGAAATACACAAGGGCTAAGAAAGGGAACCTGTTTTTAGCATTTGTGGATCTCACAGCCGCTTTTGACTGTGTGGTCCACACTAAACTATGGTCAATTTTAGAAGTTATGGGGGTTGAATCAAATATTATTTATTTTCTTAAACGTTTTTATTGTGATGCCAAGGCACGTGTGCGCTATGGTTTGAGGGGAGAGTGCTCAGAAGCCTTTCCGATTAGGAGTGGAGTCAGACAGGGCTGTGTCCTGGCCCCGTTCCTTTTTAATCTGTATATAAATGGATTGGGGGAGGCCCTTCTTAAGGACAACCAGGACTTTCCCTCAGTAGCTGGTCGTCCAATTCCAGCCCTTTTGTACGCGGACGACGCGGTGCTGATGTCTCGTACCCAAGTAGGCCTTCAGCGTGTCTTGGATAGCTTCTCCCTCTTTATGAAAGAGCTATGCCTAAGAGTAAACTCATCCAAAACTTTTATCATGCGCTGTGGTAATGTCATCAAGAAGCATAAGGATATGTTTGTGGCAGGGCAAAAGATTGGGGTTGCAAAGAAATTCTCATATTTGGGCATTCTCTTTGCCTATAATGATACCTGGGTACAAGCAGTTTCAGCTAAAAAACTGGTACTTCTACGTACTACATCTGCCTTAACTACTTTTGCCAGAAAATTGGGAAAAAGACCCCCTGTGGAGCTCATAAAGATCTATAAAGCAAAGTGCGTTTCAGCGGCAGTCTATGGGAGCGGGGTTTGGGGGGGGTTTGCTGACCTGCTCCCAATTCAGAGAGTAGAAAATTCTTTCCTAAGATACATTTTATCCTTACCGAATGGCTCTTCTGCATGCGTTTGTCATGCAGAATTAGGACTCCCATTTATCTCTGATCTAATTAGGCTTGAACCTGTGCTCCTATGGCACAGATTGTGGTTTAAAGATGAGGCCAAATTGAACAGAGAAATTCTTTCAGATATTTTGAAACTGGAAGGAGCAATGAGGATACCATGGCTAAGATATGTGTGTAATTTTCTAAAAGATCTTGGCCATCTTGAGTTCTTTACTAATCCTAGCACGCTTAGGACTATAACAAGGAAGGAACTAAGAAAAGAGGGTATGCTGCTGCTAGACTCTAATAGAATGTCATCTGAGATCTTGAAACCCACAATTCTGCACAATCAGATGGTTTTAACTACTTTTAATATTCAACCCTACTTAACCTTTGTACAAGGTGCTTATGATAGGTTTTTATTGACCAGTTTTAGGTTGGGAGTCTTTCATCGACTAGTCACTTTCCCTACAATGAATGACTGGTCTCAAAACCTCCAACCCTGCCCTTGTGATAATTCTTCCCCACAGTCCACGATTCATGTCATCCTTTTTTGTAAATTCTACTCTGCTGTAAGGGCCTTGCTTTTATTACCTATTCTTAAACAGTTTGGGCTACGCCAATGTCGACCTGCCTTACTGGCTCTAAAATATTTAGACAATGAGCATAGAGTTTTTAGGGTATTAATTTTCCTGAAAAAAGTTTTGTCCCATAGGAAACAATTGTTTATTATTTGATTTATTGTGCTGAGAGCTTTTTTCTAGTTTAATACTGTTTTAACTTCTTAGGTCTGGAGCCTAAGTTAACTCATGTGTGAACTTTTAACTGCATGAATCAATCAATCAATCAATCACAGAATTTGTAAAGCGCACTACTTACCCGCGAGGGTCTCAAGGCGCTAGGGAAAAAGAGGGGGGGGGGGTGCTGCTACTGGTCAAACAACCAAGTCTTGAGTAGCCTCCTGAAGGTCAGCAGGTCTTGGGTCTGTCGTAGGCTTAGTGGAAGGGTGTTCCAGGTCTTGGCGGCGAGGTGGGAGAAGGATCTGCCGCCGGTGGTAGTTCTTCGAATGCGAGGGACGGTGGCGAGGGAGAGGTCGGCGGAGCGGAGTTGGCGGTTGGGGACGTAGAAGAGGAGTCGTCTGTTGAGGTAGGCTGGGCCAGTCTTGTGGAGTGCCTTGTGTGCGTGGATGAGGAGTTTGAAGGAGATTCTCCTGTCGACGGGGAGCCAGTGCAGGTTCCTCAGGTGGGGGGTGATGTGGCTGTGGCGTGGTACATCGAGGATCAGGCGTGCGGAGGCGTTTTGTATGCGTTGCAGTCGCTTGATGAGCTTGGCCGGGGCTCCCGCGTAGAGGGCGTTCCCATAGTCAAGTCTGCTACTGACGAGGGCCTGGGTGACTGTCGGGATCCACCTGTAGATCTTGCGAAGCATGCGGAGGGTGTTGAAGCAGGAGGATGAGACTGCGTTGACTTGCTTGGCCATGGAGAGCGTTGAGTCGAGGATGACTCCCAGGTTGCGTGCGTGGTCGGTGGGTGTCGGGGCTGCTCCCAGCGTCATTGGCCACCAGGAGTCGTCCCAGGCTGAGGGGTTGGAGCCGAGGATGAGGACCTCTGTCTTCTCCGTGTTCAGTTTTAGTCGGCTGATCTTCATCCAATCGGCGACGGCCTTCATTCCTTCATGGAGGTTGGATTTGGCGGCGAGGGGGTCCTTGGTGAGGGAGAGGATCAGTTGAGTGTCGTCGGAGTAGGAGACTATGTTGAGGTCGTGCTGTCTGGCGATGCGTGCGAGCGGGGCCATGTAGATGTTGAACAGTGTTGGGCTGAGGGACGATCCCTGGGGTACGCCGCAGATGATCTCGGAGGCTTCGGATCGGAATGGTGGGAGGCGGACTCTCTGGGTTCTGCCGGCGAGGAAGGAGGTGGCCCATTCCAGGGCCTTGTCTCGGATCCCTGCGTTGTGGAGGCGTGCGCATAGAGTGCGGTGGCAGACAGTGTCGAAGGCGGCGGAGAGGTCCAGCAGGATGAGGGCTGCGGTCTCACCATTGTCCAGCAGGATCCTGATGTCGTCGGTGGCGGCGATGAGGGCAGTCTCAGTGCTGTGGTTGCTGCGGAACCCCGATTGGGATGGGTCCAGGATGCTGTTTTCTTCGAGGTATCGGGTTAGCTGTTTGTTGACGATCTTCTCGATGACCTTGGCTGGGAACGGAAGCAGGGAGATGGGCCGGAAGTTCTTGAGGTCTCTCGGGTCCGCCTTGGGTTTTTGAGTAGGGCGTTGATCTCTGCGTGTTTCCAGCTCTCTGGGAAGGTCGCGGTCTCGAAGGAGAGATTGATGACGTTGCACAGGTGGGGTGCGATGGAGCTGCTGGCTTTGTTGAAGATGTGGTGCGGGAAAGGGTCTGACGGGGAGCCGGAGTGTATTGTGCTCATGGTCTTGATGGTGTCCTCGATGTTCACGCTGGCCCAGGCTGGCAGGGGTTGTGGTCGATGGTGTGCGGCGGGTCTGGTGCATCGATCTTAGTTGGGGCTGTCTGGGTGTTGAAGCTGTCGTGGATGTCGGCGATCTTGCGGTGGAAGAAGGTGGCGAGGGAATCGCACAGGGGTTGCGACGGCGGGATGTCGTTGGTGTTGGAGCTGGGGTTGGAGAGCTCCTTCACGATGTTGAAAAGCTCCTTGCTGTTGTGTGCGTTGTTGTCGAGGCGGTCTTTGAAGGAGATTCTCTTGGCGGACTTGATGAGGTGGTGGTGGTTACGGATGGCGTCTTTGTGGGCTGCGTGGCTGTCCGGTGTCTTATCACTGTGCCATTTCTTCTCTAGTTTCCGGCAGGTACGCTTGGAAGCTAGGAGTTCCGAGGTGAACCAGCTGGCTCGTTTGGTGGTGTCACTGTAGGTGAGTTTTTTCAGCGGGGCGAGGGTGTTGGCACAGTCGTCCATCCATCGTCTGAGGTTGCAGGCAGCGTCGTCGGTGTTGGATGGGTCGGAGGGAGGGCTGAGAGCGAGGGTTGCCCGAAGTTGGTCTTCGGTGACTTAGCGGCGTGGGATCTGTTGGGTGCGGTGGTGTGTGGTGGGTTTCTGGAAGGTGAAATGGATGCAGTGGTGGTCGGTCCAGAGGAGTTCCGTGGTGTGGCTGAAGGAGACGTGGGAGCTTGAGGAGAAGATGGGGTCAAGCGTGTGGCCGGCGGAATGGGTCGGTGTTGTGACGAGCTGGCTCATCCCGAGGTTGGCGAGGTTGTCGATCAGGGTGGTGGAGTTGCTGTCGTTGTTGTTCTCCAGGTGAAAGTTCAGGTCTCCGAGGAGGATGTAGTCGGTAGAGGTCAGGGCGTGCGTGCTGATGAAGTCGGCGATGGAGTCGCTGAACTGGGGTCGGGGCCCAGGGGGTCTGTAGACAAGGGTGCCTCTAAGGGTGGTGTTGGGGTCCGTGTGGATCTGGAAGTGCATGTGTTCGGCGGTGCTGAGAGTGTCGTCGGTGCTGGTCGAGACCCTGATGGTGTTCTTGTGGACGATGGCGATTCCTCCTCCTACTGCGTTGACGCGGTCTCTGCGGGTGATCTTATAGCCGTCTGGGATGGCTATGGCGATGTCGGGGGCGGAGGAGTCGTTCATCCAGGTCTCTGTCAGGAAGGCGACGTCTGGTGATGATGTGTCGAGCAGGTCCCAGAGCTCGACGGCGTGTTTGCGTGCGGAGCGGGTGTTCAGTAGGATGCACCGGAGGTGGTTGAGGTCCTTCTTGGCGGGCGCCTCGGTGGCTCTGAGGCTGGTGTAGCTGCAGTTCCGGCAGGTGAAGGGACCATGGGTGGGTTTCGGGGCGGCCTTGAAGCAGTTGTGCGTCCGTCCGGGGTTGAGAGCGTGGAGTGTGGTGGCATCGTATCGGCGTCGGTCCTCGAGGCTGGAGCGGGGGGCGCGCGGCCCAGGGGTTCTGGCGCTGGGCGCGGTCCAGTCGCGGACGGGCGCAGACGGGCTTGCCTTAGGCGCTGCCGCGCAGCGGCCGCCATATATGGGGAGGTGGGAGGGAGGAGCAGCTGGGAGGCGGGAGGCAGGGGCAGCGAATGGGCAGTCAGGGGGGCAGGGCCGCAGGGGACGCAGCGGCGGGAATGGAGAGAGGCAGCGAGGGGCACAGAAGGCAAAATGGACACAAGGGAGGTGGGGGCAGCGAGGGAACAGAGGAAAAAACGGGCACAGTACAGTGGGGGCAGCGAGGGGCACAGAAGGCAAAATGGACACAAGGGAGGTGGGGGCAGCGAGGGAACAGAGGAAAAAACGGGCACAGTACAGTGGGGGCAGCGAGGGGCACAGAAGGCAAAATGGACACAAGGGAGGTGGGGGCAGCGAGGGAACAGAGGAAAAAACGGGCACAGTACAGTGGGGGCAGCGAGGGGCACAGAAGGCAAAATGGACACAAGGGAGGTGGGGGCAGCGAGGGAACAGAGGAAAAAGCGGGCACAGTACAGTGGGGGCAGCGAGGGGCACAGAAGGCAAAATGGACACAAGGGAGGTGGGGGCAGTGAGGGAAACAGAAGGAAAACGGGCACCGAGGCCACAAGCAGAGGGCGAGCTTACCAGCAGCAGCAGCGGGCGGACAGCACAGGCGGAGCTGTGTGGTGGGGTAGCGACCTACCTGGCAAAATAATAGTATTGTATTTTTAATGTGCTTTTATGGTTGTCTGTTCAAACAATCGAATAAAGCTTTCTTGACTGACTGACACTCTCCAAGATACAAACGGCATGCAGTAGGCTAGCACAACACAGCAACAAGCAGAGTGGCAGTTCCCCTCCTACAGCTTCTCCAGCTCTTCTTCTTGGCAGAATCTCCTCTTAGTCCAGAAGTGTTCTGACGTTCTGGTGTCACAGCTCCAGAACTTATACCAGTGCCTTTGAAGTAGGCAAACCTAAAAGGAAAGTCTTTGTAGTGCACAAGACCCTGCCTTTCCCTGACCTGGCTCCAGACACTCTACAGGAGGGCAGAGAGAGCTTTGTGTGAGGACAGGCACAGCCCTATTCAGGTGTCAGTGACAACTCCTTCTACCACTCTAGCTCAGGAAGACCCATCAGCCTGGTGATGGGCCATCAGGATATGCAGGGCACACCTCCGCTCACCTTTGTGTGACTGTCTAGAGTGAATGTACAAACAGCCCAACTGCCAGTTTAAACCAGACATGGATTCCACCGGCAGGAAGAGGCACAGAATGGTAAAGCAAGAAAATGTCCACTTTCTAACAGCAAAATACACCCAAATGATGGTTGGAATGTGGAACAAATCAAACATTCACCCCCAGTCAAGAGATATGGGTTAAATCCATCGTTCTTTTGCTCACCATGCCAGCCCAGTTTAGACCCAGCCATATGCAAGTCAGTCTTGACCCTGCTCCTCATGGGAACAGTCCAGCCCGAACTGCCAAGCCACTTTCTAAAAGTGGCATTTTCAATCACCCAATTTGAAAAACAACTTCACTAAAATGTATTTTTATATTGTGATTTCAGGGACACTAAACTCCAAATCTCTATCTATTCCCAATTTAAAGTTACAGTTGTAAGAGGTTACAAGGCAGCTCCAATGAAAGCCTATTGGAGAGATAGTCCTTGCAATAGTGAAAAACGAATTTGGCAGTATTTCACTATCAGGACATGTAAGACATACCAGTACATGTCTCACCTTTCACATACACTGCACCCTGCCCATGGGGCTACCTTGGGCCTACCTTAGGGGTGCCTTACATGTAGTAAAAGGGAAGGTTTGGGCCTGGCAAGCGCGTACACTTGCCAAGTCGACATGGCAGTTTAAAACTGCACACACAGACACTGCAGTGGCAGGTCTGAGACATGGTTGCAGGGCTACTCTTGTGGGTGGCACAATTAGTGCTGCAGACCCACTAGTAGCATTTGAACTATAGGCCCTGGGCACACACAGTGCACTTTACTAGGGAGTTACCAGTAAATCAAATATGTCAATCATGGATAACCATTCACAATCACAATTTACACAGGGAGCACTTGCACTTCAGCACTGATCAGCAGTGGTAAAGTGCCCAGAGTTTTAAAACCAGCAAAAACAAAATGCAGCACACAGTCAAAAACAGGAGGTCAGAAGCTAAAAAGTCAGGGGAAAACACGCTAAAGATGCCAGGTCTAACACGTGTCCCCCCAGCTGAAAGTGGGGAGAACTACCCAACCTCATGGGAGTTCTCTTCACTAAGGCGGAAGAACCTGGACAGACCTTCAGCACTGGAGTGTTCTGTGCCAGGGCGGTGTTCCAGCGTAAAGTCCATTCCCTGTAGGGAGATGGACCACCTCAACAGTTTTGGGTTCTCACCCCTCATTTGCATCAACCACCTGAGGGGCCTGTGGTCTGTCTGAACCCAGAAGTGAGTCCCACACAAGTAGGGTCTTAGCTTCTTCAGCGCCCTGACTACAGCAAATGTTTCCCTTTCAATTGCACTTCACCTCTGTTCCTGGGGAAGTAGCCTCCTACTAATGAAAACTATAGGTTGATCTAGGCCCTCTTCATTCAGCTGTGAAAGTACAGCCCCCACACCATGCTGTGCGGCATCAGTCTGCACCACAAACTCCTTGGAGAAGTCAGGAGCCGTGAGCACGAGTGCCGTGCACATGGCCTCCTTCAGGGTCTCAAAGCAGTCTTGCATGCCTTAGTCCAGATCACCTGATGTGGCTGCTTCCTTGAGGTCAGCTCAGTCAAGGGAGCAACAATGGTGCCATACCCTATGACAAATCTGCGGTAGTATCCGGCGAGACCTAAGAAGGCTCTCACCTCTGTCTGGGTCTTGGAGGGTGCCCAAGCCAGAATGGTGTCAATCTGGGGTTGTAGGGGCATCACCTGGCCTCTTCCTATCTGGTGCCGCAAGTATACCACAGACCCCTGGCATATCTGGCACTTACTGGCCTTGACAGTGAGGCCAGGGCCTTCAACACTACCCAGAGTTGTTGCAAGTGGTCCTCCCACCTGAAGCTGAACACTACAATGTCATCCAGGTAGGTGGCACTGAAATCCTCAAGCCCATCCAGGACCTGGTTGACCAACCTCTGAAAGGTGGCATGGGCGATCTTCAACCCAAAGGGCATAACCCAGAACTGGTAGTGCCCTTCTGGTGTTGAGAATGCTGACCTCTCCTGTGCCCCCACGGTCAGGGAAATCTGCCAGTACCCAGACGTTAGATCAAACTTACTGAGGAACTTGGCAGCTCCCAGCCAATCAATGAGCTTATAAGCTCGGGGGATGGAGTGGGCGTCAGTTTTAGTGACAGCAATGAGCCTATGGTAGTCCACACAGAACTGCAGTTCTGGGGAGATACCAGGTGCTGCAGCTTTGGGAAGCAAGACCACTAGACTGGACCAAGGACTGCTGGAGGGCTTAATCACCCCTAAAGCTAACATCTTGGACACCTTCTCCATGATGCAAGCCTTCAATCTGTCTGTCAACCTGTAAACCATGTGCACCACAGGTGGACTGTCCCCAGTGTCAATATTGGGAGTGCACCAATGGGTGACTCCTGTGGTGAGTGAGAACAGAGTGGCAACCTGCCCCAGCAACTGGCGACAGTCACTCTGCTGCTCCAGGGTCAGTGTAGGGGAGAGGACCATGCCTTCCACTGAATCATCCTGGTCCTTCGCAGACAGGAGGTCGGGGAGACGTTCCCTCCCCTCTTCCACCCCATCATCGGTAGCCAAGAGCATGGTTTACTCAGACCTCTCAAAGTGGGGTTTGAGGCGGTTCACATATATGACCCACAAGGGGTTCCTAGAAGTCTGCAAGTCCACCAGGTAGGTGACATCACTCTTGCACTCCTTCACCTCATATGGGCCAAACCACTTGTCTTGTAGAGAACGGGGCTCTACTGGCTCCATCCCCCACACCTTCTGCCCAGGCTGAAACGCAACCAGAGTGGTATTCTGGTCATACCTACGTTTCACGTCCTCCTGACTTCCTTCTAGGTTCACATGAGCAAGTTTCCTGAAGCGGGCCGCCTTGTTTCGGAAGGCCAGCATGTAGCTAAATACATCCTGGGGTGGCGTCCTAGGAGCTTCCTCCCAACCCTCCTTAACCAAACTGAGAGGTCCTCTCACAAGGTGCCCATACAACAGCTCAAATGAGCTAAAGCCAACCCCGTTCTGTGGTACCGCCCTGTAAGCAAAGAGAAGGCATGGCAAGAGGATGTCCCACTTACGCCTCATGGGTTGTGACAGACCCCTGATCAAGCCTTTCAGGAAACGGTTGAATCTCTTCACTAAACCATTACTCTGGGAGTGGTAAGGAGTGGTGAATTTGTAGTTCACCCCACACTCCTTCCACATGGCCTTAATGTACAGCAACATGAAGCTGGTACCCCGGTCAGATACCACCTCCTTGGGGAAACCCACACAGGTAACGGCCCCCATTAGTGCCTGGGCCACAACGGGCACTATCACTGTCCTGAGAGGGATAGCTTCCGGGTGGCATGACCCACCAAGACCAGGATGAACCTGATGCCCATGGTTGTCCTGGGATCCAGAGGGCTCACAATGTCAATGGCCATATTCTCAAAAGGGGTGCTCACGACAGGGAATGGTTGGAGGGGATCCTTACACTTCCTCCCACTCTTGCCACTTGCCTGGCAAGCCTGACAAGGCCTACAAAAAGCATCTGATAGCCTTTGCATTTGGGGCCAGTAAAAGTGGGTAACAAGCCTGTCAAAGTCTGTGCCCTGCCCCAAATGTCCTGCCAAAGGTACATCATGAGCCAAACCCAGTAGGAAGGTTCTGAAGTATAGGGGTACCACCAGCACACAGGCGGACCCAGGCTCAGCAACCTTAGGCTCGCTATAAAGGAGACATTCTCCCAGTCAATCAAATGTGACTTGGACTCTTTGCCAGCTGCCTGGTCTCGGCCTCCTGCCTAAGACCCCCGAGAGTAGGGCATCTCTTCTCCAGTGGAACCCCCTTCTTGCTGCCAATGGGTCAGCTCAGGCAAGTTTCCCAGTTCAGCCACCTCTTTTCCTGTAGGTACCGGGGCGTCCCCCTCAGGTTCAGCCTCCTCCCGGATTGTGGGAATTTCATTAGCGGATTTCCCATGCACCTTGCCCCAACTCTTCCTGGCAGGCACTTGGGCCACTGTTTCAGGCTCTAGGTCCCTCTGATTACCCTAGGCTGTCATGGACGATGTGGACAGGCTTGCCCACTCAGGCAACCCCAACATCTCCAAGTGCAGCCAGAGCTTCACCTCCTTCCAGGTGGTATCCCCCAGGTCGTTCCCCAGCAGACAATCCACAGGCATGGACGGGCTCACAGCTACTTGCAAGGAACCTAAGACCCCCTCCCCCCACTCAAAGGGAACCTGCGCCATTTCACAGAAGCACTCACTGTTGTCTACTGCCACAACTTGGTGAAGTACATCAGCGACTAATTGCTTTTCAGACACCAGGTGAAATCTGACAGTAGTCACACTATCTCCTGTGTCGCTCAGAGCCTCTACACTCTGTCCATTGATGGTCACCCATTGCCTGTACTTCTTAGTGTTATCAAGCATTAGGTTTCTCTGGACCATCTCACTGTCCCCTAGTGAGACAATGGTCATCTAAGCTGGGTTCCCACACCCTCATAGGACCAACTTCTCCCCAAGCGCTACACTAGCCATCACCTGTGTCTGCTAACCAGTGGGGGGCTGTGCCCACTTGCGACACTTGGGGTCCCCTCTCATGTGACCCTCCTGATCACAAGCATAACATTTCCTGGGATCCCTCTCTCCAGCCTTCCCTGAAGAGTTCCATGGTTTCTTATCACTTGGGGGACAGGAATCTTTACCCTGGGAACTAGATTGGGGCCTCTCAGAGAACTCCTTCTGTTTAGCCTTGTCCCCCCCCACTCTTCTGATGGGGACCCTGCCCACCTTTGGCGGAATCTCCCCCATTCACCTTCATGTGGACCCTGGTACTCACCCAGCTGTCCGATTCCTGAACAAGTTTCCTGGGGTCAGTAAACTTGCTGTCCATCAGGTGCTGATGCAGCTCTGGAAAACACAGATCAGACAAGTGTTCCCACACAATCAAATTGTACAGCCCCTGGTAATCTGTGACATTACTGCCCTTCACCCAAGCATCCAATGCTCTGCAAAAGGAATTAACACACTAGCCATATCTGGGAATCAAGTTTCTTTCTCTGTTTAAACTGATCCCTGTACTTCTCAGGGGTAAGACCATATTGGGTAAGTAGGGCTGCCTTCATCTCTTGGTAGGTAAGTGCATGTGCATCCCTCATGGGCAGCAATGTATCCCTCCCCTCCACTGTTAAGTGATTCTAGATCCCTCTTCCCAGTGCTTCTCAGCAACCCCATTCATGTGAAGCGCTGCCTCATAACCTTGACACCATCTCTGGATATCAGCACCCTTGATATACTCTTTCCCTATATTTTTTGGCAGGTGCACCATTCTCTCAGATGGCATGGATGAAACGCTGCCACCATCTGTGCTGGACTTGGCCCTAAAGTCCAACTCCTTTAAGCTCACCTCTTGAGCTAGCATAATTTTTCTCTCTTTTACTGCCAATTTATCTTCTGGAGCTCCTTTTCATGCTCCATCCTGAGCCTTCCCATCTCCAATTGGTGTCTCCTGAGCTCTCGCCTGTCCTGCATCTCCCCTGGGGACAGACCTCGGGAAGAAACACTGCTACTTGCCCTGGAAGGTGCCTTCCTCCCAGGCAGATCCTGGTTCTCAAAATCCTCAAGTAGGCTATCCACCTCCTCAACCACAACCTCATCCCCCTCCTGTGTGTGATCACCAGCCTTCCCCTTCTCCACCAAGGCCCTCAGCACCTTTCGGAGTTCCTCCTTCTTAGTGAGGCCCCGAGTAAGACATTTGAGCTTCTTGCAGACCATTTTGAGCTGAGGCACTGTGTAGGACCCCAACCTCTCTAGCTCAAACACTGACTCTACAGCTCCAAGTGCTGGCTCACCAGACTGAGGCATCACTTGTAGATAAAACTCAGGAATTGTAAAAGAAGAGAAAAATATAAAACAGTATGTAGTTGCATATTGGTCTACAATCTGGTAGTAGTGTACACCAATCACTGTATGTCAAGCACAAACACAAGTCATATCCTCACAGCTGACCATCAGTGTTAGACATCGGGGTCTCTAGTTGGCAGTGGCTTGCACCCTGTCCAAGTAGGGACCCTTTTTCTAGTCAGGGTAAGGGAGTTACACACCCAAGATAACTCCTGCTCACCCCCTTTGTAGCTTGGCATGAGCAGTCAGGCTTATCTAAGAGGCAATGTGTAAAGCATTTGTACATAAACACACAGTAAAAACACTACAAAAGGACACCACACCAGTTTAGAAAAATAACCAATATTATTCAGAAAAAAACAAGATAAAAATGACAAAAATCCAACATACACAAGCAAAGATATCAGTTTTAAAAGGTTCAAAATAGTTCAGTCCACAGGAAACTATGGCTGTATCACATTTATCACAAAGTGCCTGGGAAAATCAAAGATGAAAACAGGCACAGGGGAGGGGAGGCACCAGAAAAGCAAAGCGACGTGTCGGTTTCTTACTGCCAGGGGAGGTGATGCGTCGGTTCCTTACTGCAGCTCAGGGGAGATGATGCGTCAGTTCCTTACTGTCAGGGGAGGTGATTCATCGTCTTCCAGATACGCGGCCTCAGTTCCTTACTGCTGAGCAATGTCGGTGAAGAACATGGCACACAGGTGCGATGCGTCGATTTTCTTCACTCCTTTGCAGCAAAGCCACTTCCAAGGGCCCAGGACTGGAATTGACACCACTTGGCAGGTCAGAACTCCCAGCAAAGGAGTTCAGGGGCTGCAGGTGAAGTCTTTGATGGCACTGAGACTTCTTAACAGGAGGCAAGCGCACACACAAGCCATTGGAGAACCTTGGAAAGCAGAATACAGAAAGCAAAGTCCAGTCCTTTTACTGCCCAAGACAGAAGCAGCAAGCAGTAGGCCAGAACAACACAGCAACATGCATAGTGGCAGTTTCCCGCCTACAGTTTCTCCAGCTCTTCTTCATGTCAGAATCTCCTCTTAGTCCAGAAGTGATCTGAAGTTCTGGTGGCACAGCTCCAGTACTTATACCAGTTTCTGCCTTTGAAGAAGGCAAACTTAAAAGGAAAGTCTTTGTAGTGCACAAGACCCTGCCTTTTACTGACCTGGCTCCAGACACACTACAGGGGGACAGAGACAGCTTTGTGTGAGGACAAGCACATCCCTATTCAGGTGTCAGTGACAACTCCTCTTACCACTCTAGCTCAGGAAGACCAATTAGCTTGGTGATGGGCCATCAGGATATGCAGGGCACACCTCAGCTTCCTTTGTGTGACTGTCTAGAGTGAATGCACATACAGCCCAACTGTCAGTCTAAATCAGACGTGGATTCCACAGGCAAGCAGAGACACATAATGGTAAAGCAAGAAAAAGCCCACTTAATAAAAGTAAAAGACACACTAATGATAGACGGAATGCAGAACAAATCAAAAATTCACCCCAGTCAAGAGATCTGGGTTAACTCAATTGTTCTTTTTCTCACCATGCCACCATAGTTTAGACCCAGCCATATGCACAAATCAGTCTTGACCCTGCTCCCCATGGGAACATTCCAGCCCGAACTGCCAAGCCACTTTCTAAAAGTGGCATTTTCAATCACGCAATTTAAAAACCAACTTCACTAAAAGATGCATTTTTAAATTGTGAGTTCAGGGACCATAAACTCTATCCAAATCTCTATCTCGTCCCAATTGAAAGTTGCACTTGTAAGAGGTTACAAGGCAGCTCCAATGATAGCCTATGGAAGAGATAGTCCTTGCAATAGTAAAAAACAAATTTGGGAGTATTTCGCTATCAGGACATGTAAAACACACCAGTACATGTCCCACTTTTCACATGCACTGCACCCTACCCATTGGGCAACCTTGGGCCTACCTTAGGGTGCCTTAAATGTAGTAAATGTAGTAAAAGGGAATGTTTGGGCCTGGCAAGTGGGTACACTTGCCAGGTCGACATGGCAGTTTACAACTGCACACACAGACACTGCAGTGGCAGGTCTGAGACATGGTTGTAGGGCTACTCATGTGGGTGGCACAATCAGTGCTGCTGGTCCACTAGTAGCATGTGAATTACAGGCCCTGGACACACTCAGTGCACTTTACTAGGGACTTACCAGTAAATCAAGTATGCCAATCATGGATAACCATTCACAATCAAAATATACACAGGGACCACTTGCACCTTAGCACTGATCAGCAGTGGTAAAGTGCCCGGAGTTTTAAAACTAGAAAAAATGAAATGCAGCACACAATGAAAAACATGAGGTCAAAAGCAGAATAGACAGGGGAAAACACGCCAAAAATGCCAGGTCTAACAGGTTGGAAGAATGTTGTGTATTGTTGTGCACCTATGTAGAATGTGCCTTCGTGATGTGCCTGAGTGACCTGAGGGGTGCTCTAACTTGACACATTCAGAAGCAAACAACCACGGTGGCACTGTTAAGCAGCCAGGGCACAGGCTATCTTGTTTGGGGGAGTGAAGGTGAGGGGTGGACTGTCATGTTACTAAAACGTATAGACAGGTACATTGCACTTATCTTGCCAGAGGGGCATCCGTGAGCTGTGTGAGTTTACACCAAAACAGGGGGGGTGGTCTCTGAAGGCCAGGTAATCCAAATAGAACCACGTGCAAAGCAGGGATACAGTCAAATGAGTATAATAATACAAAATGGCCTACATAAGGGCTAGAGCAGTAAGGAAAGTTGGTGATAAGAGCAGTTGCCATACAGCTTTTAAGGCAGGGATAGAACAAATACACCTGAGAAAGCTAAGTGGTGGGAAAGCAATCAAGGATGGCACCATGAGAAGAAACTACATAATCATTAAAGGCCCACACCTAACTTAATTATGCAAGACCAAAGGGCCAGATTTGTGGGCAAGGTTTTGAGCACCAGTCGGGTGAGCTCTAATCGACAGTGGCTCACGCCCCAGCCAGACTGGAATGCTGAAAATGCCAAGGTGTAACACAAGGTGCTAGGAAGGTTGCAGCCCTTACTGACGAAGACTGAAACACCCTGCCCACATTGCCCTCCTATTCTCACCCTGCCATGCAAGTCCAATACTTTGTCTTAGATCTCAGAGGCCCTTGTTCCATCTCTAATTTGCATCAGGAGGAATCCTCCCGCTCTTTTACAATTTCCTCCCAGATAGTTTGTATTTTCACTATTAGTAGGGAAGTGACATCTTAGGCAAAAACAATGTGGTGAAAAGTAGACTTACACTTCCTTCGAAAGCTTCAGCTAGGCCACCACCTTGACAGAGATACATATCTAGGGCTGATTTTTTGGGGGGTGTGGGTGAAATTTAAATTATGTTCTCATAATTCGACATTAATTTTGGGAATTTTGCTTTACACATGTTATGCAAAATTCCTGAAATTATGCCATTAGGCCACTTTATGTAATTGATCACCGTTTGCAGTCAAATTTTACAGTGAGCACTTGTGCAAGAATGTAAGCTGCTGTTCCTTGCATGTTTTTCATGCTGTTATTTTGCCATGAAATGCATTCTCGTGTCAAAAGTGAAGGAGAGCATTTATTTTGCGGTAACATATGGCACTACACGATGGGTCTGCATTTAGCGTACTCACACATAATTTTGCATTATTCGACTGAAATTTAGCATAATTATGAGAAAGCATATTACGTGAATTTTTCGCACTCCTAATTTTTTCCATCCCTAGTTGCACTTTTCTCTGATCAGTGAACTTTTCAAAATACAATTTTGTATGTCTCCACGGGCTAACTTTCCTTCTGATTTGCTCTGTCTTGCCCCACTCTGCTGCCTGCCTCCCCCCCCCCCCCCCACACACTCAGCTCTGCTCTTATCTATAGCAAGAGGCATTTGATCAGTGCATAATTTGAGCCCGTGGTTTCCGGTGCTCAGCACCTGCACTTAATGGCCAATAGTAGCAATTATGACAGCCTGCCACATGGTGGTGCTGTTTGTCTTAATTAAAGATGATCAGAACAACAGTTGTTTATTAATTCAATATATATTAAAAGGGACAAAATACCTGCCACACAAGCCATTCATATAGCTTTGGGAGCTGGAATACTCTGAATTCTCACACATGTAGGAGTGTGATGGTTAGTAGTTGTGTTTGTACTGTCACTGGCAGTGATAGTAGGGGCAATGCCAACTGCAAGCTGCAGTGGCCTCCTAACAAGGGCCCTGGCACTTATTCTTTTTGTAAATTAAGCACTGCCATTGAGGAAGCTAAATGTAGCAAAGACAGGTGCAGTTTCTTATTGAACCAACCCATCTGAAAGCAGGTTCCAGCCAGTAAAGTGTATTGCTGTAGTCTGCTGGGCACTGCAGTTCATGTTTGCTGTGGAAGAATGGAGATATGGTCCACCTTGTTCATGCAAGAACTCTGGCCTTGGAGCCCTGTGGGAACATCACAGGGAAAAATCAACCTACCTCCTACTACTTCAAGGCTGGTTGCTATGACTCAGACTAGCCTCACTGATGCTAGGGCACTTGATCCTGTCCTGCTGATCCTTAGCAATGCAAACATGGCATGCAACCTGTTTTTTATAGGCATTTTAAATGCCTTTAAAACATGTTAACACATTAACGCTTTAACACATTAACACACCAACACTAACACATTATTTAACATTAATGAAAATTAATTTATTTAAAAAAATTAATATTAACAAATTAACATTCATTAATGAACATTAACCCATCAACTCATTTTAAGGCATTTGAACAAATTCTGATGCCAGGCACTAGAGGGTCCCTCTCCCACGAGATCCAACAGAGCTCTGAGATCTTTGAATGGTACTTCATTCACACCAGAGATCCTACTGAGCTCGGCATTCAGTCACCACAGCTTCCTCTCCAGAGTTCTTACAGAGCTCCGAGACTAGTCAGTAGTACTTTCCTCTCTCCAGTTTTTCTGCACAGCTTCCCTCTCCCCAGAGACCCTACAGTGCTACAACAGTAGTAACCAGAGCTTCCCACTCTCCAGTGATCATACAGAGCTACAACACTAATCACCAGAGCTTCCCACTGCCCAGAAAGAGCTTCCCACTCCCCAGATATCATACAGAGCTTTTCACTCCCCAGCGATCATACAGAACTACGACACTAGTCACCAGAGCTTCACATGCCCCCGAGATCATACAGAGCTACGGCACTAGTCACCAGAGCTTCCCATTCCCCACAGATCACCAGAGCTTCCCACTCCCCAGAAAGAGCTTCCTACTCCCCAGATATCATACAGAGCTACAACACTAGTCACCAGAGCTTCCCACTCCCCAGAGATCATACAGAGCTACGACACTAGTCACCAGAGCTTCCCACTCCCCACAGATCACCAGAGCTTCCCACTCCCCAGAGATCATACAGAGCAATGACACTAATCACCAGAGTTTCCCACTCCCCAGCGACAACAGTAGTCACCAGAGCTTCCCACGCCCCACAGATCACTAGACCTTCCCACTCCCCACAGATCACCAGAACTTCCCACTCCCCAACGATCATACAGAGCTTCAACACCAGTCACCAGAGCTTCCCACTCCCCAGTGATGATACAGAGCTATGACACTAGTCACCAGAGCTTCCCACTCCCCAGAAATCATACAGAGCTATGACACGAATCACCAGAGCTTCCCACTCCCCAGATATCATACAGAGCTTTTCACTCCCCAGCGATCATACAGAGCTACGACACTAGTCAACAGAGCTTCCTACACCCCAGCGATCAAACGAAGCTATGACACTAGTCACCAGAGTTTACCACTCCCCAGAGATCATATAGAGCTACAACACTAGTCACCAGAGCTTACAACTCCCCAGAGATCACACAGAGCTATGACACTTGTGGAAATCGCTTTCTTTTACTCTCCACTTTGCAAACAAAGAAGCCAGTAGTCGGAGGTCTGCCAAAGTATCTCGTATTTATTATCAGCACGCGTTGCACATATTCACTACGACACTAGTCACCAGAGCTTCCCACTCCCCAGCGATCATACAGAGCTACGACACTAGTCACCAAGAATTCCCACTCCCCAGCGACCATACGGAGCTACGACACTAGTCATCAGAGCTTCCCATTCCCCAGAGATCACCAGAGCTTCCCACCGATCATACAAAGCTACGACACTAGCCACAAGAGCTTCACACTTCACAGAAATTCTACAGAACTCTAACACTAGTCACCAGAGCTTCCTTCTCCTCTGAGATCATACTGTGCTTTTATACGAGTCATTATAGTTCTTTGATACTAGTCATGAGAGCTTTTCAGTCCTAAAATCTTACAAAGTTCTCAGAGCACGTATCAGAGCTACCCTTTCTCAAACCTTTCATGAGAGATCCCCTCTCCCCAGACCTCAAAATAAAGCTCTACCACGGATCGTCAGATTAGGTCCTTTTGCTTCTGTAGGGGACAATTCAAATCTTTAAGAACTTTGTGATCAGGACAGCCAGATCAGGGCCGGACTGGGAACTGAAACCGGCCCTGGCAAACTGCTCAGCCGGCCCCCAGGAGGGGGCAGTGGGGGTGCGGCTGAGCTGTTTGCTACAGCCGGTTTCGGCCAATTTTGTTACAGGGGGCCGATATTGCCAGCCCCCGGTAACAAAGATGGCCCCCAGGGGGCCCAAAACCGGCCCCCATCCTAGCGGCCCACCGGGGAAATGCCCGGTGCCTGCTACGGCCAGTCGGGCCCTGGGCCAGATGCCCCGGGCATGCCTTTGAAAGGGCCAGATATAGAACACCGAGGCTGCCTTCAGGCACTTGGAGAAGGCCTGTACTGCCCATTTCCTCCGGAGAGGTGAACGAGGCAGCTGTCGTGCCTTGGTAGCCATAGCAGAAAGCGGAAGCAGCCCGCCCAATGGTGATATAATCTTGGAGGCCTGATCTGAAGCTAAGTGACCCCACCTCCAACCCACACGCAAAGGCAGCTCCCTCAGTGGGACCTCACTCAGGCTGGGGTGGGGGAAACTGGAATTCTAGCTGCAGTTGTTTTGGGAGTTATTAATAAACAGTTCCGTGCATTTTCCACACAGTCTTAAATTCCTATCTGGCAAATCATGAATTACAGCATTGCCAACATGGAAATGAAAAAGAAGCCATCTCTGTTTACTGGTCAGCCTAGTTCCAGTTGTGTCAGGCTGAACCATTTATTACTATAACCCTTTTAGACTGAAATATATCTTTCAATAGGAGCTGATTTTGTTCTAACCCTGTCAGACTGAAGCTCTTTCTGTCTATCAGCTAGCTGCGTTTTAATCATGTCAGAATGAAGCCCTTTGTCCGTCAGTGAGGTGGTCTTTTTATATTAGCAGCTCAAATCCAACTGCCAAAGGTGCAGCTGGACAGAATAGACCATTGTGTTGTCATGGATGACACATAGAATGCAGAGGTGCTGCCCAGCAACAGGGCTAGGAGGCAATTGAAATAAAACATAACTAACTACATAACTAACCACAAAATGAATAATAAGAGCACAACTTAATATAGCAGATTAAAACCCATAGCACATCTTTCCCCCACACAATATAAAAAGAAGAATAAGCAAAAGAAAAACGTTCTGAGATACATCGTGAAGATGCAAAAACAATTGAGAAGCTGACATTTCCAACAACACACAAACCTGATGCCAAGTCGGTCACTGAGATTTCTGAACATCTCATAATCCTGATGCCAAGTCGGTCTGAATCTCAACCTCCTGGAGCTCCCCGAATCAGGCATACTAGAACCGGGAACATCACAAGGACCCGAACGTTCAGGCACGTCAGAATGACCACGTTCAGACACGTTGGAACCACCACTCCACTTGACCAACCTGGACATGCTCCACACCTCACCAGAGTTCAACACAACAACATTCTTCCTCACTTCCTTGATAACAAAAGGGCCCATAAACCTGGAACGACCTTTCTTCAAGAGTCCTGGATTCCTGATCAATACTTCATCTCCAACACACCAAACCTTGCCAAGAGCACAATTCCTTTGGTCAAACCTGTTCTTATACCCTTCTTGGTAAAGTCTCAGTTTAGACACAAACTGCTCTTCCCTCCTTACATCATCCACACACAGTCTCAACCAGGCAGGACTTAACTTATCATGAGGCTTCCTACCTCTCAAGATAGAAAAGGGGGAAACCGAGGTCAAGCAATTGGGTGTATTACGGTGAGCCCACCACGTCTCTCTGAGCATCCTCTTAAGAGAGGACCTAGTCTGTAAAGCCCTTTGAGCACAACTCTTCACCAATGTATTCATACTTTCAGCCAAACCATTGGTTTGCGGTGAATACAAAGCCGTCTTATAATGGGTAATGGACAACTCTTTAAGAAACAAACTCATCTTACGTGAAACAAATTGTACTCCATTATCTGTGATGAGATGCTTAGGAATGCCTTCCCCGGAAAACTCCTCAGAAAGAAACTCAATAACAGCTCTGGTGTTGACAGTAGGCACACATTTGTTGACTATCCACTTGGAAGTTTAATCCACCAACAGCAAAACATAACGCTCATCATGAGCAAAACGTTCAAAAGGACCAGCGATGTCCAATCCCAACCTTGCAAAAACACACAAAATCCTTGGGTCTAAGAAAACAACTTTGTCCGCAAAGAGAGACAGCAAAGAGTGATTTCAGTGTACTTCTGGAGGGGTGCCTTAATTAGGACGTAATCCCGTCACCCACCGAGGTGGCATGCTTCATCATCTGGGATTCTCCTCTTGACGGGTAACCCTAGCCCCGCCAAGGGCTACAACCCACTCACTGTGAGGGAGGAGCTCAGGGATGTTTTTTATTCCTACAAAGTAGAGGATATAATATATCCTCCAGATGAGAAGTCACTTAAGCTGGTTGGGTAACAGGCGCAGTGCAAAACAAGAATAGTAGTGATGCGAAAAGTGAAGTTTAAAACTGACTAACAGGAGCGAAAGACACTTTATTGATACGTTCCTGGTGTCAGGATTAAAAACAGAGCACCTGCAGTTGGAAATCATAACTGCGCTGCCAAGAAATGCCCCAACAAAAGAGAATGAAGAGGCGCGTGTGGACACTGCGCTTGTGCCTTCCGTTGCCAAGGAGACAGCACCACAGAGAAGTCACGAAGAGGCCTCGAAGGTAAGCAACGTCACAAGGCCTACTCCTTCAGTCCAGTTCGAGCAGGGAATTATAGTTACCACAGGCCTGCGATTTTCAAAGCGTAACCGCTAGGCAGCCAGGTGATAGAAGGATTTTCCCCCAAAATTAGCCAATCCAACATGTAGTAATAGTCCAAACAAGACATACAGAGTACCTGAATCTCCACCAGTCCAAGGAGATTTCAAACCATGGCCATGTAAGCGCTGCAGTCCTCAATGGGTCCGTGGGGAAACTGATGGTCTAAAGATGTGATGGAGCAGGGGAAACGAAATAATTTTGTACCCCTTGGAAGTTAATGACTTCATAACGATTAATGATACTAACCGTTTGAAACGCATGAACTAATCAACAAATGCAACCCTTTATTAAACAGTACACGTGGGCAACATGCTGATTTGTGCAAAATCTAATTTACTTACAAATGTGAAGCAAAATAAAATTAGTATTGTGATTTGCGTAGTAAATAGAGCAAATTGCACGATTTGTGTTGCGTAGTAAAATTGCACTGTGGCAAAGAATGCAGATGGTAAGTAAAATGGCTTTAAGTGTCGCTTCTGCTAGGTAATACTTAACATGAGTCATTAGAATGGCGGGTGGTAAACAGAAAGGCTTATTTTCTATGTTTTAATTTTCGTTGTGTTTGTTTTATATTAGTTTCGTTCGGGCCTGCTAGGCCATGCTTCTAAAATGGCCGATGGAAAGGACGAGATCGCGTGCGCTGAATAAGATGGCCCCTGCGCAGACTCAGAATGAATGCTCCAGTCACGTGTATGCGGCCTGTGCTCGGAGTGAGAGATGTCAAGGCCAATCTGACCTGCAACGAGGAGCGTGCCAAGTGTTCAGCATATATGCCTGGGAACGGATGGGAAAATCGAGCGACCGGGGATGAACTAATGTGTGACCATCAAAGATTGTTACAAAATGGATTAACAAATTGGACTACTTTTGGACACCATGATCATGAGACTTATTGTGTGCTTTATTGTCCCCAAACCGGTTCGAACAAGGAGGGCGATGAGGTGACCATCACCACCCCTCCAATGGACCAATTAGCGTGATTCTTGCCCCTAAAGATTGCAACTTTTAAGTGTAGAGAACCAGAAAATAGGGTATAAGAGAGTCTGCTCCTAAGTTGTGAAAAAAACTTGCTTTTCATTTTTCCACCTTGATGCTGCAAGAGACTCTGTCATTTTGGACTTTGAACTTTGACTGGGAAAGGAACGAGACCGTTGCGGGAATTTGCCCGGGAGGTGATTGCGTCCGAGGAGGTTAGCGGGACAGTCAGTCAGTTTGGGAGTCCTATCCTGTGATCTGCGGTTCATCTTTCTTTCCTAATGAACCATTCTTGTCATCGCCCTATGGCCGAGGGTAATGAATATTTCTCATCCTTATTTTAACCTTTACTTAAATGCTTACTGATATAATAAACGTTTTTGCCTAATAACGAGCTTTACTTTTGCCTAAAGAATTTCGATAAAATTATATGCTAACTCTAAATGAGTCTGTGGTTCTTTAAATAAAATTGTGAATTATAAAATGTTAAAGGTTTTAATTGTGATTGAGCTGGTCTTAATCGCCATCAACTAATTCTACTAGTTGGTCCATCGACCGAATAGCGGAGTGCCTTGATGTTTAGAACCGACAGGATCCGAAGTTTATGTATATAATGTATAGGTTATAATTCTGTCATTTTAATAAGGTCTCCCGCTTGTCCAGCAACTCATTTTTCCTTAGCGTTTGATCCAGAATATTTGAATGAATGTATGTATGCGGTGTCATGGGCCCCACCGACATGAATACCAAGTGATCGAGGTGTGTAGGTTTTTCTGGATTAGGGTCCTAAGGAAAAATTTATATTAGCCGCGCTGGATCAGATTTCTTGGTAGCAGAGTTATGGTTTCTATAGATTAGTTTGGTGATTATTGATTATTGATTTATTCATGTCTAACACTCTATGTCGAGTTTTGTATTGCGTTATGTGTAAGTCAGAATTTTGAAGCTTCCGGGAAGTAGGAAGTGGACACGTGTGACAAGAGAAGTCACACAGAATTGTGCATTGTCTGATTTCAAATTGGTGATAACACAGGACTGTGTTATGTTAGGGAAATTTCACGCATGAATTACATTTGAGTGAAATAGCAACAGGTTTTCTTGTGAAACTTTGGCATTAATTCTCAGGAGTAGTGTAGTCTCCACATGTGTTTTATCCCCAGAGAAACGGGTTTACCTCTTGCTTGAAAGAAGGGTAAGGTAGAGAGAAGTGCTACACTTATCGAACGAAACAGTATTCTTGTAAGTTAGAATAAACTATCTCTTTTGTTTAGAGAAACAGACAATGGTAATGTGTTTTACGTTGTAACTAATCGATTTAGTCAAAAAGAAAAGTTAAGAAAAGTGCCGATAATTTTGGTAAAGGAGGGGTCAGTAGAAACAGGAGTAGAGCTGACGTCAACAAAAACCGCGCTGGTATTGGCCAGTTGTAGGAGAACGAAGAGCTTTCTGATTGGTGCGTTAGTGTGAGACGCGCTGGGATAGGTTAGTGCGAGAGTGACGTAAAAGCTTTCTGATTGGTGCGTTGGTGTGAGACGCGCTGGGATAGGTCAAAATAGCCAAGCAGTAGAAAGAACAGAGTGGTGAAGAATTGCGTAAATTTATTTTGGGAAAAAGAACAGTGAAATATGGCTTATTATAATGAGTATGGTAGAGAGAAACCGTCATGGTTTGCAAAGCTTAAAAACTTTTTCAAGAAAGATGAGAAGGTTGTAACTAGGGAAGGAGAAGTACTTCCTCCGCCGAAAACGCCAGCATCTCATATGATGTTGAAATATGGCTATCATACTTGCATTTGGTTGGAAAATTGGGCGAAATATACCAAAGGCGATGGAGTATTGGCATTTCCAGAAAATGGTTCGTTTAGCACAGTAGTACTTCGAAATTTGAGAGAAAAGATGATGAAACTTGAACCGAGACCTAGACCGACACAGTTCGAAGCCTTAGGTGAATGGGAAGATGAGATGTATGAAAGGGAAAGACACAGAGGTGCAAAGAATTATAGTTTAGTTCATGGAAGAGTATGGGGTTTGAATCATGAGGACAGGATGAGACGATGGCGGTATGCTAACATGACGGATGGCATGTTTCCTGTCAGAACAGTTGAAGAAATTACAGGGAAAAAGTGTATGGAGAAAAAGAAGCATGCAGTAACAGAGAGATATGGGTATGGAGTTAGCGACACAGAGGATGAGTTGCTGGAGGACATTTTAAATAAAAGACCCCCTCCATATCAACAGGATTCTGCGATGGTGACACCAAATACACCGCCAATGAGAACTGTAATAAATCAAAGTCCCGAACAAATGTCTGAAATAAATAGTCCATTTAAAAAACTAGAAACACCACAGACTGTGAAACATGATAATGGTAATACAGCTGAATTAGCCAGAACCACAAGAGAGTTGACTGAAAAGATAAGAGAACTGACAAAGAATATGGAAGCCGTGACTGTGCCAGTAACTATAGGGCCAGTAATCCCAGTATTTGAAAACCAAAAGATAGATGAACACTCCTTAACAATTCCATTAAATTCCAGTATGCAAAAGGTAAGAGAAGGGATAATTCCAGAAAATAGAGAGAAAGAAGATTCTGTTGGTCCATTTAGGTCAAGTCCACCTGTAAATTTGACAATTAATGAGAGTCCGATAAATAAGATTCCTATGGGAACTGAGTCAGGAATTGAAACTCCGGAGAGAAGTGTAAATTGGGCAGAAGTAAACAAAACCCCTGTGGGTCCGACTGCAGAGGAATTAAATGATTGGGTGAGGAGCTTTCAGAAAAAGGATGCTGAACCACAACTGTTGGATGTGGTCAGATTAAAGATAGATATGGAAGAATTGATTCTAGGAACTATTGGTACAGATCGATTGAAGTCCTATCAAGATGATGAATTAATGTTTATGTGTAAAAGCGTCACTTGGAGAGCTAGGAACTTGCATGAAAAATTGGAAGAAACAGCGAACGAACTAGGAGTAGATTTTGGAAAAATTAGAGGATTGCAGAAACCGTACAGGTTAGATTTTAGTGAAAAGGACATAAAAAATCTGAACACTTCAGGACGACTAACACAGATAAAAGAACTGATTGTGTTACTGAGAAAATGGGGAGATGTAGACAAGTGGAGAAGTAGGTGGATAAGAAGAAAGGAGGGAACAACGGATAAAGCATCATTGGCTTTTCCAGTAAAAGAGAAAGAACTAACGGTAATAGAATGTCCAATGAGAGAAACTCCAGGAGGACGTTATGTACATGTCCCATGGTCCAGACAAGATATATTGTCATTTACAAATGATTTTCCAAGATTGAGAGAGAAACCTGTAGAATGGTATAGACAGGTAGAAAGGTTTGTAAAAGTTTCAAAGGTATTGTGGGAAGATTTGGATGGACTGTTTGAGATTGTTGTTCCTGCAGATTTATGGACAGAGTGTAAAATTACAATTGATTGGCCGAAGGAAGAATATCCTAGAGATGCAAACTCAGGAGCCCCAGGTTCAGAAGTAATAAGAAAATATGAACAGGCAATCACGTTTCTGAAAAATAAAATTCAGCCAAAAGAAACTGACTGGGTAAAGATTGATAGAACAACTCAGGAGAGTAAGGAATCTGTACATGCCTATTACGAGAGATTGCTTTTGGTTTTCAAGCAGTATAGTGGATATGAGAATTTAAGTGAAAAGGACATGAGTCATTTTGTGTATAGATTTGTATATGGTCTGAGACCTGAGATAAGTGAAATCATTAAGCAGCATATGTTGTGTTGGCAGAATAGCACAGTAGATAAGGTACTACGGTATGCAAAATATTGCAGTGACGATATTGAGTGTAGACAGCGTAAACGCAAGGAAAAGGCAATGTGGGCACAAGTAAAGGTTGCAGAAAAGCAAGAAGCTCAGATGAATAATCAGTCTAATGACGCAGGACAGACCAAGTCCAAACCGAATATTGGTAGGGGAAAAGGTCAGATGAGTATAGAAGAAGCTAAAAAGAAATGGCCATGTCATAATTGCGGAAAATTAGGGCACTGGAGAAACGAGTGTAAATTTCCTCCGAAAGTTAATGCTGAAAATCAACCATTAAATCCACAGTTGCAGAATGAGGTGAGTTACCAACAGCCGCACGTAGTTACTCAACAGTGTCAGGTGCCGCAACCACCTCTTCCAAAGAGTGTAAATCCTCAAAGATACAGTACAGAGGCAGGATTCTACGGAGGAGAGCAGGTAACAAAATTGCCGCGCGCAGCTGCAGTTTTGCAGTATTGGTTACGACAGGATGGAAATGAATCGGATGAAAGCTTATGACGGTGCCTAGGAGAGGAAGAAGAGTGTGTGCTTAGCGCAACTCTAGAGTTAGATCAGTCAGGTCCATTTGTGGATGGAAAGGTGAATGGTGTAAATGTTACATTCCTTGTGGACACTGGTGCTACCCGTTCTACTGTTAGATCAGTGGAAATTCCAAACCTTCCTCTCTCAGGAGAATACATCCAAGTTGTAGGTGTTTCAAACAGGCAAATTAAAACCCCTCTTACAAAACCAATAGAGGTGGAAATTGGACCATTCAAAGAGATGCATCGCTTTGTGGTTTGTGATTGTAGTCCTGTAAATTTATTAGGACGCGATCTGCTTTGCAAAATGAATTGTACCATCTACTGTACCCCAGATGGTATTGCTTTCCAGACACCAGATGATGATGTTCTGTATAAAATGACAATGGCAGAACTAGAACCAGGAGTGAATAATATGTTTCCTGTGTTTGATGCGGAGAAAATCCCTATTGAATTGAAAGGAATAGTCAGGTCTGATGTATGGGATTTCACAGGCAAAGATATTGGACTGATGAGAGGAGTTGATCCTGTAAAAATTACTGTAAAAGAAGGAACGAATTACCCAAATACCCCGCAGTACAAATTAACGCCAGAAATTATTGAAGGAATAACACCTGTAATTAATAAGATGATTGAACAAGGGATTTTGAGAGAAATAATGAGCAGTTCATGTAATTCTCCTATAATGGGATTGAAAAAGCCAAATGGAACATATAGGATAGTACAAGATTTGAGGACGGTAAACAAAATTGTTATTCCTTGCTGCCCAATTGTGCCAAACCCTGCTATAATACTGTATCAAATCCCTCATGATGCAGAATGGTACACAGTTATTGATTTGTGCCATGCATTCTTTTCTATCCCATTGCACCCTGACAGCCAGCCATTATTTGCGTTCAGGTTCGGAGAGCGTATTTTGGCATGGTGCCGAATTCCTCAAGGGTATACAGAAAGTCCTTCTATTTTTAATCAGATTCTGAAGAAATCCTTAGAAGATTTGAAAATGCCCGAAAAATCTGTGATGGTCCAATATATTGATGACCTATTGGTGGCATCAAAGACCAGAGAAGCATGTGTTACGGACACAATTGCTTTACTGAATCATTTGGCAGAAGGAGGACACAAGGTGTCCCCATCAAAACTGCAATTCTGTCAACAGGAAGTACAGTACCTAGGTCATAAGATTGAGAAAGGGATGCGAAAAGTGACAACAGAAAGGATAAGGATTATCAAAGGAATGAGAGCCCCAATGACACAAAGAGAGGTGAGAATGTTCCTTGGAATGGTTGGTTATTGCCGACAGTGGATAAGTGGATTTTCATTGATTGCAAAACCTTTACAGCGATTGACAAAGAGGGATGTCAAAGATCCGATTGCATTGGATGAGGAGGAAATGAAGGCTTTCGAGGAACTGAAAACAAGTTTGTGTGAGGTACCAGCATTGGGAATGCCTGATTATGAAAAAGAATTTGAGCTGTATTGTAGCGAGAGAGACGGATGTGCACTTTCAGTATTAGTGCAAAGGCATGGGAAAATGAAACGACCAATAGCCTATTTTTCAGCTGGTTTAGACCCGGTAGCAAAAGCGTTGCCTGGATGTCTGAAAGCAGTAGCTGCTACTTGTGTGAGTCTGGAACAGAGTGAAGGCAATGGGATATCCTTTGAGAGTATATGTCCCACATTCAGTTGAAATCCTTCTGACCCGATCAAAAACCCAATTCATGACACATAGTCGGCTGACTAGGTATGAAAAAGTGATCTTGGGTGCAGACAATGTAACCATTGTAAGATGCACGAGTGTGAATCCTTCAACTTCACTGCCAGATGAAGTAAATGCAGAAGTCAAAGATGATGTTGATCATAAGTGTTTGGATGTGCTTGAATTTTGCACAAAGCCTCGCCCTGATATCAGGGATGAACCTTTAAAAGAGTCAGATTATGTGATGTTTGTGGATGGGTCATGCCTGAGAACAAGTGAAGGAGTTTTAAGTGCTGCGTATGCTGTGTGTATGGTGGCAACCATAATGGAAGCATCCTGCTTGAGAGGAATACGTTCAGCCCAAGTTGCTGAGATGATTGCTCTGATTCGAGCGTGCAAGCTGGGAAAGAATTTCCGAATTACTGTGATCACAGATAGCCAGTATGGCTTCGGAGTGGTCCATGATTTTGGACAGATCTGGTCCCAGAGGGGATTCCTGACTTCTTCAGGGTCTCCTATTAGGAATGGTGAGTTTGTGAAGAAGTTGCTTGGGGCAATACAGCTGCCTAAACAGATTGCAGTGGTAAAATGCGCTGCTCACAAAAACGGAACTGATTACATTGCAGTGGGTAACAAGTTTGCTGACGAATTAGCTCAATATTGTACCAGAAATATGACCTCAATGAATCGGAGAAGGGAAAAAGAAAATGTTTCATGTCCCTTGCTGTTTACTAACACAGTTGAAACATGGGATGAGGTAAAACAATTGCAGGAAGAGGCAGGTGATGAGGAAAAAGATGGTTGGATAAAAGCAGGTTGCAGACAAAGAGAGGAAGATGAAGTCTGGGTTTACAGGGATGAAAGACCAGTTATGCCTGATAGCATGATCTCCAACATGGCACGGATGTACCATGGACAGGCACACATTGGTAGGGATGCCATGATCAGACTTTTCAAACAGACCTGGTACAACCCAAAATTTAGGGCTATAGCTGAAAGCCTTTGTCAAAGATATCTTATATGCCAACAGATAAATCCTATCCTGGAAGTTAGTAGTGAGTTTGGGAACAATAGGACGTGAAGGAGGTCCTTTTACCAGAATGCAATTAGATTTTATTGAAATGCCCCCAAGCAACAGATTGAGGTATGTCCTGGTGGTCGTCTGTTTGTTTTCTCGTTGGGTGGAGGCCTATCCGACAAGAAGGAATGATGGAGTTACTGTAGCTAAGCTCCTACTGAGAGAATTCATTCCTAGATATGGCTTTCCAGTAACGATAGAAACAGATAGAGGAACACATTTCCAGAATGAAATTATCCAACTAATATGTGAAGCACTAGACATTCAACAAAAGCTGCATTGTGCCTACAGACCAGAGGCTTCTGGAGTGGTAGAGCAAGTAAATGGTACAATAAAGAATAGGTTAGGGAAAATGTGTCAAGCCACAGGACTCAAATGGCCCGATGCCTTACCACTGGTGCTGATGAGCATAAGAAGCATACCTGACAGAAAAACAGGTCTGAGTCCTCATGAAATAATCATGGGACGAGCAATGAGACAAGCACACGTACCTGTCAACAAACCGCTGACTATAACTGATGATCTCGTATTGGACTATTGCAAAGGATTGGCTGATGTGGTGCATTCTGTGTTTCATCAGGTTGGACCGGATGCGACAACTCTTGAAAGAAAACCAGCTCATGATTTGAGTCCAGGAGACTGGATCCGCATAAAAGTCCACAGAAGAAGAAACTGCTTGGTTCCACGCTGGGATAAGCCACATCAAGTGATCCTGGTGACAACAACTGCAGTAAAGTGTGCAGGTGTGAAAAATTGGATTCATGCCAGTCCTACCATCAGAGTTCCAGATCCTGAAGCTCGACCTGTAAGTCGACATCTGGAAATATCAGATACCAGCTCAGCATCTGAAGCAGAGACTGAAACAATCAGAGTTCCAGATCTTGAAGCTCGACCTGTAAGTCGACATCTGGAAGAATCAGGTACCAGTTTGACAACTGAAGAAGAAACTGAAACAATCAGAGTTCCAGATCCTGAAGCTCGACCTGTAAGTCGACCTCTGGAAATATCAGATACCAGTTCGGCATCTGAAACAGACCAACCTGAATCCAGTGAAAGACAAAAGGAAGAATCCCAAAACAAAAGAACTGATATTGAAACAGGAGAAACCGAACTAATAAACAGTGACAATGAACAGCCAAGTACAAGCTTTGGGGAAATTGCTCCGGAAATTATAGAGGTAACTCAAGAAAATTTAGAGTCAGATAGAGAGATTGGGGAAATTGCGGAAGAAACACGAGGAGGATTAGACTCAGAATTTGAAACAGAAGAAACACAAGAAGATTCGGATTCGGACAAAGAGACTGAGATCATAAAGTTCAAAGTTAGAGGAAGTGAAGTGAGATCTGAGACAAAATCTGAAGAAAGTGAAGAAGAAAGAAGGCAAAGGATAGGACCAAGAAAGAGAACTTGGAGAGCAGAACGAGGAGAAAAATAAAGTGAACTGAAAAGGCCAAGAAAAGAAGACAATTGGCCCAACGAAATTAAAAGACTGAGATATAAACTAATAAATTTGAACAAAGACAATGCAGAACAAGTAAATGAAATAACAAGTCAAGAAAGACAAAGAAAAACAGATAAAAGACAATTGCAGAGACCAAAAAGAGTGAAAAGACCTAACTTGAAATACAAGTCACCTGAATGGGTATACATAGCACTGTCTGACATTAAAGAAGTGGATAGCAGTCACGAGAACCCAGACAAAGACTGTGAACAAGAGGGTGAGAGTGAACTGTGCAAATCCTGAAAGGCAAAGAAAAACAAAAAATGGACTAGACACACAAACTGATAAAGGCAAAGAAAATTTCTGAAAGACCGAAAGGTGCGCCAAAAGCAGTTGATCCTAGTCAACACTAAGTCATTTGAGGTGTGGAAACACATTTTCTGTACATATATTTAGGTAATATTTCAACATGGTAGACACTGAGAATAGAAGAGCTAAATGTGAGTTTTTCCGTAGATGGTGTAGGATGTGTTTCTATTGTACAGGTTTACTAATGCTTATTTGGTATATTTTAGCAATTATAATTCCACTTAGATTAGTTGTAGAAAATACATCTGCAATTATGAATGACACGAATAGTGACAGGAAATCTAACAAAGAACACTGCAACATTAATAGATAGTACTGATTTTCATAGGGACAAGTCAATAACTGATTTCTCCAAAAATGTCTTCACGAAACTCTTGTACGAATATGTGGAGACAATGGATGTAAGAGATTGTTATGTCTGTATGCAGTTACCTGCGTCTGTAACAGAAGGTGTGACGTATCATCACCTTCCTTTGACGTATGGAATAACTTATAGTGTTTTAGCTAGCTTATTTTACAAAACAGGTAAATTAGAATATTACTACACTGACACAGATGCTATTTTTGCTAAAGTTCCCGTAGTCCCTGAGCTAAATAAGGTGAAAGTTGCAAAGATTTTTGGAGAATTTTTCTTAGAAACAAAAGAATTAACGTTAGAAAATGCATTTAGACACAATCTTACTTGTAGGTTAAGAAAGGAAGAAAAGGTTTTCTTAGACATGGTAGAAGACCGAAGGGTTAAGTTTCAAAGAAAGGCAGCAGGAGAAAAGACAAAAACCCCACCTTGGGCGTTCGAAGAGGGAAGTTATGACAAAAGTGAAACAAATGCAGCTATGGTTTTAGATTGGCCCCAACAGGGAAAATTGTGTATTAGTAGAGATAACACTATGTATGATAACTATTTCGTGGGTTCTAGTGAGTGCCGAGATACATACAAAATTCTAGGGGGACGGGGGTTTAAAGGAGGAAAAGATCCATTATTTCCAGGGATCTATTATATTTGCGGAAATAGAGCTTATTATAGGTTGCCGGACCATTGGTCCGGAACATGCTATCTAGGCCTGGTCTTTCCAAATATTTTTCACGTAGAAAGAGGAACAAAAGAAATTCACGAGATAGGTAAACCATTAACCCGTAGGAGAAGGGAAAGCTTCTCAGAGATAATAGGTGACATTTTTGGAGCATTGATACCAGCAGTGGGTATATCTTTGAATGCATACAAGATTCGGAAATTGTCTACAGTAGTAGATCGTTTATCAACGAATACTGCTGGAGGGTTCTTGATGGTAAATACCGAAATGGTTGCCATGAGAGCTATGGTAATGCAAAATCGACTTGCCCTTGACATTCTTTTGGCAAAAGAGGGAGGAGTCTGTGGAATGCTGAAGGTACAACATTGTTGCACTTACATTCCAGACAAAAGTGAGAATACACAGAAGTATATAAAGAACATTACTGATTTACATAAAGAAATTGCCCCACTGGAGGTTGAAGGTGCTTGGGAGGGACTTGGCAAGAGTTTTTCCTCAATGAAGAAATGGTTCACCGAAATAGGTAGTTCTCTTATTGGGAAAATACTAATTCCAGTGACCTTAGCAATAATGATAATATCAATATTGAGATTAGCATATGTGTGTGTTAAAAGAAGAAAAAGACAAAATAAAGCAAAAAGAGAAAATGAGAAAAATAAAGAAAGAGCGGGAGATGGGAGATATCGAATTGGAAGAGTTTAAAGAGAACATGTACAAAAGGTCTAAAAGACAAGATGAAAAGAACACGATTGTCTAAATTAACAAATGCAAGTGGACAAGAAACATTTATCTGATAAATTTTGTAGGGATAGGTTTTAGTGGTGATATTAAAAATCACCAAAGGGGGGAATTGATGGAGATGGGGAAACAAAATAATTTTGTACCCCTTGGAAGTTAATGACTTCATAACGATTAATTATACTAACCGTTTGAAACGCATGAACTAATCAACAAATGCAACCCTTTATTAAACAGTACACGTGGGCAACATGCTGATTTGTGCAAAATCTAATTTACTTACAAATGTGAAGCAAAATAAAATTAGTATTGTGATTTGCGTAGTAAATAGAGTAAATTGCATGATTTGTGTTGCGTAGTAAAATTGCACTGTGGCAAAGAATGCAGATGGTAAGTAAAATGGCTTTAAGTGTCGCTTCTGCTAGGTAATACTTAACATGGGTCATTAGAATGGCGGGTGGTAAACAGAAAGGCTTATTTTCTATGTTTTAATTTTCGTTGTGTTTGTTTTATATTAGTTTCGTTCGGGCCTGCTAGGCCATGCTTCTAAAATGGCTGATGGAAAGGACGAGATCGCGTGTGCTGAATAAGATGGCCCCTGCGCAGACTCAGAATGAATGCTCCAGTCACGTGTATGCGGCCTGTGCTCAGAGTGAGAGATGTCAAGGCCAATCTGACCTGCAACGAGGAGCGTGCCAAGTGTTCAGCATATATGCCTGGGAACGGATGGGAAAATCGAGCGACAGGGGATGAACTAATGTGTGACCATCAAAGATTGTTACAAAAATGGATTAACAAATTGGACTACTTTTGGACACCATGATCATGAGACTTATTGTGTGCTTCATTGTCCCCAAACCGGTTCGAACAAGGAGGGCGATGAGGTGACCATCACCACCCCTCCAATGGACCAATTAGCGTGATTCTTGCCCCTAAAGATTGCAACTTTTAAGTGTAGAGAGCCAGCAAATAGGGTATAAGAGAGTCTGCTCTTACGTTGTGAAAAAAACTTGCTTTTCATTTTTCCACCTTGATGCGGCGAGAGACTCTGTCATTTTGGACTTTGAACTTTGACTGGGGAAGGCACGAGACCATTGCGGGAATTTGCCCGGGAGGTGATTGCGTCCGAGGAGGTTAGCGGGACAGTCAGTCAGTTTGGGAGTCCTATCCTGTGATCTGCGGTTCATCTTTCTTTCCTACTGAACCATTCTTGTCATCGCCCTATGGCCGAGGGTAATGAATATTTCTCATCCTTATTTTAACCTTTACTTAAATGCTTACTGATATAATAAACTTTTTGCCTAATAACGAGCTTTACTTTTGCCTAAAGAATTTCGATAAAATTATATGCTAACTCTAAATGAGTCTGTGGTTCTTTAAATAAAATTGTGAATTATAAAATGTTAAAGGTTTTAATTGTGATTGAGCTGGTCTTAATCGCCATCAACTAATTCTACTAGTTGGTCCATCGACCGAATAGCGGAGTGCCTTGATGTTTAGAACCGACAGGATCCGAAGTTTATGTATATAATGTATAGGTTATAATTCTGTCATTTTAATAAGGTATCCCGCTTGTCCAGCAACTCATTTTCCTTAGCGTTTGATACAGAATATTTGAATGAATGTATGTATGCGGTGTCATGGGCCCCACCGACATGAATACCAAGTGATCGAGGTGTGTAGGTTTTTCTGGATTAGGGTCATAAAGAAAAATTTATATTAGCCGCGCTGGATCAGATGCCTGTCCTCTCGCAGGCACAACTCGTCGCCCGTGATAAAAAGTTCAATAGTCGTTCAATTCTTTAGTGGTTTTTATTCAGGAGAAAAGATACAGACCACCAGTCCAAGCAGCAGCTCAAATCCAACTGCCAAAGGTGCAGCTGGACAGAATAGATCATTGTGTTGTCATGGATGACACATGGAATGCAGAGGTGCTGCCCAGCAACAGGGATAGGAGGCAATGGAAATAAAACATAACTAACCACAAAATGAATAATAAGAGCACAACTGAATATAGCAGATTAAAACCCATAGCACTGAGCCAACCTTGTTCTAACCCTGTCTGGCTGAAGGTCTTTCTCCTTCAATGACCAGCCTTGTTCTAACTTTGTCTGATTGAAGTCTTGCCTATGAGTCCGCCTTCCTTTAACACTCTGACACTGAAGGCCTGTCTCTGTATAAAGTGACCTTTTACTAATCCTGTCAGGCTAAAATCCTGTCCTTCTGTGTGCCGGCTTCATAAGGCCTCAGCTAAAGACAGATTTTAGCTGTCTGTTGTCGAAAGACCCCTAGTGAACCCTACCAAAAACTTACAGTGGGCTTAGGGCAGGCCCATTGCTTATCCATTGGGCGGCTTTCTTGGCACTTTCAATTGCTTACTTCTTAATCAGTGTCTTTCCTTCCTCTTGTGTGTTTCCCTCCCCTGTAGTTTCCCTGTAGTATACACCTTGCGCTACTTTTTGCAATCACTTAATAGACGTTAGGTAAAAAGAGGAGACAAGAGAGAGAGAACGATAGAGATTAGGGTTCAAATCCCAGTGTTTGAGTATATTTGTGAATTTCACTTCAACTTACAGGTAATACTTTTATACTCCGTCTGGCTCTCAATAGTTGAGAATCTGAAGTGGGTGACCCCCTTACACATCGAATTGACTCCCCAGTGTTGTTTACTGGGCCTGCTTAAATTACCCCGTAAGCGCAAGACGACTTATAAATTTGGTCAACTAGCGATAGTGCTAGCAAGACGCAGAGTAGCCATCACGTGGCATTCCACACGCTCGACAAGTGGCAGGGCGATGTAGCAGAGTGGGCACTGGCAGAGGAGGAGGCATATAAGCGGTTAAGCAGAAGGGATGACAAGCTAGAAGAAGACACAATCACCTGGAGAGCTCTATTGGATGATCTCCTCGCCCAAACGTCCGCAGCAGTCGGACATGGATTCGGGAGGGGGGCGGTAGAAGATACCACCCAGAATAGCGCTGAGGTGGCACAGGGGGTGAACAATCCAATAGCCTAGACTAACATCACACAAACAAGACTGCATCTGGGCCAATAATACACAAGGGGTCAGAGAAAAGGAAGGCATCGAACATTCAGATACTGAAACGCTGTATGAGGACATGTACTTAGTAAAACACCTGTATGTACCACTGTGAGTTTTTGATATGTGTAACTTGCATTCAAACTGCCAGTAGATTAAATTGATGAGAAAGAATGAAAATAAAGTTTAAAAACAAAAAAAACTTACAGGTAACACTTTTAACTAAAGAACTGCAATGTCATAGGAAGGCTTCAATGGGATGGCTTAAAAAATAATGACCAAGCCTTTGATATAAGGAATAGACTATTTGCAGAAAGCAATAGACTTTTTGGTTTCTGCTCCTTTAAATATTAATGTGTATGTTTCAGTACATTTTGCTGAAAACAAAATCATGTCATAGTACATATCGACTATCGAGTCAAGGTATGTAAGTGTGTATGTGGCATCTGTCTGCATACCTAGACAATCAGCAGCAGAGCACTGTACAGGGTCAAAGACAAGGATTCATTCAACGAGTGACAGGAGAGATAGCTGGGTTATGGGCGGTTAATGAATTATGATGTAGAATTCTTTAAAGAGGTGAGTCTTCAACTTTTTCTTATATTGGTGCAGTGCTGGGGCGGTCCTGATGGATATGGGGATGTTGTTCCAGATCCAGGGTGTGTAGATGGAAAAGTGCTGCTGCCATGTTTTTTTGTTACATTTCTTAGTCTCCAGTCTCATGGTGTCCTGGCTGCGGGTGAGCTGAGAACCACAGGAGATGTTAAGCTTATCTGCAAAATATGCAGGTGTTCTAGCTATGATGGTTTTGTAAATTATGCAGCCAATGGAGTTCCATCACGATGAGAGTGACTCTGAACATATTTCTTCAAGCGCTGTACTCACTATTCTCTAGCACCCACATATTTTATGCATGCACTGGCACTTTACACTCTCATGGCATGTCAAGGATTTGGCCAAAGGGTAGTGTGCCCCCTTCTGAGAGGTGGGAACTGCATGGCAGTTGGCACATGGCACCTTTCGCAAGTGTCATAATCTCTCTTTCTTTCAGTATACAACACACTTTATGCTCTTTTACACATTTTATATGCAGCCCTGGTCTTTTTCCTCCTTGTCCAAATATGTGTTGTAAGCCCCTGTTGACCCATTTCTCATCATTGTTTTAATATCTGTCTTTTAAAAGGTGACTAGATCCACAATTGTGGTCGCTAGCATTCTCAACATTTTAATACTTTTTAAATGACCTTAATTCCAACGATGTTTTCTGTTATATAGCATCTCCAGTTATTTATGGAAAATTCAATCAATCAATGATTGGGACTTACATGGCGGGCCCTTGAGGTTTTTGTTTGTCCACCATTTTTGCATATAACATATGTTGATTACATTTCATTTTATTAGTCCTTTTAAATTAGACTCTGTTTAGGAAATTGACATATTTTACCATCGCGTTTAGAGAGTCCAAAACATTACTTACTCACTCTCAATTGTGTTTTAACTCTGCATTCCATCAGGGTCTTTTTTGTATACATGTGTACTTTTATGGTTGTGTATGATAGCCGAATAAAGAATGAACTGACACCAGGATTGTAAACATATTTCTTCAGGCGCTGAATGAGTCATGCTGCGGTGTGTAAGATGTCCTTAAGGAGTGCCATTGTAGAGTCTGAAAGTCCATGGGGCAGGGCTGTACCACAATCCAGATGTAAGAGTACGAGGGCTTGAAGAGTGGTTTGGAAGTGGTTTTCTGAAAAAACTGTTTCCCTTTCTTTAGAAGAAAGCTGGACACGTGTTATTTGAGGGTGTGTTTGGTGTCCAGCGTGCATCCAAGTGCTTTGCCATTCAGTGAAAGTTGGGGTTCATATCATTGAGCCTGGTTTGTCCTGTTTCTTGTTTTTTGGTCTTGGTAAATAACAGGAATCCTGTTTTTGTTGGGTTAAACTTCAGGTAGGCACTGCACACTCAGGTCTGGATGATGTGCAGGCAGTGTTTGAGGCGTTGGATGTCTGTGGGTACAAAGTCCAACTTCTTCCATTCCCCTAAATAACATGTGACATTGCAAAATGACCTGAAAATGTTTGGCTCAATAAAGGAAATGTGACAATAGAACCAGGGACATCTTAAAGATTTTGGGGGCCCAGGGCTAAGCATATTAAGGGGGGCCCTGTTCGTAACAACTTTAAATTTATGATCCAGTTTCAGCTCTTTTATGCCCTCTTTGGCCAGGTCACTGACAGGCACACTCGTCCACATTATAAATGTGTTTACATCTAATATTCAAGTATAGTGATGTGTGTTTTCAATGTTCTAACACAGCTGCAACTCACTAATTTTGCAAATAATCTAGATGTCACGCTCCCATTTCTCATTTGTGCGGTCCAGTTTTGACCTAAAAGAACCGTTTTTATGGATGTTGCATGAAACATAAACACAGCATTTCTCTGCAAAATGTCTGTAACAGACTGACACATCACCCACAATAAAAATAAATTAAAGGAAAACTGTATTTAAAGCAATCTGTTTAAGAATTATTCAAGACTCTCTGCACAACAGAGCTGGCTCTATCAGGGCCCCCCCGAAAGGCTGGGACCCTGAGCCAGAGCCCACTTTGCCCGTGCCTTAAAATGTCTCTGAATAGAACATCAGAGACACTGGTTCAAATCCATATCTTGGACTTTTCTTGTGGATGAGTTTAACATCAGCTAACACATAATATTTGTAACTAAACACTTGAAACCTTAATATTTCCTCTGTAATAAAGAATTTGTATTTTGCTCTTGGGTATGATGTTTTTCAATTATGGAATAGTTGTAAGGGCAGGATTTGTAACTGATTTCACTACTATGATCTGGCTATCATATTTCTTCACACTGGGCTATGGGCAAGTCTGGTGACAGAACTACAAAAGCTAGCACTCTGGCCACCCGTGGCAGACCCTGCGTTTGTTGCCTCGCGGCGGCCGCAGTGAAGAACGGGGGGCTGGCGAGTTTTCTCCTTTCGCCGCCCCCCAGGAAACGCATTAAGGAGCGGGGGTTGCATGCTATTGCCCCGAGACGGCAGGTAAGAGCGGGGGGAGGCTGCTGCCCCCAAAATGTGTGCCGTCCGGAGCGGACACCCCCCCCCACCCCCCTACCTACGCCACTGACGAAAAGGGCCACTTGAGGCTTCCTGGAATGAGGACCAGAACACTAGTTTAGTTTAATGACTTTTGCATGATATTTAAGGTGTGTGTTGTGTTATGTGTGTCCCCATTCCCTGTATGTTCATACTATTGTATGAAGATCCTGCCCTCCAACTAAAACAGTGAGGACATCATCCTCTACCTAAGTAGTAAGAGTATAAATATAGAAATAATGTGGAGCCACTTTTTGAAATGAAGCTGCTGTGCTATTCATGCTGCATCTGTTGAGTTTAAGGTGAGCGATTATGTTAGATATATTTCCTTAATTAAAAACTATAGAAATGATCCCCAAAAGTATAGGTCATATTTGATGTATCCTAAGATCTCGCAGTGGTTTATGGTGTCAGTTTGTGAGGTGTGCCAACAGATGTGATCTCCTCTGTTTATTTAGTGCCTTATCCGGAGCATTTTCTAAACAATAGAAGGCCAAAGATGACTGTGATGCCGATACTTAACAAGGTGGGCCTTTGATAAAAACACTCATCAAGACACTCGTCTGAAAACTATAGCATAATCAAAACTGAGAGGTAAGCCCTGCAAGCAAATATTTAGTCCATATAACTCAGTCAGCATAACTCCTCCCCAGTAAATATAGGGTTTTAGCATTTTAGTTTGCTTTGTCCTGCCAAAGATCAGTGGCAAGTGGCAGCTCCTCCGCTAAGGCGGAGGAGCGTCGCCCCACTACTCAAAAGGAAAAATAAAATGATAACGTATCTTTATTATAATTTTTTTTTCCTATTGCAGTTAGTGGCGGGGCAGGGTGGGGCTGGCCAGAGAAGGGGGAGGAGTGGTGTGCACTCTCTAAGTGCGCACTTTGCATGTTCCCACCAGGCTGAATTACACAGCCTTGTCAGGAACATGCACAGACTCCCTGTTCCCGTCTGAGCGCCGAACCATGACAATCAGACCAATCTTGTGATTGGCTCAGGGGAGCCTGTGTGCCCGGATGCTTCCTGCTGCCGGTAGGGACAGGAAGATGAAGAGGACAAGGACGGAGGAGGGGCGGTGGCCGGCCGTTAAAGGTAAGTCCTTTTTTAATAAATTACATTTCTCTCCCACCCCAAACGCCCCCCCCCGTCCGGTAGCAGCCGCTACTGCCAAAGACATTGACCTCTCTCCAGTAGTATGAGAAAGTGAAAACTAACGGGCGGCTAATGTTGGATGATTTTCAAAACCACTTTTCAAATGAACAAAAGGTGAGGATCATTTCAGCAATGCCAAACCCTGACAGGATGGTACTGTGATGAAAGGCACACATTAGAGGTGTGCGACTTATTCATAAATAAGAAGTGAACACTGGGAACACGTTTCAGTCATGCCAAAACATCTAACTTAATAGCTCAATATAAAATTAATAGACACAGCACGAACAAAATCATTAAGCTATTACTAGTGTTCCGGTCCTCCTCTCCGGAAGCAATAACTGACCATTTTTGTGTTTCTAACACCAGACTTGCCCATGGCCCGGTATGAAGAGATATGTTAATTAGATATTGGCAATGAAATCAGTTACAAACATCGCCCTTACTACTTTTCTGTTGAGGTTAGGGGGTACGGCCATAATACAAGATTCCCGAGCCACTCAGGGAGGAGGTAAGTTCTTAATTTAATGGTAGGCCATTAGCCTACAACAACAGCAGGTAGGTTGTGGCAGGGATCCATCCCCCCTCCAACTATCCCTATCTCGTAGCTTCCACTCTACACCACACACCAAGATTATATTAGATCATTCACTCTCAGCATCCCAGACAGCAACTCAGGCATACCCAGAATAGGGACACACAGAATACTGCAAAACTCCCTTCTTACAAACAATAAGACAAACAGTAGCCATCCACTTTCACAATCACTCTATCTCCAACCTGTCTTGCTTACACATTCACCCAACAACATCCTGTTAAATGCTCAAATACCCTCACAGACAAAGACAATAAATAGCAGCCACAAAACTCTGCGACTGGTCAAATCAGGAGGTTTCCCACACCTCATGTCAAACAAAGAAATGAGACAACAACTAGGCTGTGAATAACATTGCACAACAGTCCAAGATGTGCACGTATTGTGACCTCTTCAGACATGAGACCCTACTATCACAAGTCTGCGCACTCATAATGATACCATCAAACATGTATGCAATCACGGATGCTCAGTCAGTCAACAGAGAGGGCACAGAACCCACCAGCTTCCTTCAATAAAGGTCCCCAGACACCCACTTCCCACTACTAAACTTTGCAGGTGACACAGACACAACAACTCTCACATGTGCTTCATCCTCCACCAGCAACAAACAGAGGGCCAGATGTACGACCAATTTTAGCATGCGCAAACGGGTTAGCGACCCGTTTGCGCGTGCTAAAATTGGTATGGCCATGTACTAACACAATTTTGCGAGTCGCAAATGAATTGCGACTCGCAAAAAAGTGTTTAGAGACTCGCTATTTGGAAGGGGCGTTCCCTTCCAAATCGCGACTCTCTAACCCATGTACTAATGATTTGCGACCGCAATTGCGGTCGCAAAACACTCGCAATTACCACCTACTTCAAGTAGGTGGTAATACATTCGCAAATGGGAAGGAGCCCCAGGGGACCCCTTCCCCTTTGCAAATGCATGCAAATTTTTTTTTTAGGGCAGGCAGTGGTCCCAGGGACCACTGCCTGCTCTAAAAAATGAAACGAGAACGTTTCATTTTTACTTTTTAAATGCATCCCGTTTCCCTTTAAGGAAAACGGGCTGCATTTAAAAAAAGCTGCTTTATTTAAAAGCAGTCCCAGACATGGTGGTCTGCTGAGCTCAGCAGGCCACATCCCTGGGAGGGCCAGCCATTCTCAATGGGGTCGCAAAATGCGAGTGCCTCATTAATATTAATGAGCATCGCATTTTGCGACCCCATTGGGAATCGCAATCAGTGTCTCTGACACTTTTTTTAAGGTAGTGGAAGGTGCACCAGGAAAGAAGTCACACACTCTCAAGGAAGTCCTTTGTATTTCTTTTATTCTTCTTTATAAAAACAAACGATTAGACATCAGCCAACGCGTTTCGTTCCTTTCAAAGGAACTTCATCAGGGTTCCCCGCTGACTTCAACTGTCGGAAGAAAATGTTTCAAACAGCTCACTCTATGTATTCTTTCTGAGCGGACTCGCAAAACAGATGGACGGAAGGTCGGTGTTTGGTAGTAAGGCACCGTCTCGAAAGAGGCCACTTGTGCAGCAGGCCGGAGACTCCCGGCTCCACCTGACTGCAAGGGAGCACCAATGCACAGGACCCTTATAATTATGTACCAGGGATTGATGTGCTGAACCATTGGTCAGCCGCGGTTTGGAGTTTAGAGTCTCTGACACTGTTGTACATACTAAATTGCGACTCACAATTTGCGACTCGCAAACAAGCGCAAATTGCGAGTCGCAATTTAGTATGGTCGTACATCTGGCCCACAATCCCAGAAGGACAATGCACCCCATTGCAACCAAGCACACTCAACACGCCCTACACCCAGTCACACTAGCTGTCCAAACCAACATGACCAAGCACCAGGCAGAAGAAAGCACGTAATCTGCACCCAATACCATGACGTCTGGAAACTGAACCAGAAAAATCAGACATCTCCTGAACACAATGATGACAGCCTCCAGTAGAAGTATACTAAAAAAAAAGATTGGCACAACACAACAATCAAACTCTAGAGCAGTCCAGCAATGCCACTGTTAACACCAGACGGCTTCAGATGATAAAGAAATACTTGTCTACAACACATTAGAGCTACATTAAACACCACTATCGAAACACAACACTGACCGACTCCAACGTATGCAAACTGAATAAAGCGCACCACAAAACAATCACAAATGTATTCTGCTTCTTGTACAAGACGCCTGTCAAAAGCTTCCCATGTGTAAAGAATGACGACTCAGGCGAAATCTGTGGCTATCACCCACAACAACATAGGCTTACTACATTTCCCCACATTTGTACTACACAAGGTACTACCCTTTGTAACCTCTTGCGACATGGGACTTCTCTTTTCCCACATTGCATCCATGAGTTACTAGCCCATGCAACTTCTCTTGATAGGGTACTACTTTTCCCCAACTTAGTATACCATGAGGTATCCCCCCACATAATTTCTCACAGCAGGGTACTACTCACCGCCACCATAACATATCATGTGGTACTCCTGCATGGAACTTCTCACGACAGGGTACTACACTTCTTCAACCATGCGGTACTCCCTACATACATCCTCTAGTGACAAGTTCCTGCATTTTCCCTAGTTCACATGAACACACACAAGAGTACTTTGCTTGTATCTCTCGCAATTTGGTACTACTCTTCCCCACATCCTCAACAATTGGATATGTACAACAGGCAGGTATCTACACAACAAGATGCAGATGGGTGCTACACCCTCTGCCTAAAATTGCTAACCAGATTCGAGATGCCAAAATATATGGAGTCGAAAGTAAATGCTGACATTGTACTCCCAAAATAAAGTATAGGTTGATAACTTACCTTTCCCCTAACAGCCTTGCAGTACTAAGAATTCAGCACACCACAACCATTAACAAAACTGCAATTCCCAAATAACAGAGGTCAAACTTAAAAGGAAACTTACTAACCAAACACATGCTTTACCAATAAGATGCATATGGGGCATGTCAGCATGCAAGAATCATCAACCAAACTGTTCCCCAGCCTAATAAACCTCATAGTTAGAAACAAGGCACATTTTTTAACTGAAGCAAAAACAATAATATGAACTTCATGAATGCTAAATAACCACACTGATTAATTAAATTATTGTCATATTTTAGCTTCACAATTTGACAAATACCAGGCAGGTGATGTTTCAACTTCCCATATCTTCAGGACGCAGTATATCCTCGAACACCACAATATCATTTCTATACATAGTCATTCTCCTCTTTCTAAATTAACCAGGAGTGCTTGGGTAGTCTTTTATTTTTGTCTCTACACCTGTCCAAATCAAACATCAGCTTACTAAGTCCTCCTTCATAATGTCAAATTCTGCATAACCAACACATCCACTCCAACACCAAGGTCTGGAATCCCAGACATTGGTGAGGCTCTCTCACGAGCAAGTTGCGTTGCTATGCCCCCAAAATACACACCCTCTTGTTCCAGCACTGACTGAGGCATGCCAGGAAGGAAAGTCCCCACTTACATGGTGCTGCGTACTGTCACAAGGCCACTGTCCAGCACCTCGTTCACAGCGCCAGCAGGAGGTGTGTCATCTCTACTGGCCGCTCTAGGCTGGGTGCCATAAAATATGCAAAATGCACACAAAGCATCCCAATGGCATGGGCTACTCTGTGCCACTGTCAAGCCAACTGAAAAACCATAGTGGACACTCAACAATGCTGCTCCTTATGTCAGCATTAAATGTATTACTGCCCGTAGTTCCATGGGTCATTCAGAGTTATGCTTAATGTAAAAAATGCTTGATTTTCTGCCTCTTCCCACTGTCTCCATAACATTGCCGTTAAACTATACAGTGGACCATCACCTCAGTTTATAACACCCGTAAGGTGTCTCCTTGCCCTTTCCAGATTTTGTCCATCCTCCTCACTGGGCTCCTACTGTCCAGCAGCTTGAGCTGACAACACTTGCCAATAGATCTGAGGGTGGGTGGCCCAAGCTAGTCCTCCAGGGTCATACAGCCATCATTCTTCTCAGAGCTAGAGTCCTCCTCTGCCAGAAATAGCTGTCAATTTCCTGCAAAATCATGCTGTACAAGCAGGGCGGAGCCAAGACTCCCAGCATGATGGACGTGCTCCGAGTAAGCTCCGTCAGCCCTGCTAACATCCTACAATATCCTACCTGACATCGCGCTCCGTTGGCAGCTGTGGCGACGGCCCGGTGGTGGTGGACGTCAGGGGACTCTGGTAATCTGACTCCGGGGCTCGAGGTGTGGCCCGGGACGCTGTCGGCCTGTGCAGCAACGGCCGAGCCGGGGTGCAGTGCTGCGTACAGCGACATCCATGGACGTCGTGGCCTGGCCTGGTGGGCAGCCGGCGTTGAGGGCCCCGTAGCCGGAGATTATTGAATCGGGGTCGTGAACGGCGCTGTCGTGGGCACACCCCAAGGCTGTAGCGGCGTCGGCGGTCGGATCGGACCGCAGAGGAGTGAAGCGATAGTGGCTGGGGCCAGGCGGGGATCTGCGGGCCCGCCATGAAGTCGTTGGAGTGCCCCGACCTGCCGACGTGGATTCAGGCCTGACCTGGCGACCGATAGACCCGGCGGCAGGGTGGTCGGTGTACCGGCCCAGGCTCCACGCCAGGCCGGCATATCCTTTGAGGAGGATCCTGGGCTCGCGGCCTGGGAGTGGAGTGTTGCTGGGCCCGCGGTGCCGATTGCCTGGAGGCGCGGTCTGGTGCTGCACCCCCGCCGCTTGGAGCACATCTGTGGAGGCTTGCGGTGACGGCGGGGGTGAGTGCTTGTGTGCTGCGCAGAGGCCTGCGGAGTGTTGGGACAGACCCCGATGGTCATTAATACGGCATGATCGGGCGGCCACCAACTGCTTGATTTTTAGGAGCTTGGGCCAACCTGCTGCCTCGCTGGATTTGGGGATTACGCCCGGGCCCCCCTTCCCCCCCTGGTTGACATCTGGGCCTACTGCTGGAGTTGCTGGGGCCTGTGGAGTGTACCCCTGAACTCCCGGGTTTTGATTATATTGCCCCTGCAGCGGAGTCACTGGACGGTGGAAACAAGGCACCCGGGAGGGGTGGGGAGTTGTGCCCCCGGCTGCGGAGGCAGCTGGACCAGTGTTCGGTGCGGCTTGTGGCCGGGTGTGGCCCTCCCCTGACCATTACCGCAGGAGGGAAATAACGCACAGAAGGAACACTTTCTGGGAACAGCCTAGCCATGCATCACGCATTGAGCATCACAATATGTAACAGAACTCTCCTTTCTTTGGGGCATTGAGCGGCAGAGATAAGGACTTCCCTTGTTTGTGGGAGCTAGTCGGGGTGCATTGGAGCTGGTCGTACGGCATACAGTGTCAGGTTGAATTTTCCAAATATCCCAGGCTCACCATGTCCAAAGAGAAAACTTCGAGCACCGGCCCGCAACAAAGTACACTTTCCAACTGTCTCCAGCTGAATGCCAGCAAGTCGGAGGTATTGCTGGTGGGGAAGGACCATGGTCAGTGGAGTGAACTCTGGTGGCCTGCGAGCCTTGGTAGCGCCCCCCCTCCCAAGCAGGTAGTGAAAAATCTGGGGGTCTGGATGGACTCGTCCCTTAGCTTCCGAGTTCAAACCAAAAAGGTGGCAGGGACCTGCTTCGGGCTACTGCGGGGGCTCAGACCCTTATTGGGTTTCTTTGATGCACCCACACAGCAGGTCATCATTCAGACATCAATAATGTCAAGATTGGACTATGCCTGCTCTTTGTATTTGGGGTCCAATAAGGCTGAAATTCTTAGGCTACAAAGAGCACAGAACGCGGCTGCAAGAACCCTTCTCGGTTTGCGCAGAGCCTGCCCGGTATCAGACGCCATTCGTCGACTTCACTGGTTGCCTGTGGCCAGGCGAATTGAATTCAAGGCTCTCTGCATAACCTTTCAAGGCCCTAAAATTTTCCACCCCTAGTATTCTGGCCAACCTGCTTTTGCCATATGTTCCTCCACGACATCTCCGCTCCCTGGGGCAACACCTGGTGGTGGTTCCCCGGACACGGAGAGTCCGTGCTGGAGGCCGCTCTTTTCACAGTAGGGCGGCTCTCCTCTGGAACTCACTGCCTGCTCACATCCGCGGCCTTAACTACCTGGAATTCAGGAAGGCCATTAAAACTCACCTTTTTCCTGCACCGTAGACCTACTCTCTGCTCCATCCGAACGTGTCAGTTGCTCTGCTGTCAGCGCCGGGACGCCCCTTTGCTGGGGCAGCTGTTGCGCTTTACAAGTTGTGGTAACATAACATAACATAACTTGACCATTTTGTGGCCACGACGGCGCAGGGAGTGGAGGGCGTGGGTGTCGCCTCGAATTTACCAGACAATACCGCCCTATTGGAGGCTATTACCCAATCCAGACAGATCCTTGAAACACAGATCGGAGCGGTGGGCACGGAGGTCACACTTCTGCGCCAGGACCTGCACAATGCAGTGGACCGTATAACCGAAGCTGAGACTAGGGTCTCTGGTGTAGAGGATGCAGTAACTACACTACAACATAAAGTTAAGTCCCTAGAGCAACTGACCAAGGGCCTGGTCTTGCGCGTAGAAGAGGCCGAAGGACACGCACGCAGGAACAATTTGCGTTTCGTGGGCTTTCCGGAAAGCTGTGAGGACAGCGACGCAGGGAAGTTTCTTACAAATTGGCTTACCTCATGGATCCCAGATGGCCTCCTTTCCACGTGCTTCATGATTGAATGTGCCCACAGGGCCCTACAGCCGAAGCACCTGCCAGGCGCCAGACCACGGTCCCTAATCGCACGACTTTAAAATTTTCATGACCGCGACATGATCCTACAGCAGGCCCGCCTCAAAACAAATCTGACATTTGATTCTCACCGAATAATGATATTTCCGGACTACACTAAATTGGTCCAACAACAGCGCCAGTCATTCATCGCCGCCAAAGCACAGCTGCGAGATCTCAAAATCCCGCACATGCTGCTGTATCCAGCCGCCTAAGGGTGGTCTTCAACTCCCGTACCATCTTTTTTGATACCCCTGAGGAGGCCTTTGCCTGGATGGATGAGCGACGACCTGTCAAGCCGCACTCCCCGCTGCCTAGAGATTCAGATTCCTCGACTGGAGATCCGGGCAGCACACAGCCCAAGCCTAAAGATCATCAACCCACAGATCCAGATCCACTTAGAGGTCCAAAAACAAAGAACAGGAGTGGAACCCGTGCCGCCTTCCACTTTCTATTCAGCGCATGGCAGGTGAAGACTGAGCCACCGTACCGGGACTGCTTCATTCCCCCCAATAGGACTTGGGCTAGTTAAGGGACTCTGGGGATCCATTGGCGAGTCTACACCCCACTCCCCTGTTGGGGGTGGGTGGTTTTACTCTCCATGACAGATACTTCTACTGGTATGAGGTATTGGGGTGGGTTGGGTACGGGGAGGGTTGATGTTCATGGGGGGTGTTGTTTTGTTTCAGATTATGGTTGTGCGGCAATCAGATGCTTAGTATATTTTTGTCCAGGTATACTTGACACCAACACTAATTCTGTCACAACACAATGGCAACAGTACCTATAGTACACCCATCGGGGCAGCTTCATATAGTCAGCTGGAATAGCAGGGGCGTACTTGACAAGATTAAGCGCGGGGATGTCCTTAGACAGGCCAAACACATTGGTGCTGATGTCCTCCTGCTGCAAGAGACACATCTGCTAGGCACTAAGGCCCCATGTCAGGCCCGATATGGCTTTTTCCATGTCTTTCATACGGGGTTCACTAGGGGTTCCAGAGACGTTGCTATTTTAATTAATCGAACAGTGCCTTTCACATTGATAAAGAAATGGTCTGATACACATGGTCGATATATCTTTATACATGGTTGGTCGCCGGGGAGGAAATCGTGCTTGGTAGTATATATGCCATGCCCCCCCTCGGTCAGGGCTTTGTTGACCACCTAGTGGGAGTATGGGGAGACTTGCCAGGAGGGTTGTCTATAATCGGGGGAGATTGAAACGACATCATGTCCCCAACCATGGATAGATGGCGACAAGCCGGAGTGGTCACAGGGACCCCCAATACTAAACTACAGACTATAGTAAACATGCTAGGCTGGGTAGATGCGTGGCGGGTACATAACCCCACTGGGGCTAGTTATACCTACTATTCCCATACCCATATTTCATATTCAAGATTAGATTATATATTTATTCCAGGCACGTTTATCCATAGGGTTCCCACGGCAGCGATTCTACCTCGGGGACTGTCGGACCATTCACCTATCTCCATTCAACTTTTAATAGGTCCTGATCGGCCTCCTTTCAGGTGGCGGCTCTCGACATTGAACCTACACAACTCAACTTATCGCACCCAGTTACACTATTCACTTACAGAATATTTTTTCAATAACGAAGGGACGGTGACCTCGGCATGTACGCTCTGGGGGGCAATGAAGCCCAAGCTACTTGGTATAGATATTAGCTTTTGCTCGGCAGCACGCAAAACCCGTAGACAAGCGCTGATTCAATTAGAAGCACAAATTATGACGATGGAGCAGCGGACCCGGGGCGCAGAAGGTGCTGTGGCCTGCCGCCAGGTGCGCCTACTTCAGCAACAATACCATAGCATGTTGATAGATGAGGCGCGGATGGCATGGCTTGCCACACAGAGTAGAATCTAATAGTGGGGCGACAAGTCTGGACAACTTTTGTATAAACTCTGCCAACAGACACAGGCACATGTTCCACTCCCGGGGATCCGTGATTCATCCGGGGTGGCTGTGACTGACCCTAAGGCACTCGCAGATAGTTTCACAGATTATTACCAGTCCCTTTATACAGCGCGTGAGGCCCTAGATGCCTCTGTCATCGACCAGTTCTTCATAGACCTCCCTCCGCGAGCTCTCTCTGATTAAGTTCGCGACTCACTCGATGCACACTAGAAGAACTCACTAAGGCTATAGCAGACTCACATCCAGGGAAGGCACCAGGCCCGGATGGCTTCCTGTATGATTTTTACAAGGCCTATACAACTCTACTAAGCCCACACTGCCTCACAGCCGTATTAGAGGTGCAGAGACAACACTTATGCCCCCAGACTGGCGGCATGCAGAAATAGTTGTATTTCACAAGCCAGGGCGCCCGCCGGAATTGCATGCCTCTTACAGACCAATATCTTTATTGAATATTGAAGCAAAGCTTATTGCCAAGATGCTTGCCACTAGACTGATGACGCACCTCCCTGACCTTATTCACCTGGACCAGGCCAGGTTCATGCCTCAACGGGCCACTAAGCATAACATTCGACGAGCCATAATGCGATAGCTGCCGTGGACCGTCTCGGTCGCCCAGCGGCTCTCTTATTGGCCGATATTGACAGCGCGTTCGACTCGGTCAGTTGGACATATCTATTTATTCTATTACAACATCTTAATTTTTTATCCTATATTCAAATGTTATACAATGGGTTAACGGCCTCTGTGCGTATATCGGGCAGAGTATCCGCCCCATTTCCCATCACCCGTGGCACGCGCCAAGGCTGTCCCTTATCTCCACTACTGTTTGCCTTGGCCATCGAGCCCTTGGCGGCCTGGGTACGCATGGATGCCCTAATCCACGGCTTCGAGTGGTCAGCAGAGGTCTCTGACAGAATTGCTCTCTATGCGGATGACGTCCTTTTTTTTCCTTTCCGACCCCCGAAGATCAGGCCCCCGCATCTTACAGATCATGCGGATATTTGGTGAAACCTCCGGATTATATATGAACATCAATAAATCCACCTTGTGGCCCCGGCGCGGCCTCGAGTCCGATTATAGCTGGGCTTCAGATCTCTCCCAGACCCGTGAAGGTTTGTAATACTTGGGGGTTTTTGTGACCGATCGACAAGAAATATCCAGATCAAGAAATATTGATACAGTCTTTGCCAGGGTTAAAAAGGAACTCAAGTCGTGGGCGGGTTTACCCCTATCTCTGTACGGCTGCTCGGCTATTTTTAAAATGATTTCTCCCCCCCCGGCTCCTCTATCAACTACATAATCACCCATATATTATGCCACAGCTCTGGTTCAGGAAGCTGAATGCTATGCTATGCTCAATGAGTTCTTTTGGGGGGGCGGCTCAATTAAAATAGAGCTTCGGACTTGTTTTCTCTCTACCTATTGCGGGGGCATTGCTACGGCCGATATACAGTCTTACTATGCTGCTTCCGATTTACAGGTACTCAACGACTGGTGGTATTCCCCCAGTGCGAGCAGGCGTACGCGCTAGAGCAACTGCTTCTGGGTGATGCATCACTTTCTAAATATTTATATAACCAGGACCTTCCTCCGGCCACCAAGGTGGTCTTAGTATTATGGCACCAGTCGCTCCGTCGCATTGGCTGGCTGAACCGTCTGACCGGTGCGGCTCCGCTCTGGTGTAATCATCTTCTTCCCCAGTTGCAGCGACTGCAGGGGTTCCGGGGATGGGACCGAATTGGCATCTCTACTTTGGCTGATGTTCTGCAGGGCATAACCCTCAAAACCTTTTCTGATCTTCAAAACGAATATTCCATCCCACACTCCCAGTTTTACAGGTATCTCCAGTTTCGTCATGCCATCACTCCCCATCTTAAGGAGATTTGAGTCCTTCCTGAATTCAAACCATTAGAGGGAAAGCTCCTCATGGGTGACCTGATAGACCATAAAATCTCTAAAATATACCAAACATTGGTCACCCACAGCGCGTCAACATTGGAGTCCCTCAGGGAAGCCTGGCAAACAGACCTTGGTCCCCTGGGCAATGATGATTGGAGGGAGGCGCTGGAGTCCCCTCGAGGGGCTGCCATCTCTTCGAGATTGCGATTTATACAGCTGAAATATCTACACAGAATATACTTCACCCGATCACGACTTTATAGAGCGGGCCTCATTGCCTCCCCGCAGTGTCTTCGTTGCGGAATGGAGGAAGCTACTTTCATTCATACAGTATGATCATGCCCGATTCTAGATAACTTTTGGAAGGGTATACGTAGTTGTTTGGCTGAAGTATTGGGATGGTCTATACCAAATACACCACGCTTAGCGCTCCTACACATAGCAGAAGACATTGGGGGCAACAGATATAAACAACATCTATTGTTTCTTGGCCTCACTATCGCCAAACGAGACATAGCCCGACTTTGGAAAGCATCCGCCCCGCCTGCATTGACTGCATGGAAGTGGGGATTGAATTTCTGCATGGGGTTGGAAGAGCCGGCTTTTAAAGCCCGTGGGTGCCCACATATACATATATGGCAACACTGGGCATATTACACAGGAATCATTTTGACACCGTTATCGTCACCCATATCCCCAGTATAAGAGGTCATGCCCCACAATCTAAACCTATGTTAACATATTGCTATTGTGTGTCAGTCGAAAATAGACCAGATAATTTATTATTAGTATCCTGGACATATAACAGAGACAATTCCTTAAGGTTTCGTAATGCCGCGTTTTTTTTATTATATATAATTTTGTTCTGTTTTTTGTATTATAATTGGTTTTTCCTTTTATGTAACATACATAATGTAGCTCATGATGGTCAATATCATTCCATATATTGTAAAATTACATCATTGTCTGTGATTATCATGTGGACAAAGAAAATGTCAATAATGTTTGTTCTTAAAAAACAAATAATGCTGTACTTTTTTTTTTTAGAACTCTTTATATTGGTACTCGTATGATGATCATAAACATGGAGTATACATATCAGTGTTACATTCGGTTTTACAGTTAACATTCTGTTCACTTTGCCTTTGGTATTGATAACAAGGGATAAGAGGAAGGAAGAGAAAGAAAACAGGCACCACAATTCACACTCTCTATATTACAGTCCTCGGTAAGTCTGCCAGGCCCCCCAGATTTTCTCCCCTTTTTTGGGGCAACCTCTGCTCTTATATATCACGCTTTTGGCTTGCCAACACCAATCCAGGTCTGTCATCCAATCATCCACTGTTGGGACTGTAACCGCCCCCCATTTCCGTGCCACATTCCTTTTAGCCACCACTGTGGCCAATGTCAGCCACTGTCTTATGTGTCTCGGCCAATCATTTCCAGCGGTAACCAGCAGGAACCACTTGGGCTCCAATGGGACATCGAAGCCGACAACTGACGCCATGGTGTCTGCAATAGCTTGCCAAAACGCTTGGAGGATCGGACACTCCCATATCAGGTGGTAAAAAGTCCCTTCTGACCCACACCATGCTGAACTTTTTATGCAGGTGCTTAACAACTCATCACTAAATGTTAAAGTTAGAGGGCAGGGTCTTCATGCAAGAGTCTGGAGCATTTCAGTTATGATGGTACATTATTTACTTTATGGTAGGCCCTTAAGCTATAACAACAGCAAGTAGTTCCTGTAAGGGCCTCATCTCCTTCTAACTGCCCCTCTTTCCTAGCTGACACACGAAACCACATGCCAACAATCTATCACATCAATCACTCGCAGCATTCCAGACAGCAGCTCAGGCATACACAGAATGGGACACTCAGGATACTACATATTCTATAACTGAAAAATGTTGTACCTAAGAGCATAACACAAATCCTGCATTAGTCAGGAAATATTAAATTAAGATCAGTCTCTAGTTAAACATATCATTTGTTAGCTCATTTGAAACACATACACAAGAAATGTCCAAGATATGGATTTGAGCCAGTGTTTCTGATATGCTACTGTCACATTTACATTATTGAGCTAAACCTTCTCAGATCCATTATTTAGGCAATGGAAGGTTGAACTTAGTACCTTGACTCAATTTGTACCATGATAAGGCTCTATAAGGATCTTGTTTTCAGCTGTTACATTACTATTATGTTAAGTTTTGATGCTACTTGTTGAGAAATATTTTTACATTACTTGTTATTTTCATGTTATGATATGTTAGTTGTTATGCATGTGTTGTTTTAGTTGCCTGTTATGTTCTGTCGTGATATTTGGGCATGTTATTTTACTATTACAGCAACTATGTCAGTAGGGATGTTTCTCCACACTTGGTAGAATTATCTGAATTCATGAATAACATGGAAGTTTTTATAAAATAAACTTTATTGGCATTTCAAAAAAAGAGAACACAGATACATGCATCAATTTGAGGAGCATAAATCTTCTACACGCCTTTACAACTGGAGCATTCTCCGGTAAACTTTTTACCTATTGGTACACATTGCAGGTTACAACTTTCTTTTATTTTGACAATGCCAATTTTTAAAAATCCAGTCCTTATCAATAGGCTTCCAGAGTATTGCTACATACTGCCAACATAACTCAGCAACTCCTCCCGCCCCCAGTCGGACAACTGTCTGGCCTTTGAATTCCTTGTCGTCCATATGAAGCGTCAACGGAATGAGTCATCTGTTCCATTAATCTACGTTTGTGTGTTCCCCAGCGTCTGTGAGCTGTCTGTCCCCGTCTGTGAGTTAGCTTCTGAAGGGGTTTGGAGATCGGTTATCATCACCGACCACGCCTGGAGATCATCTTCTAGTTTTTCGTCTCTCCAAACGTGTGCCATTCTGACTCTCTCGGCAATTGCCCATTCATTCATGTCTTTCAGCCACCGGTCTAGCTTCGGGGGTGACGTTTTTTGCCATTCGATTGCAATGCGTCTCTTTGCGATTATTAAGCCCAGGATCACAAATTTCCTGCTCAGCTTTTTGTTTTTTGGCATTGGTAGAAGACCCAGTATTACTGTCCGCACTTCCTTGGGGACCTCCCAGCCCGTGGCCACTCTTATTTTTTGTAGTACTTCCACCCAGAACGCCGCCACTGGCGGACATGTCCATACCACGTGTAGGAAGTCGGCCTCCGGGGCTTGGCATCTGGGACATGCATTGGAGCGCTCTGGGTAAATCTTACAGAGAGTTTTCGGAGTAAGATAGACCTGATGAACATAATTATATTGTATTAATTTAAAGCAGGCGTTGGAGCTCCCCTGTTTAACCCCTTCATGAATCCTACCCCAATCTTTCTCTGTCATGTGTTCACCTGTCGCTGCTTCCCATCTCGACTGTACTGGGAGTGGTTTCCGAGGTAGATCCTCGCGGATCGCTTTGTAGAGGTGGGTTATCATATGCCTTCCTTGCGCCATAGACAACATCACCTGTAGGGTTCTTTTTACCGGCGGTTCCTCTGGGAATGTGGGCCATATCTCCCTTGCCACCTGCGATATTTTTGCATATTGTAGGTACTGACCAGCACCTAGCGCAAAGGCGGTCTCCGCGGTTTCCCGTGTGATAAACCGCCCGTTGTGATATAAATCCCCCATTGACAAACAACCTCCCACTTTCCATTTGTGAATTGACATTGATTCCGCAATCTTAGCAAACCCTGGGATTGCCCATAGAGGGGCTTCTGGTGCGAACGGTGCATGTCTTACCACTTTTCTAACCATGTTTTCCCAGATCTCCGCGACCTGCCGAATAAGGTATGGCACGTCTCCAGGAACTCCTCTACCCCTCATTAACAGTTCCGGAAGAGAGCCTCCCTCGTATGACCCCTCCAACAGTCTCTTTTCCCAGTTCTCTTGATCATCCAACCAGTGGATTGAAAGTTGTAGGTGTGCGGCCATATAGTAGTATTCCATATATGGGACCTCCACCCCTCCCATCTGCCATGTCCGCTGTAATGTTGAAAATATAACCTGCTTGCGTATGGAACCCCACAACAGATCTTTTATCAGGATGTCTAATTCTCTAAAAATGCTGGCCGGAATTGCATACAACGAATTTTGGAGTTCATATAAACATCTCGGTACAATGATCATTTTTGTGATTGCTACCTTTCCCATCAACGACAGGGGCAAATCCCTCCAGAAACGCACTGAGCCTCAAATCCCTTCTACCACTCTGCCCATATTAAGTTCCAAGAATCGCTCCGCCGGTTGTGCCAGTCTGATCCCCAGATATCTAGGGGGGTCCGTTGTCCAGGGCAAGCCCACTACCGGTAACGTGTCCGCCGGCCGGCACGTCAAACTCCCCAGTGGTAGCAGTTTCGATTTCTGTGGATTCACTCAGAGATGGGACACCCTCCCGAACTCCTCCAGGACAGTCAGCAATACCGGAATTGAGTTAGTCGGCTGACTACAATACACCAGAGTATCGTCGGCGTACATGGAGACTACATGGCTAGTATTCCCTGCTTTAATGCCCCATTCAGCTAACCGATTCCTGAGCGTCCATGCCAGAGGCTCCATAACCATCGCGAATATTAAAGGGGAAAGGGGACAACCCTGCCTCGTGCCCCTCCCCAGTGGGAACGCCTTAGAGATTCTACCTCCGGTCTTTACCCTCACGCTGGGCCGAGCGTAAAGCAGCTGTACCCAGTTTCTGAACCCCGGGCCCAGTCCCATTTTTTGCAGTACTGCCCATATAAAGGCCCATGCCACTGAATCGAACGCTTGTTTGATATCCAGAAGGGCTAGGGCATGTTCCCCATGTAATAAAGTGGGGTCGTGCCATACATGGGCCAATCGCCTCAGGTTAAGCATAGTGTTTCGCCTTGGGATAAATCCCGATTGATCTGGATGGATCAAATGCGACATGTGGGGGAGGAGTCTGCTTGCCAGTACACCACTTAGCACCTTCACATCTATATTGAGAAGCGATATCGGTCTATATGAATTGGGTTGTTGTGGGTCTCTGTCTTGTTTTGGGATCATTATCACTAAGGCTTCCCGCATAGAGTCCGGCAGCTTCTTCGCTTGCAATGCCTTATTGTACACCTCCATTAATCGGTCCACTAATATTGGAGCAAATTTTTGATAAAATTCTGCCGGGAAACCGTCGTTTCCCGGCGATTTCCCTGATTTTAGCCGTTTAATAGCGCCCAGAATCTCTTCTCTCGTGATCGGCCCCCCCTAGCGATTCTTCCATCCCTTCGGCCAGTTGGGGCAATTCCACCAATGCCAAAAACTCCTCTATTGCGGTATTCGATGGCTCAGCAACCCCCCCATATACTTTTGCTAGATGTTCAGCAAATAGGTCCGTGATCCCCATTTGTGTATACACCCGGTTCCCAGTTCCATCCAGAAGCGACAATATCGGTTCCTGGGACATTTCCCTTTTTAATAATCTCGCTAACATGGCCCCCGATTTATCTCCATCACAATGGAGTAGCTGCCGGTACACTGTGTAGTCATGCTTTTCCAGCCGCTTCCATGCCTCTAACAATGCAACCCTGGTCTCGCACCACTCCCCCCTCCTCTGCGGGGTTTCGTGTAACCCTTTTTCCAGCCTGGTCAGTCTACGTTCCTGCTCCTCTATATCTTGTATTAATTGCTGCCTTACCCTGTATGTTGTGTGCAAACATACCCCCCTGAGGACCACCTTCATGGCATCCTATTCATATGCTCTGTTCGAGGCCGACCCCCAGTTTTCTTCAAAATATTTGGTTAGCGCAGTCTCTACGGCCCTCTCGAACGGGGGGTCCAGCAAAGCTTCTGCCCTAAGGCGCCACGTAGGAATAGCCGGTCTAGGTCAACGGCCCTCAAGGCACACTAAAAGCGGTGAATGGGCCAAGAGATATCTTGCTTGATATGATACCCCCTTAACTTCTTGGGCTAGCGATGGTGAGACGAAGCAGTAATCTAGACGGCTGTGTGTGTTCATAGCTGGTGTGTGGCATGAGAATGTTTTTTGTGTGGGGTTGCGGTCTCTCCATATGTCCGTGAGCTGCATGTCCCTCAGCACGTCCGTCAATGTGCCAGTCATATGTGGTTTTGTACGTAGACGTGGCGACTCTCGGTCGAGTTTACCATCAATGACACAATTTACATCCCCAACGATAATTATCGCCTGCCCTATGTACGGTGCCGCAGCCACCATGACAGACGGAAAGAAAGTTGGGCAATCTATATTCGGAGCGTACACATTAATGATGCACAAGTCCTTCCCCTCTAATGTGCCTTGCAGAATCACATATCTTCCTTCCGGTTCCACTACCTGATTCAAACACTTGAATGGTACTCCGGGCGCCACCCAGATCAGAACGCTCCTGGCAAAACCCGAATAGGATGTGGCATACAGTTGACCTCTCCACCTGCGTTTCATACACGGCAGTGCATTCCCCCATACATGGGTCTCCTGTAAACACGCTATTGATACTCTATATGTTTTCAAATAGGCGTATACCCTTCTGCGTTTCTCAAATGCAACCAGCCCCCGAACATTCCATGTGAGAACCTTCAAAGTTGAAGATGCCATTTCCACCTTGCCACTTTACCCCATTGTCCTCCAAGTATCCTCGCTCCTCCTTTTTCCAACTGTATGTAGTCTTGGACAGACATTCTCTCATTCCGAAACAGAAATCTCTGTAGCTTCAAGGACATCCGACTTTCCCCAACCTCTGAAACTGAATAACTCTCCCCTTCCCCCCACCCCCTGGACAATCCGGCTACCCACCCCACTTCCTTGGTGCGGCAGGACGGGGCTCGTCGGAGTTGCCCCATACCCCCCCATCAAAACAACTTACAACTGAACAATGGTTATAGCTCTAGCGGTTCCTTATCACCACCCCAAGCTACCCTGAACCTGTTAACTTTAAGTGCCAGAGTGTCACCCTAATACACCTAGAAGCGACCGGACAGTCAGTCGGGTGCGAGGCAATGCTTCGAGCTCTTAGACCACGATCCGGTCCCTAAGGGGGCATGCACAGAACAACCCGCCGGTTACTACCCCTCTAATACTCAACCCCTCCGTTTGTAGCACATGCTTTCCACTGCCCACTTTTCAATCACTTATCTGATACTGCATGTCCTTTTTAGTCCCAATGTCCCTCTTCAGCTCGCGTCCTCCCTCGACAGGAGGGTGTCTGGCACTACATCCTGTGTTCCTCCCTCTGAGTCTTGGGCCGCCTCCAACTGAAGCGTTCCGTCTGAGTGTACTCGGATTCGTTCCGTACTGTTGTCACGCTCCTCTTGTGACTGTCGAGCCAACCGGGTTCCATCTCTCGAGTGGCCAGACACTCGCCAGGATCTGTTCGTGCCACCTCGTAACCCCAGGCTCTTATCCGACATGCCCGCCTCGTCTAGCCATGACGTCGCCGCCTCCGGCGTGTGAAAGAAGCACGACTTTCCCTTGTGTTACACCCACAGCATGGCCAGGTAGAGCAAGCTATACTTCAGCCCGGCCTCACGCAGCCGGCGTTTTACCGCCAGAAATGTCCGCCTCTGTTCCTGGACCCGTAGTGTGTAGTCCGGAAATATCGCAATGGAGTGACCCTGATACACTAGTTGGCCTTTCGCTCTGGTGGCCTGGAGGATAATGTCCCGGTCCCTGAAATTAAAAAAGTCGGGCTATAATCGCTCTCAGGGGTGCTCCTGGACGGGGTGGCGGGCCAAGCGCTCTATGTGCTCTCTCGATACTGAAAAATTTAGATAGTCTTTTTGGGGCCACTTTGTTGATGATCCAATTCTCCAAAAATAGATCTGCAGCCGGCCTTCCGCCTTTTCGGGGAAACCAATGAAGCGCAGATTATTTCTTCTCGATCTGCCTTCTGCATCCTCTGCTCGCTCGTCCAATTGCACCACCCTTTGTTGTAGTCGCACCATCGAGACTCTGAGTTCTCAGACCTCCTGCTGCATAGTCTCCACATTGTGTTCCGTGGCTGTCACCTTATCCGACACCTTGTGGAGCTCGCATCTCAGTAGATTCACCTCTATTGCAACTGCGTCAATGCTATGTACCACCTCTTCCTTAGATGCCTGGATCGCTTCCATGATTTCCGCCAGTGATGGGGTCATGTCCGGCTGCCTTCGCTGTCCATCTCCTCGTTCTTCCAGATTTTCTGCCGCCCCGGCCTGTTCTGCATGGCACGGCTGTGCATAATTGGAGATTTTGTTAGATTGGACCTTGTTGGCCTTCTCCTTCACCATCCTGCCAGGCAAGTTCAGGACCCCAGTGCCCAGTCAATATCCCAGGCTCGCACCGCTGGATGTCTTCTCCACTATAGGGCACCCTCACACTCTCCCTCCAGGTGTATTCAGCTCCCCCGCTTTTTGTCCGTGCTGGGACCCAGCCATGTCTCACTAGTGTCCACTTGTGTCGCAGCCACTCAATGTGCAGGCCTTTACTACCTCCTCTGGCCCGTCTCAGGGTGTCACTGCCAGGTGAGCCCGTAGCTTTATTCTACGTCCGCGATGGCCCTCGCCTGGCGATGCAGGTCTGATGGACTCTCCAAGCGCCCGGTGTGTTCCGGCGCCCGACTTCGAGATACTTCCCTTTCGGTGTGGTCTCTCCTCTTATTATTCCACTTCAAGATCTGCTTGTTCCCCCATATGCAAGCTTACCGCCCCCGGGCTCCGCCAATCCTGTTCCTCTTCAGCGGGCCGCTCCAGGTGTCAGCCGCGTTCTATGCTATGCCACTGTACTTGTGGATGGGGTCTACTGTTGTCCCCACCTGCGCTGCCGGTGCATGTCCTCTCGCTCCAGATCGAGCCCCCCGATGGGAGGGGGGGCACGAGAACTGCCCGCTGGTATCTCTCTCCCCCCGTCCTCTCTCCGACTTACTTTCTCCGCGGCGGGCTCCTACCAGGCTGCGCAGAGTCCGCCGCTCCGTCTCCCATCAATAGCTGTCCGCAGCCCAGCCGGGCATAGCTTCAGGGCCCCGTGGTCCGATCTAGGACCGATCTCGGGACTTTGTGCCTTGCTTCGGGGCGCCTCGCACCCACTCGCCACCTGTGTACCTTCTTCCCGTAATGTTGGTCTCCTCACCTCCCGGCGGGTGTTTTGGGCCTCCGGGCCGTTTCTTTCCATGTGGAGCTGCAGCAAAATGGCGCCCTCAGCTCCCGTCGTCATAGCCTGTTCCACGGCTTTCACTCACCCTGGAGCAGATTTTCTGCTGTCAGTAGGTGCAGTGGGACAGCGTCGATTTTCACCCCCCTGGAGGGTGTTCTTTGCCTCCGGGATATGTAGGATATATGCCGGATAATTATTCACCGGCGGGTGCTCCGGCAAACGTGACTATTCCGCCATGCCTCCAAGCCACGCCGAATAACATGGAAGTTGTTCTTAACCCAGTAGGTAACATTCTTCCTAGCCATTTTGGCAGACTTTAATGCAAGATTGACTCTGGGATTGGCCCAACATGACTTTAAACGAATCAGGTATTTATGAGGGGCTACCTCTGGCAAAAATTGATGGTGGCACTATTGACTGTCAGGGGAGCTTATTAGTAGAATTCATAAATTGCCACAATGCGGTTAGCTCCCTAAAATGTCTGCCCGACCAAACTGACCAGACCTTAGTCTCCACTAACCTGTGAGATTTTGTTTATTCATTTTAAATGATGTCACGTGCTGAGAGTGACCACACATCTCTGGTTTTAACTATGGACGGGCTGGATGGTCCTATATTTCTAAGTATCAGTAGCCTTTGCCTAGGCAAGGGACAGTCACAAATGACAGAAGGAGAATTTGCTGAGCAGAAGTAGATCCCTCTGCCAATTTATACAAGGTGCTCAGACCATGTAAAGATTTTTTTTTCAGTTTAAGGAAAGATTTGATTTATAAACAGAGAAATACAATATAATAAACACAAGATAAATTAAATGTATACAAAATTGTCAATTCAGTAAATATGTAAAATAAAGGGAAAAAAGATAAAGAAAAACGACAATCATCAATGTTCAGAATAAGCATAACCACAATACAATAATTATTATAAAAGCAGAGAGCAAGAAGAAACAGAAATAATTAACAACTGCTATAAATGCATTATAAAAGAGTAATCATGGTGGTTTAGGTACTTCTTCAATTCGGGGATTGTGAAAACATGTGTTATTAGCAGATAAATCTGAAAAAATTAGTTATGGGTAGCCAAAGAAGGTCTCGTTTAATAGCAAGAGAAATTGGGGAAACATATGCCCTCTCTAATCTGTGATTATTACAAACTGCGTACCACCAAGCCCGATAAGATACATTAGCAGAGTTCTTCCATCCCCTGGTGATCTGCTGGAAAGAAACGGCAAGGAGTAAATCTATTATGTAAAATTTGCTACCTAGGAAAATATTAACAAAAGTAAATGGGATTTGTGTATGAAAAATGTCATTTATTTGTTGCCAGACTTGAGTCCAGAAATTATAAATATGTTGGCATTCACATAACATGTGTTTTTAAATCAGCTGGATTTGTCGCACAGGACCAACAAGAAGACAAAAGAGTTGAATTTATTTTGTGTAATGCGACAGGAGTAAACATAAGCCTATTGTAAATAAAAAAAATAATGTTTGAGTAGTGTTAGCTGCTCTAGAAGACCTCCTTATTTTTATCCAAATCTTATTCCAAACGGAAATGGGAAAGGAAACCTGGAGATCAGATTCCCAAGATAGTTCCCCCTTCGTTTTGTCTTGAATAACTGGATAAGAAAGTAAATGTTTAAACAATTGAGAGGCAGAGGGAGCAGTGTCCAAAACCAAAAGTATGGTGGGAGGTGAAGAAATAGAGATAAGCTCAGATGAAAATTGAGTATAAGTGGACTGAATCATCGAAATTAAAGATGCATATTTAGGGCCAGATGTACGACCCTTTTTTGTGCTCGCAAACGGGAGATCGGCCCGTTTGCGACTGCAAAAAAGGGTCCTGGCATGTAGAAACACTATTTTGCGAGTCGCTGACTCGCAAAATAGCATTTGCGACTCTCGCGATTAGGAAGGGGCATCCCTTCCTAATAGCAAGACTGAATGCCATGTTGTAGTATCCTGCTCTTGTTAATGTCATGTAATTTACACCTCCTGCTCAGCCAGTGTTTGTGCTGTGTGCTCAATAGAATGTTGGAGTCATGATGTGCCTCGGAATGTTGGGAGACTGAGGTGAAGCGAGAGTTGAGCATGGGCTGAGCAGCAGGCAGGCTGCTCCTGGTGGGGCTGCTTCATTGATCTTTACTACTTCCTCTTCTGATCCTGTAACCTGCAACCTACTACAATAAAACTTCTTGTATTTGCGACTCTCACTATTAGGAAGGGCATCCCTTCCTAATAGCGAGTCTGAATGCCATGTACTATTGTTTTTTGCGACCGCATTTGTGGCCACAAAACACTCGCAGTTTACCACCTACTTCAAGTAGGTGGTAAATCACTCACAAATGGGAAGGGGTCCCCAGGGGAGTTTGTGCGCAAATATTTTTTAAGAGCAGGCAGTGGTCCCAGGGACCACTGCCTGCCCTTAAAAAATGAAACTGAAAAGTTTCATTTTTCTTTTTTAAATGCCTCCCGTTTTCCTTTAAGGAAAACGGGCTGCGTTAAAAAAAAAACTGCTTTATTTAAAAAACAGTCACAGACATGGTGGTCTGCAGACCCCAGCAGGCCACCATCCCTGGGAGTGCCAGCCATTCCCAATGAGGTCGAAAATTGCCTTTGTCTCATGCATATTAATGAGGCATGCAATTTGCGACCCCATTGGGAATCGCAAACAGTGTCTGATACACTGTTGTACATTGACTTTTGCGAGTCGCAAATTGCAAGTCGCAATTAGACGCAATTTGCGACTGGCAAAAGTGAATGACCGTACATCTGGCCCATAGATTCATAAGAAGAAGGTAGGGGAAACCGGGATTGAGCAGTTATAAAAGGAATACAAATGTCACCGTGAAAAAGTTGATAAATCCAACTAAGCCCTTTAGCATGCCAAATCGAAGGTGTTTATTGTACCAAATGGAGGATTGCAAAAATTGATCCTTAGCATTTTGATAAGAAAAGAAAATAGGCTGGAAAAATTGAGATATTATTAAAAATAGGGAGGGATAGTGACAAAGGTCTATGTGAGAGAGATTTGAATTCTTTGAAAGAAAAAGGATGAAAAAAAGACTTTTCAATATTAGTCCATAAAGGTAAGTTTAAAAGATCATATTCTTCTAATAACAAAGAAAATTGCTTGAGGGAAAATGCGGTATGATAGGAATGAAAGTCTGGAAAGTTAACTCCCCCAAATGTTTTAATTGTTTGACTTTATGAAGAGACATACAGGGCTTTTTATTATTCCATAAGAATTTAGATAAAATGGGGTAGATTATCTTGTATTGAGAATGAGGTATATTTATAGGAATATTGGAAACATAAAAAAGTATTATAGGAACCAGCTTAATTTTTATTACATCCAGGCGGCCCCACCAAGATAAAAACAAGGGATTCCATCTAGAAGTAAGAGTTTTCAATCTTGTTTGCAGCACTTTCAGATTAAGCGACACAGTTTCTTTAAGATTAGATTCAAACCATAAACCAAGATATTTAATTTTATCCGGTTTCCAACGAAAATCAGAAGAGATATAATCTGCATGAAAGCATAATTTATTTTAGGGAAGGATTTCACATTTGTCAGTATTTAATTTATATCCTGACACCGAAGCAAAAAGATGTACCTCTGATAAGAAAGCTGATAATGAAGTCTGTGGTTGTGAAAAAAAGCAAGATTTCGTCAGTATAGACTGAAACCGTTAATTGATTATCACCATAATGAAAGCCGGTAATCTGAGGATTTATACAAATGTTTATCAAAAAGGGTTCAAGAGCAAGAATGAAAAGGAGAGGAGAAAGTAGTACCAAAGCCAAACCAAGATAGAGTAGAGAAGATAAAAGGCCAGCTTACACGGTCAAACGCCTTTTCAGCATCTAAAGAAATAGCTGCCAAAGAGAGTTTATAAGATTTAGACTTGCTAAGGGCATTAAGATATAATCTAATGTTGTCTGAAATATGTCGGCCCTTAATAAAACCACATTGCTCCTGCCCAATTAGCTGAGGCAATTAAGATTCTAAACGAAGAGCTAATATTTTTGCAAAACTATTATAATCTAAATAAATTAAATAAATGGGCCTATAATTTTTACACAGTGTGGAATCCTTATTATCTTTGGGAAGAAGACAGATTAAGGCATCTTGAAAAGAACCACTGGATTACTGAAAAGATATAAAAAAGAGAAATAATTGGTGTAACTTAGGAAGAAGAAAGTGAGAAAAATGAGAGCAAACCTCAACAGTAAATCAATCAGGACCTGGCGCTTTACCAAGTTTAATAGTACGTATAGAGGTAGGAATATCCTGAATTTGAATCTCACTATCTAGGATTGAGAAATATAAATTAAGGAGAAAGGGTGGGTTAATAGAGGATAAATATTGCAGAATATCATCTTGAAGTGTAGGAGATTCAGGTGTATAAAGCTTCTGAAAGAAATGGGTAAATTCTGATATGTCTTCATTTTTATAAACCATACGATTAGAAGAATGAAGGATTGAATTGATTTTGCTACGTTCCTTTTTTATCTTAAGATAGTTAGCTAAAAGTTTCCCAGATTTATTTTGACCTCCATAATATTTAGCCAATGCTGTAAGCAAAAATGAATTGGAATTGTCTGTGTACAATTTATTAAAAGTAAATTTGGATTTTATAAGTTCTTCCAGGCAGGTTTTAGAATCTGTGTGATAATAAGAATGTTCTAATTGTTTAATACGTGCTGTAAGGGACTTCAAAGTATTTAAAGAGGCTTTATTTTTGCAAGAGACACAAAGGAAATAATGAAATCTCTAGAAGCAGCTTTAAAGGAATCCCATACAATTTGTGGAGAGGTGTGTATGTTCATTTTCAAGAAAAAAAGGTAGTATGAAAGGATTCAAAACTTTGAGTAAAATTGTGATCTAAAAGGGAATTATTGAATCTCCACCTTCTAGTACCTTGAGTAGGAGGAAGGAGATCTAAATCTAAAGTACCCGGGGCGTGATCCAAGATTAATACGGAGCCTATATCTGAGTGAGTAATATGTTGCGTAAGGGGTTTAGAGAGAAACAGATAATCTAATCAAGAGTGAGAAAAATGTACAGGAGAGAAAAAGGTATACTCTAAAAGCGTAGAATTACAAGCCTCCAAGCATCCACTAAAGACCGTTGCTGAATAGTATATGTAAACTGAGAGTGCATGGGGGAAAGAATACATTTAGATTTAGAATTACAGTCAATAATAGGGTCAAAAACCATGTTACAATCACCACCTACCAATAGATAATCATCTTTATGTCATCAATTTAGACAGTATTTCAGGCCAAAAAGAACTGTCAGGAAAGGTAGGTGCATAAAGATTAAAAAGAGTCATAGGGATTTTATTGACCAGTAAAGAAACAGAGACCCATCTACCTATTTCATCTGTATCCTGTGGCAGTAACTGTATATCTAAACATTTATGACATAAAATGGCAGCTCCATTACATTTCCCAGTACCTGGGGAAGCAAAAACATGGCCAACCCATTGTCCTTTAAGCTTAGATATTTCTTTATCCAAAATATGAATTTCCTGCATTAAGCAATGTCACATTTTGAATTAGAAATATGAGATAGTACTCTTTGACGTTTTATAAGAGAATCTAGACCTTTAACATTCCAGGAAAGAATTCTTAAAGCCATCTATATTGGAATAAACATTGAAAACAGTCAAGATAAATATTAACAGTATTTAAGCATAGCAAGATCATATAAGTAATGAAAATTTCAAAAAACAAGTGTAAATATACTAGCAGAAATTGATTAACATATCGAAAGAAATATGTGATTATGAAAGAAGGAAAAGTATAGAGCCAATACGAAGCTAAATATGAATAGGAAAATGTTATATCCTCATAGTGTTTATGCATGTTACCCAGCCTAGCTGTCTCCTAGCTGCTCAGCCAGAGTGAGATGGTATCGGAATGTTGGTGTGACTGTGATGAAGGGAATGCTTGGGTGCCTGTGTGGATGAGTGGTGACAGTTGGAGATGGGCTGAGCAGCAGGCAGGCAGGCTGCTCCTGGTGGGGCTGGAGTATGAGCTGGCGCAATGGATACACCTGGCTTAAGGACTGTTGTATATATTTACTACCTGCAACCTGGAACAAATAAAGAAACCTACAAAACTCTACATGGCTACCTGTCTTAAGATACAACATATTTTGGCGACGACCTGGAGCTGGACTCAAGCGCACTACTGGATTTACACTAGCTGTCTATGCTATGGATTTGGAGAAACTAAAGAAACAAAGAAACAAAGAGTAAAGCATCAAGTTTGGAGCTACAGGCAAGCCAGCCCCACCAGTGTCCTTGTCAACGGACGGCCCCACCCACCAGTGCCCTTTCCAACGGACAGCCCCACCCTCGACATGCTCCATTGGACTTACAAAAAGGACTTTGATGCTAGTGAGTAGGTGGTGTAAGGCTCACTACTACCACATGTCGGTGATCTAGTCACATCGCTCTGCAGTGGTCTACATAGGGTGTTTTGCTTGCTAAAACGGGACCTGAAATTAACGATATTCATCTTTAATGGTTCCTTCTGGAATGCTTTTTCTTTGCCACTGCGTGTGCACAGGAGTGAGATTAACTGAACTGTCTCTTCGGTTATATACACCATTTTCTAAGTTGTCAATTCAAGATTTAAAAGACTTCACGCTGTGCACACAGTCAACTCAAGATTGATAAGGCTTCATGCTGTGCATACAGCTGTTTTATTTGCTTCTCTGCGCATCGTTGGTGGATCGATATAGTTTATGCACTTGTATTGGATCACAGCGCTTTTGTGGCATGTCTGATCATGCCGTCTACATGCCGTGCTACACATTTGCTGGCAATTTCAGGCAACATGTCGTTATTATGATGTTGGCACCGGCGAAAGAAGGGGGCTTTTTCCATCTACAAACACAAAGTATGGTAAGTTTATCGGGACACATCTATCGCGCAGGCCGGAATTGGTGGTCTGTAATTGCTGAAACAGAGCAGCGGACTGCGGGACTCACATCTGACAGGCCACTCTGCAACAATCTGCGAGGTGGCAAATCGCTGGCTGAGGAGGTGGCTACTAGTAGTGTTGAGGTTGCATAAAAGGCAGTGGACCCAGGTGGACACAGTGAACTGCTGACGAACACCCCATGGCACAAGTGGTTAGGGACTGAGTACCAACTGCTGGTGATCCACACACAAGTGCACAGCCAAGAGGGATTGTCCACAGAACAACCTGGGAACTCAGTGTTCAGGATAGACAAACTCCCACTATTCGGAAAAACTACGCCATACAGCCTAGAGGCTCAGGAACCAGATAACTGTTACCGCACGAGTGGGAGAAGAGGAAAGCCCATTAGATACCCAGTGGTTCATTATAAGCCTACTGACTGCGACAAGGACCTGGTTTGATAGGGACCCAGGACACCAATGGGCAGCTAGACTAGCGAAATACATACTCAACAGCATCCAGATATTAAGTGGCAGTCAACAGTGTAGGTACATTATTAAGTAAATAAAGCCAGGATCTGGAGACACAGCCATAACGCCTGTCACACATTGTGGAAATATAGCTATACATTGTCATTGCCGGAACCATGGGTAAACCAGATAAGAATCAGCCCAAAATAAATTTTGATCAGTCTAAAAAAACAACGGATCAAAATACAGAAGAGCAACAGACGGCGACGCAAGCAGCGACCTCTCCTAGTGGAGTCACAAACGATGATGTCCAAGCTATGTTCACCACAATACAAGCAGCCCTGTCCAACATAGATGGCAAGATTGATTCATTAACGAACAGAATGGACCGCATGTCTGAACGACTAGACCGCCACACAGAGAGGATAGACATGGCGGAACGTCGGATATCTGACGCGGAAGATGCGCATAATCAAATGGAAATTAAACAGGGAAAAATGGAGAAGCAACTGGCGGCGTTAACTGCTAAAACAGAAGATTTGGAAGCGAGATCCAGAAGAAGTAATCTACGCCTGATGGGAATAGCAGAAACAACAAACACAGGACCCATGGAAAAATATGTGGAACAACTGCTAATCACCCTACTAGGTAGAGACACCTTCTCCGACGTCTTTACAATTGAAAGAGCGCATAGATCCCTAGCTCCACGGCCACCAACGGGTACCAGACCGAGACCTATAATTGCCAAATTACTAAACTATAGAGATCGTGATGCGGCCCTGCGAAAAGCTCGTGAACTGGGCACATTGCGGCATGAAGGCATTGAGATAGCCATTTATCCGGACTTCACGCTAGCAGTCCAAGAAGCGAGGAAGAAATTTGGACCTGCAAAGCAGAAACTTCTAGACTTAAAAATTGATTATGCGATGCTGTATCCAGCTAGACTATGAGTGACAGATGAAGGGACAACCAAAATATATAACGAACCTAAAGACATCATGAAATACTTGCAATCGAAAAGACCGCAGGGCCCACGCAGGAAATCACCAAGAGAGAAACAAATGGACCAAAACACATTGTCAGATGTGGAATGATGACTATTCTTTCAGCAATAGTTAGATGTACCAAGAAATCACTGAAACAGCACAGACATCTAGTGGATACACGAGGCTATGACCGAGATAAAAGTAAACTAAAATGGACATATCCAGAAATGGTACATAAAACTCAGTAAAGCGCCGAAACACTAATCACCTAGTAATCTGCAACTGAGTAGGACACAACGCGGACACTTGAGTATCAACACTGAATAATGACAGAGCTGAATACAGATAATTAAAACACGAACTACACGGAAGCTAAGACTTTACTACCGAGTTATGTGTTTAAGGTTAATGCAATATTCCACACAATGGACAATACAACAGAAGTGTAAATGTGTATTGCTGTATGGAAAATGGATGCTCACATGTGCAACAGACTATAGTCATACGGCATCCACCCTCGTGCAACACCGCAGAGGGATAAAGGGTTTGGCAGCTTCCGCCCACTTGTGTGCACCACACCAGTTAGTTAGTTTCTTTTTTGTTCTACAAGGCGGGTGGTGGGCATTGGGGATGTTACAGTTATTTGGGAATGTCTTCGCTGTAAAGGGAACAGCGGAGTGGGAGGGGGGAGGTACGGGGGAAAAAGGGAAAAACCAACCAGCGGCAGGAAAACAGACAGATTTTCCATGATTCGACAAGACCTTTCAGACATCAGCGGACACATAGACGAAACAATATAATTTATGGCTAACAACCCGAAACAGGTTCGTACATTGTCACTCCTGACCTGGAACATTAGGGGACTTCAAAACCCACAGAAAATACGCAAAGTGTTGGCCTACCTAGATAGACACAGAATAGATGTGGCCTGTATCCAAGAAACTCACCTGACAGATCATAGGGAGAGTAAAATAGGAACCAGATGGGCAATTTATCGTATGGCATCTTCCTACTCTAATTATGCCAGAGGAGTAATGATATTGATTAAAAAGAACACCCCCTTCACATGTATTAACGCTATTAAAGATGACCACGGACGATATGTTATTAGGCAACTTCGGAGGCACAGTCCTCACGATCATCACAGTATACGGACCAAATCAGGATGAACCAAATTTCTATGCACAAATCTGGGCTAAATTACAAGATCTACAACCCACAGCTATTATATGGGGAGGGGATTTTAATACATGTCTGGACCCGATCCTAGATAGATCGACTGGCAATGACAGACATGGCAAACACTCGGCCAAGATCCTGAGGGAGGGTATGGAAGAATGGGCAATGGTGGATATATGGAGATCAAGACACCCAGGGCGTAAAGAAGGCAAATGCACGTCACTAACTCATAACACATGGTCTAGAATAGATTATTGGCTGTCTACTCAGGAAGTCGGCACATGGACAACTAAGGTGGAACATTTACCCAAAACATTGTCAGACCACGCCCCAGGACGCCTCACCTTGGCCATCCCCACCCCACGACAATTCACATGGCGATTACAACAGTCTGCTTAGACCAGGTATTTCGTAGCGAACTACACCAAGCAATTGTAGACTATTTTGATCACAACTCAGGATCGGTGAGTAGCACAAGGACGCTCTGGGAGGCATTTAAGGTCACCATAAGGGGACACTGCATTAGTAAACATGCAGGAATACTTTTTTTAAACTTTCTTTATTGGATTTCATAGAAAGACAAATAAATGTCACCACGCAGGGCGAAATAAACAAAAAACCCACTAGCAGTGAGCTTGTGCTTGTCTCTTGTGATCAAAATTACACAATAAACATAAGAATGCAGATCTTGGCATAAGTCAACATAGAAACACTTAAAATGTTATGGTATTGCAACATACAATTACTCCTCAGGGTGATGTGACATCTATTAGAGCTTGATGTAACAAGTATTGTCTCAACGGTTCCCAAATGTCCTTGGGCCTAGATGTTACCGGCAGTTCCTCAGCATATAGATTCAAGGTCTCTTGACAGTACACTAGAACCTTAACCCACCCGTCAATCTGAGGACGAAGTTTGCTCTCCCAAGTTATCGCCACACGTCTCTTGGCCAGCAAGAGGGCAATACGAACATATCTGCCCAACAATCCCTTTAGCAAAGGAACATAACCAAGCAAACAAGTGAGTGGCGTGCATTGGAGGGAGGACCCCGTCATGGTCTGTAAGCGTTGTAGCACCTCTTCCCAATATTTAAACATTGAGCTGCACCCCCACGCAAGATGATAAAAATCAGCCTCCCTTTGCCCGCATCTTTTGCATTGATCTGTCTCCCGTAGCCCCATTTTATACAGTTTGATAGGAGTGTGATATGCTTGATGAAGAAATTTGAAATGAATAATACGTAGATTTCCATTTGAGGTGAGCTTGCCAGTCAATGTGCATATCTGTTCCCATTCTTTCAAAGTGATTGGGGAACCTAAAATGGAATTCCAGCGTGCCAAGCTTTTATCTGCCACTTGCACTGACTCCACCTGTACAGCCTTGTATAACTTAGTGATTCGTTTTCTTCTAGTTGGAGCCACTATAAGCAGCTGTAGTGAGTTAAGAGATGGTGGTTCAGCAGGAAAGGAAGGATAGTGACGCCTTATGGCTTGCTTTAGGCGATACCCAGTATACAGAAAAAGTGGGGTGGGATTGGCAATGAAACCTAAATCTCCCTCTTTGATGTACGTACCGTCATGATAAAGATCCCGCATGTGCGTGATTCCCAATTCCCTGAGGGATTTCAGGGAACCAGCCTCTTGTGAAACAGACAGAGCCGCATGTCCAGCCAAGGGCATAGCCGGAGCATAGATCGGTAGTTTACCTGCTAATTTTCCGATAGACTGCCAGGCCGCGACCGTGGTGTCGATGGTGTTAATCTCCGCCTTGGGTGTGCCTCTTTGAGTGTGTGTGATTACCCCTGTCAGGGGTATGGGATGTGCGTCCCCATCCTCCACTGCTAAATGCGGAGTGAATAAATGTAGTTTAAACCAGTAGTAGGCATGTTGGGCTTGTGCACATAAATAATATATATAAAAATCTGGTGCGTTAAACCCCCCTCGAGGATATGATAGTGTCAGCGTTGTCCAGCTAATCCTAGCCTGTTTGCCACCCCACACCAGGTGCAGGAGTTGAGTTTTGATGGTAGAGAAGAATTGCTTGGTTAGGCCAATGGGGATATTACTGAAGAGATACCAAAAGTGAGGGAGAATGACCATCTTGATCACTGCAATACGGTCTGCAAAGACAGCGGGAGGCGAGACCATCTTTGCACTTGGCTCACTAAAGTGTCATACGCTCTCCCATAATTTTCTCTAATTGTAGTCTCTGGATCACGATGGACCCAAATACCGAGGTATTTGACAGGGTCCGCTGTCCAGATGAGAGGGTAGTCCATCTGTGGAGGGGACGTGCAGATCGTCAGAGGGATTATCACCGATTTCTCCCAAATAATCGTGAGTCCGGAAAAAAATCCGAATCTGATGTATTCACGCAGCACTGAGGAGAGATGAATCTGTGGGTCTCGGATAAAAAGAACCATATCATCAGCATACATTGAAATGCCGACAGGCCGCTGATTGAACTGGAGTGCCGTATGTCTATGGCGTTGACGAATTATACACGCCAGTGGTTCCATCATAATAGCAAATAGAAGGGATGACAGGGGGCATCCCTGCCGCGTGCCTCGATCTATACGGAATGGTTCCGATGTGAGGCCTCCCACCCGCACTCTCGCCGACGTGTCATTATATAACACCTGCAGCCAGCGTAGTAAGACATTGGGAAACCCTATCCTCCTCAGCACGTGAAACATATAGCTCCACTCAACAGAGTCGAAAGCCTTAGCGGCATCGAGCATAACTGCCGCAGCGGAAAGATCGGGATTTAAAAACATGGAACATGGCGAATATAGTACGAAGATTGTGGGCTGTGGAGCGCTCCGGCACAAAGCCGGACTGATCAGGCAACACTAATGTGGGTAGTAGAGGTTGCAATTTAGTAGCAATGATTTTTGCTAATATGTTTGCGTCTAGATTTATCAATGACAAGGGACGGTATGATTCACAGAGTGTAGGTGATTTGTCCTTTTTAAGCAGAGTGATAATGAGAGCTTGTCTGAGGGAGGGAGGTAAGATACCGGAATCATGAGCCTCTGCGTACATCTCTAACAGATAAGGGGTAAGAAGGTCCGCATAGCGTTTATAAAATTCTGCTGTGAGACCATCGGGTCCAGGAGCCTTATTATTGGGTAAAGACAAAATCACCTCTTTAATATCTGTCTCCTCTATAGGTTGACTAAGATATTCACGATGTCCGTCCGACAACCACACACATGCGATGTCAGAAAGATAGTCATTTAGGGCTTCATCATCGCCACCCCCACGCGAAGTGTATAAGTCCCTATAGGAGCCTCTGAACTGCTCTACTATTTCTTGTGGCGTGTAGTGGTCAACCCCTTGTGCATCTACTATCTTAGTGACATGATGATGCTCTGACCGAAAGCGTAATGTGGAGGCGAGCTTCCTGCCTGGTCGGCCTGCCTCACCATAGGCTCGTGCCACATGGCGACGTGACAAGTGGCGTGCCTCTGAGTCAGCCAATGTGTTTTATTCTTTTAGTAAGTCTTGGACCTGAACAAGGTGACCTGCATCCGGACTCGCCAAGTATTGTGTTTCTAGCTCATTTAATAGCTTCTCAGTCTTGGAAAGCTGACCTCTAATATCTTTTAAAATGCCCGATGTTGTACCTATGCAAACCCCCGTATCGTGACCTTGAAGGCCTCCCATAACACGGCCGGACTCTCCACCGATCCCACATTTAGTTCAAAGTACTGCTCTATGGCCTTTCTGATAGTGCCCTCGTAGACAGGATCAAGTAGGGCCTCTGCCCGAAAGCGCCATGTAAAGGGATGGTGCGCGTTTGCGGGGATTTGGATGCCAAGGAGAACCGGATTATGATCTGATAGGGTGCATGGAAGATTGTGTACGTGTGTTACCCACCCATTAGACTCCTCATTCAACAACCAATAGTCCAACCGTGACCAACTGTTATAGGCCGGGGTGACGTGCGTACCAACTTTGTCTGTAGTATTGCGGAGACGCCATGCATCCACTAAACCCAACTCCAACATGGCCTCCCGAACACACTGAGATATCTTGACAGTTCATACGCCATGCGGATTGGATTTATCCAGGCTCGGATCAAGATGGGTGTTGAAGTCGCCCCCCCAAATGACAGCCGTTTCCGGCCAAGTACGCAGCACAGCCAGCAGTTGTGTAAAAGCCTGCGGATCGTCCACCACCGGGCCATATATGTTAATTACTGTGATTAATGTGATACCCAATTTGCCCTGTACCATGGCCCAGCGACCTTCAGTATCTGTGTGTGAATGTATCGGAAGGAAAGGTATACCTTTTTTGATCAAAATAAGGACCCCTCTCGCATAGGTAGAGTATGACGACGCTAATTTATATCCCGCCCATTTCTGTGCAATATTAAATTCCTTCTGTTTGTGCAGGTGCGATTCCTGCAATAAAGCAATTTGAACCTTGTGTCACTCTAAATAGGCCATTACTTGGTGGACCTCTTTGGGGGTGTTAAGTCCGTGGACATTCCATGTTATGCAATTATATCTTTCACCCGACATTGCCAGTATGGAGTAAGAACACCTTCTGAATATATACCAATATGCATTCCATTAATATCATAACAAGACCCACAACCATAGTTGCTCGAACGATCACAGTGTTTAGAACAGTTCCATACAATACAGTCCCCCCACCCCCCACCCACTTTGGCAACCCCAATTCGCCAAAGCCATAACCCATGACTACTAACAACCCCAACAAAGAACAAAGTGCTGCAATTGCATGGTGGGGTACACCCATAGGGGGACGTAGCGGCACCTACCACTCCCAGTTGTAGAAGGGAGAGGGGCCGCCTCGAAAGAATGGAGGTTTTCTCCTACAGCCCACCCGCGGACGTGGTCAATAAAAAATGATTCCAGATATTATAGAGGAAAGGCGCTAATACTAAAGCCCATCCATGTAACAGAGATCATACCCATGATGCAGACCAGAGTCCACGTACGTCCAAATGCCTGAAAATGAAACAGCATTACAGCAAACCAGTATGCAACTAGTACAGTTACGACCTGGATGTTCCACACAAATGATTACCTGCAATTGAATCAAGTCATACAATGGACAGGCGCATCTCAAGGGAAAACAGGTGTTAGACCTATCTCTTACAACAACCTACGCTGCATTGGGGATTAGATACCTAGTCCCGCACTTGCAGGTCAACGTCTACCAACAGATGGAACTGGTGAACAGATGGATAGTGGCAGATTACTCATCAGTATCCGACGTAGTCCCCGAGGACTGTTTTTGGCGTCTTAAAGCTTTAGCAAAGTCCATGGCCAGTTTCGGATTAGCAAAAATCTTTGCCTTGTCATCCGTGCCTATACGAAGGCGAGCAGGGTACAGCATCGCGTAGGGTACTTGTTCCTTTACCAGCAGCTTCTTGATGCTTTGAAATTCCTTCCTTGCCGCCTGGACTGTGGCCGTAAAATCGGGGTAGAACGACAGCACATTCCCCTGGTGATTGATAGTACCCTTCTGTCGAGCGATACGCAGTACCGTGTCCCGATCTCTGAAATTGAGAAGACGCGCTATGATGGGCCTAGGAGGGGCGCCTGGAGGTGGACGCACCGCCAGAGACCGGTGGGCGCGTTCCACAACCAGCATTTTTTTGAGGTTTTCAGCACCGCAGACATCAATAAGCAGGGCTTCAACGTATTCCTCCAGACGGCCAACGTTCGTTGATTCTGGCAGGCCCAAAATGCGCACATTATTGCGCCGTGAGCGCGCTTCAATGTCCTCATTTTTGTCTCTAATGACCGCCAGAATCTTTTCAATATCCGTAGTTTTAGCAGCAACCTGTTGTAATCCATCTTCGGCGTCGGATATTCTCTGCTCCGCCTCCCCTAGCCTGGCCACCTGTTTGTCTAATTTGGATGAGATGTGGTCGATACGGCCGGTTAACACCTCTATTTTTCCATCAATGGACTGTAAGCTGGCCTGAATCGCCGTTAGTGTCTTTTCCAGGGCAGTGGGAGCCTGCGCGGCAGAGTCCAGCTCAGAATCAGACGCGGCATTCTGCGCCGATTTGCCGCTTTTACGCAGCTCAAAATTAAGGCGAGGTTGTTTTTTTTCCGGTTTGCCCATGATGCCAGACCATAAGCTACTGTATATTATTGTCCCTTAGTCAAGGCCTGTTCTGCCAAAACTCCAGTTAACTAGCGGAAGCAGCCTCCTCACAGCGCAGGTGTCGCGCGCCCAACCGTCGCGAAAATTTTTTTTTGCAACTCTTTCCTTGCTTCAAGGTGCCACTGCACCAAACACTGCTGGGCTTATGTAGGGAAGCGGAGGGCAAGGACACTCAGCACTCCGCCAGACTCGGCCCGCAGGCACAGCGTATGATGAGGCCTGTCCCGCTCCGTGAAGCCGGGCGCTCGCGTAGCACACACCGCTCCCAGAACGGGCCAGACCCAGCACCCACGGTCCGCAGTGACCCACGACAGCCGCCAAGTCCAGGAAACAGCCCGCAGAGAAGGCGTCGCTCACCCGTCACAGAGTCTCAGCCTCAGGCCTTCAACGCGGTCCCTCTGCAGTCCCTCAGCGCCGTTGTGCCAGGCAGCAGCGCGACTCACCGCTCCGACCGCAGCCGAGTCGCCATCTTAGAGTCCGGCGCCCGCCACAGAAGTCCTCGGCCGGCACCCCCAGGCTCAATCCACATGTCGGGAGCGCAGACGGAGGGAGCCCAGCTCATCAGCATATGCTCCAGCCTCCAAAACACCACGGATGACCACAGGAGAGCAGGATAAATGTATGGATGGTGCGGCCATCTTGCCGCGCGCCAAGCCACGCCCCCAACATGCAGGAATACTTAGAGATATCCAACAGCAATTAAAAATGGCAGAAGTAGAAATCAAACGTCTCGAGACAGAATATGCAGCTACACAAAATATCGCATTGCTGGCAGACATTAGGCAAAAGACAGACACATTTCACGAATTCGCAGATGATGAGATTAAATATATATCGCGCAGACACACAGCACGGAATTACGGAGAGGGTGGCCATCCAGGGCGTGCGCTATCACATAAAATTAAACCGGCACATACAACAACGTATATAACACAGATCACAAATGCACAAAATCAAACATTATATGACACCCCTTCTATACTAGACTGCTTTACAAAATACTACGCACAACTATATACGACGCAGTCGACAGTCTCCCCATCCGAAATCTGTAGTTACCTGGATGACATTGCACTAGCATGGCTATCGGACGAACATCGTGAGTATTTTAGTCACCACATCACAGAAGATGAGATGAAAGAGGCCATTAACTCCCTCCCCAATAATAAGGCCCCTGGCCTGGACGGCCTCCCAGGTGAATTTTATAAAGAATTTCGAGACCTACTGATACCCCACCTGGCGGACATGTACGAAGAGGCCTATGAGGAGGGTATGCTTCCGACGTCATTAAGGGAAGCCTTGTTGATAGCTCTCCCCAAACCAGATAAAGACCTAGCAAAATGCGACTCAGTATCGCCCCTTATCCTTAATAAACATTGATGTGAAAATTTTGGCAAAAATAATAGCAAATAGAATACAACCATTATTGCGTAAATTAGTACTACCGGACCAAGCAGGCTTCATGCCGACAAGGTCCACTACACAAAACATGCGTACAATCTTTGCAATGTACCATCACTTAGACCCAGATATACCAGCAGCTGCTGCCCTGCTAGACGCGGCGAAAGCATTTGACTCGGTGGAATGGGTATTTATGCTTACAGTGCTGCGCAGGATGGGATTCCCTGAGCCATTTATACGCTGGATAATGCTACTGTACAATGAACCCAAGGCTAGAGTTAGAATAAACGGGACCACCTCCAATACGATCGACATAAGCCGTGGAACGAGACAGGGATGCCCGCTTTCACCAATTTTATTTGCACTGACTCTAGAACCCCTAGCCTGCAAAATTCGCCAAAAACACTCTAAGTCAGCTCTACAATTTAGCTTGCGACCTATCGCCATCTCATTATATGCAGACGACATGGTGTTATATACACGCTATCCTGACACCAACCTAAACCCACTCATTAGAGAATATATCCGTTTTGAGAACTACTCAGGTCTCCGAATAAATTGGGACAAATCGGTAGTAATTCCTCTAACAGCGGGCACGACACAACCAAGTCTGGAATACCCATTGAAATGGCACACAGATCCGGTAAAATATCTTGGCATATGGATTCATAGTAACCCCGAAATAGTGATTAGAGAGAACTACGGGAGAGCACTGACAAAACTTGAAGAACAGGTGGATAAATGGATCAAGATGCCTCTCTCATTAGCTGATAGAATCGCCTTGCAAAAAATGGTAGTGCTGCCTAGATTCCTATATCTGTTCTGGAATATCCCGATTTGGCTAACACAGACGTTTTTCTCCAAATTGAGGTCCGCTCTACAACGCTTGACGTGGGCAGGGAAGCAGGCCAGAGCAAGCTGGAAGTCTTAACAAAACCATATCACCAAGGGGGCTTTGGAGCTCCGGATCTTAAATTATATTTTTATTGTGCACAAGCACAACACGCACATTACTGGCTACACCCACATGCACACATCCCACATATAGCAGTGGAACATGACAGCGTACACCCAACTCCATTGACAACCTATATCATAGATCCGAAAATTTTCACACCGAGAGAAACGATTCACACAGTATATTGCACCTCAAGAGCGCTGCATACATTAGCTTACCACGCGCAAAAGCTCCCATTATATGCACCAGCAATGCCCTTAGCTAATCATCCCAAACTCTCAGTTACACAGGAAAAGAAAATGCTTACATTGCTAGGAGAAATGGGGCTAACTGACATGGGCAAGGTGTTTCTACACAACCGATTCATCTCACGAGATGACCCATCTCTATGTGCACATCAGTCGCCATTAAAGATGTTTGCTTATTTGAGGCTGCGAACGGCGGTTAGGGAACTGTATATATCGTTTCCAGAAGAGCCTCCACAACTGACTGCGTTACAAATTTTACTAACAGCACCTACGCGTCAAAGCCTAGTAACACGTCTATATAATGCATCACAGGATGAACAGAGATGTGGACCTAACATATCGCTACAAAGGTGGGAATCGATAACAGGTGAAACAATAGATGAACAAGACTGGGATTACAGCTGTGCTCAATTACAATTACTCACATCAAATTGCAATCTACGCATAATCCATTTTAAATTTCTACACCAAACATATTACACCCCGGTCAAATTACACAAATATGGCCTTAGAACAGACGACAATTGCACACGATGTAATGCACCCAAGGCAGACTTCTTACATATGGCTTGGGCATGCCCCCAGCTTTACAAGTACTGGCAAGACATCACTGATGCGCTGACGACTATGCTAGCAGAACAAATTCCGAACACGCCAATAGTCTGCCTGCTGGGAATCCGCAAACTCAGATTAGTCAGGAGACGGAAATTTTTGGCTGTGGCATTATTACTTGCTAAACGGCGCATAGCTATGCGATGGGGCAGCAAAAGACCCCCCAGATTTAAAAGTTGGCTTACTGACATGACCTATTGCAAAGAGACACTGGAGGCCTATGCAGAGGAAATACCACAGGCTTCTAGGCCTCGTGACTTCTGGGAACCGTTAGTACAATACCTACACACAATGCAAGTAGGACCCTGAATTAATAAGGAGAGTACTCAGGAGGCATAACGAAGAGAGGTACTTGACGAGACGGTAGAGTACCCGGACAGCGGAGATAATTGTACAATAGATCACGCCAGATTAAGAGAACCGCTAAGTAGCACTGAATAGTAATAACAAGCTCATCAGATTATTGTGAAGTTCTTATGTTGCGTAGCTGATGTCTGTATTAGAACACAACATCTGATGATAAGATTTGTAACCAAATGTGGAATGATAATATATGTTTGTAATGTACTGCTGCTTGGCAAAAATAAAAAAAATAAAAAAATTTAAAAAAAGTGTGATAACCAAACCCCTTGGCCAAGGAGTTGGAAGAGGGTCCCCAAGAAAGGATGAAGACCAAGACCTCCGGACCAGGTTCAGGACAGGATAGATGACCTCTCTACCAACGACGCCTGCGTCGTTCCCCTCTCTGACACTTCGTTTCCTCCTCGATTCTTCCGTGTCTTCTTTCTAATGGAATCCGCCCCCCCACCTCAGGACCTCTCTGGACAGCGGTTCAGTCTGCAATCGATCAGCTCGTTCTGTGGTCCTAAAAGCTGACAGCCTCAACGCTAACTAATTAGCTAATTCTATATCTATTATACCCTTCTACACCCAGGTACCTTCCATTAATGTTTCAAAATGTATGGGCCCACTAATTCTGATTGGACAGGGGGTTGATCCTCACACCATGACAATTTAGTTCAATTTCTTTAAGCCCATTGTTTTAAAATACCGCCCCTCACAATTAATACATTTGCTTTATTTCCCACCCGTCTCATGACAATTTTCAATACAAAGTGTATACAATATGTATCAAATTTAGGACATCTCAGTTGTACGGTGAAGGTGATCAGCGGGTCATGTCCTTGGACATCTTCCAAGTTTACTTCATCGCTTTGTCTTGTTAGTTTCAGAGCGCATGCGCAGGTTCCATGGCTCTTGAGCTGCTGTTCAGTTAACCCAGGCCCAATTTACGAACTAATAGAAATCAAAGAAGAAACATATTAAAATCAAAAATAAATGTTTTCACTGTATACCCCCTACTTCTACTCTATTCCCATTTAATTATAAAATCTATCCCGCATTAGTAGCGTTAGAATACCACATTATTAATTTCAGCAACGCGAAGGCTTTAGCATGTGAGAACATAAAGCAGCCATTTTAGCATACACTGCGCAGAAGCAAAGATTCCTCCAAGCAAAGAAAGACGTCATACCATGTGACATGGTTGACACATGCGCAGTAGAGTTCCTGCGCTTTAGCGGCCATTTTGCATTAGGCAAGGATTATTTATTAGTTAAAACACATAGGCAAGCGTCTCTGATAAAATGTAGTGTTTGCACATTATTAATAATGACATTACAAGGTTTAATACAAATTAATTAATACTGTGAGAAGATTGCTTACGAGCAAGTCTCATTGTGAGTCCTTGCTCCATCAATCCCCTCTCTGATGGCGTTTCTGAGCCATCAAAATTACCCACAACCAGATGCCAACTTCTAGCATATTTCTGTCACACTTTCATTTTTACATTGTCTATTCTTATCCTCTCCTTTCAGTTTCTTGTATATTTCACTTTTCAGATCTTCTAATTCAATTTAATCAAATTTCCGTTTCTTGCCTTTTCCTGTCACTCTATATGTTTCATTCTTTTTACAACATTTGCACCATATCATTATTGACAATACTATTATTGCTATCCCTACTAAGGGTACTAATATTTGACCTATAAGTCCTTTTCCTACATTAGTAAACCAAGTACCAATTGATGCAATGCTATTTGTCAATCTTTCCCATACACTATCAACTTCCAGTGGTTTCAGTTCATTCTCAAGTTTTGTTATATTCTTTATATACGTTCCAATTTCTGCACTTTTGTCAGGAATATACGTGCAACAATGTTTCGTTTTCAACAATTTACAGACTCCACCCTCTTTTGCTAATATTATATCAAGAGCAAGTCGATTTTGCATAACCATAGATCTAATCGCAACCATCTCCGCATTAATCATTAGAAATCCTCCAGCAGTATCCGTTGATAAACGATCAACCACTGTAGATAATTTACATATTCTCCTGGAGTTCAGAATTACTCCCACTGAAGGTATCAATGTACCAAATATATCACCTATAATTTCAGAAAAACTAGCTCTTTTACTACTTGTTAATTCATTATTATTTTCATTGCTTCCAGTGTTTCTTTTTACGCGGTATACTTTTGGAAAAACTAGTCCAAAATAACAACTTTCATACCACCGTGCAGGAAGCCTAAAGTAAGCCTTATTCCCACACACATAATAAATTCCAGGAAAAACTGAATCTGTTCCTCCTTTTAGTCCCCAACCTCCAAGAATTAAGAAATTATGTTCACATTCACTGGTACCGATGAAAATATTGTTATAATCAGTCTTTAACCTATGGAGACAAATTTTCCCTGTCTTTACAAAATCCAGAGCCATAGCAGCTTGAGCCCTGCCAGGTGTGTAAATACCCTCTTTCTCAGCCCAAGGTGGAAGATGAGCTTTATGCTCGGACGCTTTCTTTTGGAAATTCTGTCTTCTATTCTCAACTAAGTTCAAAAATATCTTTTCTTCCTCACTTAATGAACATGTTAGATTGCTTCTATGTGCATGTGTTATGTCTATCGACTTCATTGTTAAGAAAAATTCTCCCATAAATTGTGCATCTTGACTACTAAGCACTGGGTTCAGATTCTTTCGAATAGGAACCTCCGAAAATATCACATCTATATTTGAATAATAATACTGAAGTTTCCCTGTTCTATAAAATAAACTAGTTAGTACACTGCATGATATACCATAAGTTAATGGCAAATGATGATATGTTAGACCTTCTGCTACTGATTCAGGTAACTTCATGCAGACATAAGTCACTAATTTCTTTTTTTTTTTTTTTAAATCAGATATATTACAATAGACTTTTGTTGACAAGAAAAGAAAGCAAAATTAAGGGAAAAGAAAAAAAAAGAAAGTAAACTTAACGTAAATATGGAACTCATCTTATTCCATCACATATCTTAATAATAAATTGCACTGATCAAACTTGCCCTCAATTTCTCCAAAACTTTCATCAAATTTCCGCAATTATTCCAAAATCATAAATTGCCTTTACTTAGCAGCACATTATAATATATTCTTTAGCCAACACCTTGTCTGTTTTGTTCCTCCATCCAGACTCTTAGCGGTTTCCAAATATTCATACCTTTTTTTCATAGTTTTTACCCCTTTACACTTATATAGGGCAATTTCTCGCCGCCCAATGAATATTAGTCTATACAACCACTGATAGCATGTAGGCGGTTCCTGATCCTTCCATACTGTGGCGATCAAAAGACGTGCAATTGATATAATTACAAACACAAAATCCCTCTGTACCAGATCGAGCTGTAACCTACAATCATAACCCAATAACATCAATGTGGAGGAGATCTTTATATTTCTCCCTAATGTCTGAAGCATAAAAGATTCAATCCCTTCTTTTAACCTATCTAACTTTATACATGAATAAAACATATGTACCATATCAGCTGGTCCGGTTTGACATCTAGGGCAATCTTCGGATTGCCTTTTTCCCCACTTAAAGAGTTTCGATGGAGTATAGTAGAGACTATAAACCGTTTTATATTGTTGAGCCTTTAAATTAGATGACATAAAAACGTTCTTTCCCACCTCCAACACCTTGTCTAAATCAACCTCCCCATCACTTAATTTATTCATCCAATTTACCTCTATTTTTTCAACATCATCGGGTATGGATTTTAATAGCTCTTGATAGAAATCTTTAATTCTATTCCTAGAATTACCCATAAGCTGCAGGACTGGCATCGGCCCCAAATTGATGTTCTCTTTAGGGATTGCTCTTATACAATTACGTATTTGAAGATATTTAAAGCACGAATCCCGCTGTAGGCCGAACCTTTGAGCTAGTTCAATAAGCATCATCAGTTCCTGATTTGAATAAACATCTGTCAATGTAAGAATCCCCATTTGTTCCCATTTTCTAGCCATATCGTCATATATAGTTGGGCGTAAAAGATCAGAATGCCAGAGTGATGTATACTTAGTAAACCTACTTATTTTACAGATTTTCTCTACCTTTTTCCAAATTTTCAAAACACATTCTATACATTTATAGCCTTTCTTTTGATACTTCTTCATATCGTCTTGGCGTTGAAATATTCCGCCTGCTGCTTCCCCAATCGCCAATTGATAAATAGTTGGTATTTTGAGCATATCAGTTTGCACTTTTTTATAATGATACAAAATACCTGATTGTTGAAGAGCCGCAGCCCAATAATATAGTTGAATATTGGGGGCGTTCCAACCCCCCCGATCAACTGGATGAGTCAAATATCTGTAAGCTCGACGGATTTTATGATAGCTCCAGATAAAGTTAGAGAACATCCCCTCTATTTTACGTATTTTGCTTACTGAAAGTTCTAATGGGATGGCCCGTATTAAATATAAAATCTTAGCAAATATTTTCATTTTGATTACATTTATCCTTCCAATTATTGTAAGGTGTAGATGATCTAGCCGTTTCAACTCCCTATTGATTGAGCCCATCACTGGGTCTATATTTAGTACCCATAGATTACTAATTTTAGATGTTAATATGACCCCTAAATACGTTGCTGACTCCGTTACTCGAGGATCTTGTAATAAACAGTGAGAAGAACAGATGATTTGCGTCTTAGATCTATTTAAGAGATAACGCGACCTCCTCCCGAATTTTTCTGCCAGCGTTTCTATTTCAATAATTGCCTCTTGTGGAGCTGCTGTTACCAGGGCAATATCATCAGCATATGCCAAAATTTTTGTCTCATATCTATGAGAAACAACCGGTTTAATTAGTGGATTATTCAAAATTAGGGAAATAAATGGGTCTAAATACAACGCAAATAAAATTGGAGAACATGGGCAGCCTTGCCGGGTACCCCTTTCTATCTCCAGCCTCCTAGATGTATACCCCATTAATTGAATTGTTGCGTGGGGTTTGTAGTACATAGCCTGTATCGCACGAATAAATCCCAGGCCAAATCCTCTCTCGGCCAACTTATCCCACAAATAACGCCAGGCCACCCGATCAAAGGCTTTCTCTGCGTCCAGGAGGACCACAGCCACCGCCCTTTTCTCTACTTCCGCAATGTCCAGTATTGATATTACTCGCCGCGTGTGGTCTGTGGTCCCCCGGCCGGGAATAAAGCCGTGTTGCCATGGTGAAATAATTGCAAGTATGTTCTTTTGTAATCGGGTGGCCATAATTTTAGAATATAATTTTGCGTCCGCATTCATAAGAGAAATTGGACGATATGACGAGGGGAGTTCTGGGGATTTACCTTTCTTTAAAAACACAATAACATCTGTATCCTGCCATGACAGTGGAGGAATTCCACGGCTTTGAATATCCAAAAATAAATCCTGAATATAGGGTATTATTTGTGGTGTTAGCATTTTATATACCTCTATTGGGATTTTGTCTGGCCCAGCTGCCTTGCCTGATGAAAGAGACGCCAATGCCTCCTGTACCTCTTCTACCGTAATTCCCTGCTCCAATTCTTGAGAAGTTTCATCATTTATCCTGGAAAGTGGTGGAACACTATTATCTATGGCTGCTAAGTCCTCTTGGTTCTCTTGGTCCTCTATCGGAACATCTGCTCGATATAGTTTAGTATAGAATTCCTCAAAGATTTCAATAATCTTTTTCGAGTCTGATACCAGTACACCATTTACATCCTGCATTTTTGATATATTATTTCTAACGCTTTTTGTCTAGTTCTTAGGGCCAATAATCTCCCTGTTGTCTCTCCATATTCATACAATTCTTTACGATATGTCTGAAATTTCTGGGCCACCTTCTCTTGGAAATAGTGATTGATTTCAGCTTTAGCCAGTGCTATTTTATAGAGATGCTGTAGCAGTACATTTTCTGCAGCTCCATTACTGATTATTTGGGTATGTTCCATTTCCAGTTTAGCAAGTTTATTAATCATTTGATCCATCTGTAGTTTACGCTTCTTCCGTGTATGAGCTACAAACCCTATCACTTCCCCCTCAGGGCCGCCTTGTATGTATCCCACACCATTGCTCGGGAGGCGCTATACCTATTAAGATCAAAAAATGCCTGAGTCCAATATTTGATATAAGTACAAAACTCTTTATCTAATAATAGCTTTTTATCAAAAGTCCAAGTAGTTTGTCTATTCAAACCCTGAACTTCCTTGATTACTAAAACTAGCGGATTATGATCCGAGTATAGCTGAGGGAGTTTTTTTATATCCACATTATCCAACATTTGCGTAGAGACAAAAAAATAATCTAGGCGAACAAATTTTCTATGCGGATGTGAATAGTATGTAAAGCCAGGATCGTTTTGTTGCTTTTCTACCCAGACGTCAGCTATCCCATGGCTATTTTTGAGAGAGGAAAAAGCTTTATATACTTTAGGCTTCCTTCCTGCATAGAAACTTATTGCCTTATCTCCGTCCAGATGCAAATTAAAGTCACCACACATAATCAGCGAACGTGACCAATGGGCTAGCTCTACCTCCAGCTCTTCCCAGAGATATGGATCATCCAAATTTGACCCGTATATATTTACCACAGTAAAACCCAGGGATAGCTCCATTATAGCCCATCGGCCACAGCTATCTGACTTTGCTCGAAGGACCGTACCACTACGATGCTTAATATATAAAGCCACTCCTCTCATTGTGGACGTTTGGGAGGAGCACACAGCTAGATTATATCCTCTAATCTCTAAAAGTGATTTATTACCCCATGCAATGTGCGTCTCCTGTAAGCACAAAACGTCTGGATTTAACATAGTGATAATCTCAAAGACCTTAGCCCGTTTTGCCTTATCATTCAAACCTCCTACATTTGATGAGCAGATCGTAAATTTACCCATAATTTACTGGTAGCGATATCTTAGATAGCAAATGCCTGTACTTTTGAAGACTCTTGATTGTATAATATATTTCAATATGGTTACAAATGCATATATCAGATTTCAGGTTTTTTTTTATACTACCCTCACACCTCCTCCCCCAGCTCCCCTATTACCCTCCCTCACTTCCCCCCATCCGTGACCCCAACACTCACTACCCCCTGCACACCCTCCACCTCCTGTGACTTCCCCACCCTTCTCCCACCCCCCTCCACCCTACAACTAAGGAAAAAGGGCTTATAGCCCTTACGATGGGGAGAGACTTCACTCCAGCCTCCTCTCTGTTCGCGTACCAGCACATTCATCCTTAACTGTCCCTTTAATTGTCGCCTTATTAGTACTCCTATTTCTGCGTCTACGTTTGCTCTTTATTTTACCTATGCTGGATGTATACACAGCCCTGTTCTACAGTTTATTCTAATCTCATAGTTTAGCCTTTTTGTTTAAATAAATTGAATTATCACAGTATTCCCATGCAGTTTTCAAAGTGTACTCAAATATTCCTGGGCTTGTATTTCCGATATAAAGAAGCGTGTTTGTCCCTTATATAGTATTTTCAAAGTTGCTGGGTTCAGCAGAAAAGCCATTGCACCTTTATTCTGAAAAGGGCTGATTAATTGTCTTAGATGCCATCTCCTCTCTACTGTATAATGACAATAATCTGGCCGCACGAAAAATTGCAATCCTTTACCCTGTCGTTTTCTATCCGGTCTTGCCAAATCATACAACGTCTCCCGGGCCAGAAAGTTGTTCAGATTGATCAGTATTGCTCTAGGATGATTTCCTGTTTGATCCTTTTTTTTCCCCACGGGCTGTTTAAATGGGAATCTATGGGCTCTCTGTATCTCATTGGCCCAATTCCACATTGTTAACTCCGGGAAAGCTTCAAGAAAAAGTTCCTGTACGAACTTGCGGACATCCGTCCCTTCCACTCCCTCTGGTATTCCTAGTATCCTAAGGTTATTTCGGCGAAGCCGATTTTCTAAATCCACTATCTTTAATTGTGTATCCTGACGATGAGATGTGATCATATCCATATAAGCTCTTTGTACCACCATTTCATCCTCTAATGTCGATATCCGCCCTTCTGCTGCATTTATTCTTTCAGAAAATTCATTACAGGTTTTTGCAACTCTCCTAATTGAGTTTTGTAGTTTACGGCAGGCGGTATGTGTCTTCTGGCTTTCCAAACGGGTCTCCGCTCTATGTTCCACCAGTAGCTGATAAATTGTAGTGAGTGATATCTCGTCGATGTTGTTAGATGGCGCTGTAGCTCCCAAAGAAGGTTCCTCATCCCCTTGTTTATCAAGTGTTGACTTCGGAGAGAGAGATATTTCCCACATTAAACTCTTGCCTGCCCTAACTCGAGGTATGTCTATAGTTGGAGTCTTTTGTAGCACAGATTTACTGCAGACCATAGTGGCATCTGGCGTTCTCTCCTCTGATGTAGAATCCATTGGTAAGTCATTATGCTCACTCGCCAGGCTAATTAAAGACCCTTCCAAGGACTCCTCTTTCGATCCTTCATCGTGCTCCTCCTCCGACATATCTGATGGATCTGACATTGAGAGGAAGGGTTCACTCGAATCACTCTCACCATTGGGTATTATCGCTAAGTTCAGTTCAGGCTCTAGGGTCTGCTTACTAAGAGAATCCATAACCTGGTCCAAAATCGATTCTTCAGTAGTCTCTCCCAAAGTTTGTGGTATTTGTCCTATCATCTGACCCCCAGTTCCTGTTTGATCAGCAGATTGATTCTCCCCGTCTGAGTATACAACATTCATTTGATTTGCAGGTTTCGATATAGGTTTTTGTTGCATCGCTACGTTTTGTGTCATTTTATTTTTATCTTTCCTAGATGAGAACATTTGTGGAACTTTCTTATTTCTTCCCTCGCTCGAATGTTCATCCTTATGGTTGGTGCAGCTCAGCTCTCCAACTATTCCCTCCAGGGCTTTTTTTGTTAATACTGCCTCCTATCTGAGAGTCCTGAAGTCGACTGCCCTGCGGAGTATCTGACATCCCTCTGCTTTTGCCGCCCGCGTTGTTTTTGGTGGCATCTTGTAAAATAATTAAAGTGTGGCGGCTTCGATACTTAAAGCTTTATTAGTAGGTACCTATTTGGGATAGAGCTGCAATATATCTAATCATACCACTGATGTACCGATAGCTGTGTTTATTTTTCACTGGGGAAGCATTAAATATGTCAATTTTCACAGAGAAGCGTTCAGTATACTCCACCTTGTATACTCAACCCTCCAGCGCCACTCCTCACAGCCAGCCCGGTCTCTCTCTATTCACCGGTCCCTGCCAGTAAAAGTTATATTCCCCAATATAGTGAAGGAGAGGCGAAGCAAAACCAACTATCCACACGTCGTCCTCTACAGCTCGGATAGCTCACTCCGCCTACCGTATCCTCCGTTTTTTGCAATCTTGCAACATGATCAGCACGATTCCCAGCAGCGCAGCTACTCCCTACTGTGAGATAGAGCAGCTCGCCACACTTCCTTCGGTAGTTTCCCGCACTCCTTCAGATACGCCTTCAAGTACCACAATGCACCAGATAGAGTCTGCGACGGCGTTTCAGCAATTCAATCGACCTGGGTCCAATGATTTCAACCTGCCGCCTCAATCAGAGCTCAGATACAGTGAGGGTCCGGCTCCTGCCGTTCAAGTTCTTCTTGGTTCGACATCTCTTGGATTTTCCACACGAGCAGAGAGGAGTCACAGCGGAGCTCACCTCTCACACGTCCGCCTCGGACGCCATCTTTTTTTTGTAAGTCACTAATTTCCATTGTATCTACGTACTGAAACAATAATTTAGTAAAAACATTTAAACTAGTATCATTATCTGTTACTATGTGATAAAACTCTGGTTCATCTTCTGCTTCTATTTTTACTCTATCACCTTTCAAGTTATCTATCCTTCCCTTTGTTTCGTTGTTAATCTTTTTGTCCATTATCATAAGGTAAGGAATTGCTACTATCACAACTAACCACACTATAAGCACCATTACCAGACTACATATGCATATAGCACAGCATCTTTTACAACATTTTCGTTTCGGTCTCCCAGAAACTCTGTCGTCAGCCATTTTTGACAAAAGAAGAATTTTCTTCTTTTCTTTTTTTCTTTCAAGACTAATTTATCAAGGTGGTTTCACTTCTTTTTCAAAAGTCAATTCTGCACTTATTCTTTCGTCACCACTTTCACTTGACTCTGAACTCTCGTAGTCTTCAAGTATTATATAAGTCCAATCAGGACCTTTAAACTTATTGTTCACAAGTTTCAATCTTTTGCTTTTTCGTTTTTCAGTCCCACTTGTTTGTCCAGATAAGCTTGTTACTTCATTTACTTGTTTTGGATCTTCACTTCGTGTTTCTATATGGTATTTTACTCTTTTAATGACACTAGGCCAATGATCACCTTTTCTGACTTTCTTTGTTTGCACTGTATCTCCACTTTCCGAGTCTTTTCCGAAAAATCTTTTATTTTCAAGGTGTGGCACAAGTTGATTTTCTTCAATTTCAGTTTTCTCTTCTATCTGCTCTTGTTCAGGTCTTGTTGTTGTTTCTTCAGTTGCCTGAGTGTGAGTTTCTACTAACTGACCCTGTTCAGGATTGACGTTTTCGTGCTTGATGCTTTCTTGCTCGAAGTTTTCTTGGTTTTCTTCTCCCTGAACGTGTTTTTCTTGTTCTAACTGGTTCTGATCAGGGCTTATTGCACTGTGTACTTCTGCAGCCTAACCGCGTTCTTCTGAACCTGTCTGACCCTGCTCAAACTTTGTTGTTTCGTTGTCAATTTGAGCCCAATTTCCTTTCCCTATCTGGGCCTGCTCAGGTTCTCTTATTGTTTCATTCTCCCTATCCTGAGCTGCTTCTTCTACACCTATCTGGTCCTCACTAATTTCCTCAAATCTAGCTCTACTTCTTGTTTTGATGAAAACTTCTGGTATATCAACCACTGGTATCCAGTCCTGACTTGTGCTCGGTTGTTCTTCTTCAGCTTCTCCAGAATTTATCAGTTGGGATTCTTCAGCTGGCCAACCTTCAGCTTCCTCAGCTATTGATGCTGACTGAGGATCTTTTCCTTCAGGAGCTGGCACCCTTTTGGTGTGGCTTACATGAATCCAATTAGGCAATCCTGCACATTTCACTGCTGTGTTTGTAACCAATATAACCTGACAAGGTTCTCCCCACCTGGGTGATAAACACGTTTCTCTAGTGTGATGCTTCACTACCACCCAGTCTCCGGGGTTTAGATCATGCTCTCGTTCAGGCTGCCTGGAAACTGCGTCTTCTCCAACCTGGTGAGAGACAGAACGCACGAGGTCAGCCAATGCCTTGCAATAATCTAGAACCATATCATCAGTTATGTTCAGCAGTTTATTTCCAGGTACATGTGCTTGTCTCATTGCTCTTCCCATGATGATTTCATGTGGACTCAATCCTGTATTTCTATCAGGAATGCTTCTGAGTCCCATTAAGACAAGAGGCAATGCATCTGGCCAATCTAACGATGTAGATGCACACATCTTTGACAATCTTGATTTTATTGTGCCATTCATTTGTTCAACCACTCCAGAAGCCTCTGGGCGGTACGCACAGTGCAATTTTTGTTCAATTGTAAATGCTTCACAGATTATTCGAATTACATCGTTATTGAAGTGACTCCCTCTATCTGATTCCAAAGTTACCGGGAAACCGAACCGTGGAATGAGTTCTCGTAACAACAGTTTTGCAACTGTAATGCGGTCATTCCTCCTAGTAGGGTAAGCCTCCACCCACCTTGAAAACAGACACTATGACAAGTACATATTTCAGTCCTTTACATGGTGGTAACTGAATGAAATCTAACTGCAATCTCACAAATGGACCCTCGGCCTTTCCAATTTTTCCCAAACCAATTACTGTTCTCCTTCCTGGATTATTCATTTGGCAAGTTAAACACCTCTGGCAAAGACTCTCTGCTGCAGCCCTAAACTTTGGATTGTACCAACTCTGTCTGAAAAGTCTAATCATGGCATCTCTCCCTACATGTGTGTCTCCGTGATACATTCTGGCCATTTGTGAAATCAGGCATGACTGGTCTGCCATCTGAATAAACCCACACGTCATCATCTGTTCTTCGTCTACACCCTATTTTTATATAAACATCTTTCACTCTCCTCAGCATCATCCTGCAATCGTTTCACATCATTCCATGTTTCAGGTGTTGAACATAGCATAAGTTGGCAGCTGATTCCCATCCTTTCGACTTTTCTGTTTACTGCCAATCTGTTTCTGGCACAATGTTGAGCAATTAGGTCTGCGTATCTGTTACCGGCTACCACCCAGTCATCTCCTGACTGGTGTGCGGCACATTTCACCACTGCCAATTCCTTTGGTGATTGTATTGCCTCCAATAATTCCTTTACAAACTGCCCATTTTTTATTGGGGATCCTGAAGAAGTCATGAAATCCCTCTGCATCCACAGTTGGCCAAAATCAAGCACAACCCCGTACCCATATTGACTGTCCGTAAATATGGTTACTTTTAGATTTTCCCCCAATTTTGGAGGCTTTGATCAAAGCAATTAATTCAGCTACTTGTGCAGATTTGACTCCTGGTAAATAGGATGCTTCGACTATTCCAGAAAGTTCACATACAGCATAGGTTGCACTCAATTTGCCATCCTCATGCCTTAGGCATGAGCCGTCCACAAACAGCTCCCTATCTGGGTTCTTCAGGGGCATTTCCTGTATGTCAGGACGCGGTTTGGTACACAACTCTGTGACCTGTAAACAGTCATGTTCTGGATCGTCCTTAACTTCTTCACAATATGGATCTGGCAATAATGTAGCAGGATTTACAACTGTGCACCTAGCTATTGTCACATTTTCAGCTCCTAGAATTATTCGCTCATATCTTGTCATCCGACTAGGTGTGAGATGCTGAGTTCTAGTTCTTGTCAACAGGATCACAACTGCATGTGGGACAAACACTTTAACAGGATATCCCATTACTATTGACTCACTTTGTTCAATGCTCATACAGGTAGCAGCAACTGATTTTAGACAGCCTGGCAATGCTGCAGCCACTGGGTCCAATGTAGCACAAAAATATGCTATAGGACGCCTGTCTAGTCCATGTCTTTGGGTTAGCACTGAAAGAGCACAATTTTCTCTTTCATAGCAAAACAGTGTGAATTCTTTTGTATAGTCAGGCATGCCCAGGGCAGGTGCCTCACACAAAGCATTTCTTAATTTTACAAATGCACCTGCACTTTCATCATCCCATTCAACTGGATCCTTTGCTTTCTTTTGGTTAACTGAATTAAAGGCTTTGCTAGTAGTGAAAACCCTATAATCCATTGTCGACAGTATCCTACTATTCCAAGAAACATTCTCACTTCTCTTTGGGTTACTGGCATTTTCATTTGCTTAATTATTTTTATTCTTTCAGGCGTTATTCTTCTTTTCCCTCTTTCAATTTGGTGTCCCAAATATTTAACTGCTGTTGTACAAAATTGTAACTTCTCAGGTGACACGGTGTCCTTCCTCAGCCAAATGGTTGAGTAATGCAATTGAATCTGCGGCACAATCATCATGAGTTCTTGACGCTACCAATAAGTCGTTTATGTACTGCACCAGGACTGAGCTCCTGGGCAGTACTAATTTTTCTAGACACTTTTTCAGTATTTGATTAAAAATGGAGGGACTTTCTGTGTACCCTTGAGGAACACGATTCCACACATAGACATGGTTTTCGAATTTAAACGAAAACAGATATTTGCTATCTGGATGCAATGGTATTGAGAAAAATGCTTGGCACAGATCAATCACAGTAAGCCATTCTGCATCCCATGGTATCTGGTATAGGATCACTGCAGGATTTGGTACTATAGGACAACAAGGTACCACAATTTTATTAATTTTCCGCAAATCCTGAACGATCCTATATTTTCCACTAGGCTTTTTCAAACCCATAATTGGCGAACTACAAGGACTACTCAGAACTTCTTTTAATATGCCTCGTTTCACCATTCTGTCAATTTCTTCAGTAACTCCTGCCTTTACTTCTGCACTCATTTTGTACTGTGATATTTGGGAAAATTGCGCCTTCTTTTACAGTGATCTTCACTGGGTCTATTTTTGCCATAAGACCTACTTCTTTCCCAGTAAAATCCCATACCTTAGAGTTCACTGTAGTTCTTAACTCTTCTGGTAACATCTTTGGTTATCATGCATTTGTATACATGATCTTCATCCGGGGTCTGTATTGCAACTCCATCCGGTGTGCAAAAAATAGTGCAATTCATTTTGCACAGTAAGTCTCTGCCAAGTAAATTTACTGGACTGGAATCACACGCCACAAATTGGTGCATTTCTCGTAAATTTCCTATTCTTACTTCCATGGGCTCAGTAAGGGGTGTTCTGATCCTTTGATTTGCTACACCTACAACTTGGATAGCTTCTCCAGAGAGAGGGAGGTCTGGGATGTCTGCTGTTCTCACAGTAGAACGGGTAGCACCAGTGTCCAAAAGAAAAGTGATATCATTACCTTTTACTTTCCCTTCAACATATGGACCTGACTGATCTACCGGCAAGGATGCGCCAAGTACGCACTCCTTCTCCCCCTCTCCTAGGCACCGTCATTGATAACTATATGTATTAAAATCATCCTGTAAAAGAAACTGTGAAGTTACATATTCATTCTTACTACTTCCTCCTTGATATCCGACGTCTGTACCGTGCTTTGCTCTGCTTACATTACCCTGTATAGGGGCAGGTGGCAACTGACTGAGGATTTACACCTTGCTGTGAGTCATTCTGCGTCTGTGGATTTAAATTATGATTTGGGCCATTATTATTTTGAATCTTTTTACATTCGTTCTTCCAATGTCCCAACTTTCCACATCCATGACAAGGAAATTTCTTTTTAGCCTCTTCTCTACTCATTCGTCCTCTCACTTTTCCACCATTCCCTGTGTCACCATTCGTTCCAGATTCTTTTCTCTGACTTTGTTGGATTATCCAAATTAATTCCCTGTCGCTCAGCAATTTTCACTTGAGCCCACATCACTTTTTCTTGTAGTTTCTTGTGCCTGTCTTCAATGTCATCTCCACAATATTTAGCATATTTCAAAATTTCATCAATAGGCTTTCCCTGCCAACATAACGTGTGTTGCTTAATCATCTGGCAAATCTCTGGTTTTAGACCATAAACAAATCGATAGACAAACTGACTCATTTTTATCCCCAATGTCTTCGAAACCACTGTACTGTTTGAACACCTGTAATAGACGTTCGTAGTAGGCGTGTACCGATTCACTTGCCTCTTGGGTAGTCCTGTCTATTTTCACCCAATCTGTTTCTTTTGGTGGTATTTTCCCTTTCAAATAAGTTATTACCTGGTGATACTTTTTCATCACATTATTTGATGGAGCACCTGTCTTTGCATCTCTAGGATACTCTTCACTAGGCCAGTCGATTGTAATTTTACAGTCTGTCCATAAATCGGCAGGTACTACTATGTCAAACAAACCATCCAGGTCCTTTAACAAAACCTTTGAAACCTTCACAAACCTCTCAACCTGCTTGTACCATTCAATTGGTTTTTCTCTCAATTTTGGAAAATCATTTGTAAATGACAAAATGTCTTGCCTGCTCCATGGGACATGAACATAACCTCCTCCTGGAACCTCCCGCATCGGGTACATTTGTTCTACTTTTCCTGTTTCCTTCAGTAAATATTCGGAATTCGTTCTACTGAAACGTGACTCTTCCTTTTTCTTTGTACATCTAGTTTTCCATTTATCCAGTTCTCCCCATTTCTGTAATACTGACATTAATTCTTTCACTTGTAATTTCCTACCAGATGTATTCATATTTTCTAAATCTTTGTCAGTAAAGTCTGCTCTATATGGTTTCTGTAGTACTTTTGACTTTCTTATTTCAATTCCCATTTCTGAGGCCAAATCCGTCAACTTTTCATGGAATATCTTTACATTTCTTGTTATGCTCCTACATACGAACAATAGTTCTTCTTCACTGTAGGTATTTAAACGATCTACTCCTACATTGCCTGCTATCATTTCTTCTAACTCGACTTTTAATTTATAAATGTCCAAAATCTTTGGTGGTGAACTTTGTCTGTCTATTCCTTGTGCCCATCTTTCTAAGTCTTCTGGAGTTACTACTGTTGCACTTTTAGTTCCTGATGATGTTATTATATTCACATCCTTTGAGCAACCAGGGGTGACTCTTCTGGGGGTGCTATTTACGGAGTCTCGAATAGGTAAATCCATTAGTGAAATCATAGATTCACAATCACTGATATGATCATCAATTATTACAGCTTCATGTTTAGGAATGTCCACAGGTGTAGGCATAACTAGAGGTTTCGGACAATTTAGTTTGTCACCATATAAAGGGACCACGGGACCAATGGTTACAGGTATGGTCAGGGAATCAGGATGTACATTCAACTGTGTTATTTTCTGTATCAATTCTGCTCTGTTTCTGTCTACAGCCTCTCTTTCCTTATCCTAAAGTACCCTATTAACTGGTGGATTATGCAGTACTTGAGGTACCAATGGTGTTCTCAAAATTGGTGCACTTGGGGAACATCCACCCAACCCTTCTTGGTATGGTGGAGGATTCTTTAATATTTCTTCCATAAATTCATCTTCGGATTCTCCAAACCCTGTCATGTGTTTTGTCTTTTCTTTGCATTTGCTCCCTAATGGCTCATCTGCCATGAATACTGGATACAAACCCTCGGTAAGCATCGCTCGCCTCCACTGTTTCATCTGACTTTCTCGTGTCTCATTTTGGTGTCTAGGGAAAAATCCCCTATAACCCCTATTGCTTCTGGGTCTATCACGTTCAAATGCCTCTGTTTCCCATTCTTCTAGGGCTTTGTATTGCGTTAATCTTGGTCTGGGTTCTAATTCATTCATTCTTATTCTTAAATTTTGAATAATTCTCCCATTGAAAGTACCATTCTCTGGGAAAGCTAATATTCCGTCATCTTTTGTATATTCTATCCAATTTTCTAACCATACGCAAGTATGATAACCCCTCTCCATCATCATGAATGAGGCGGGTGTTTTTGCTGGTGGAATGATAATTCCTTCCCTAGTTTTGATTGGCTTATCCTTCTTAAAATAGTTTTTAATCTTTTGTAAAAATGACATTTTTCTCTTTTCTCCGTACATTTTGGGTAAATATCTGTTTATTGAATTATATTCGGCAAAACCTAAGAATCTCCTGTCTGGACGTGTTCCTATTAACATCGGATCGCGTTTCCACATATAATCTACACTGTCCACTAAAATTCCGACTTCTATGCTGACAACCAATCAAATTTCAGCTAACATTTGTCTCGGGGCCAATCCTAGCGCGGCTTTTCTGTGACGTCTGTCTGACGGCCCCTCCTTTACAATCTGCGCTTCTCTGTCCCTCGCTGTTCCAACCAATTCCAGCGCGGCACCTGTGACGTCAGTATTACTCCTGACTACCGACCCCTCCTTTACAAGCTCGCTCCATGCCCGCTGTGTCGACCAATCCCAGGCCGGCGTTTGTGATGTCAGCCTTTACTTCGACAGCTGACCCTCCCTTTCCAAAAACCGTACACAAAACTTTCAACGCTTCTTATTAAAATTCAGTAACAACATAAAACATTCGCTATCGTGCCAGTTTCTCTAAATTGGAAGAGATAGATTTCTCTCACTTCTTAGTAAAACCCTTCCGTTTACTAACAGACACTACGAGTAAAATCCTTCCGTTTACTCTTCATATAAGCTTCGGAAATACCTGCTACTCCTTCAATGTTACCCTTTCTAGGTGATATAACATCAAATTTTCACCAGCTTATTCCCTTGCTGTCACTCACACGCACAGAGTCCCTAACAAGTACTGATAGCCCTGCTTAACTTTCCAGTACTATTTTTGCCTGACAGATAACCTCACTGCAGTATGGCTTCCACTTACCATCCGCTATTCAAATTCCCTGGGGATTCTAGACAACATAAAACAAAACTTTTAAACAAACGGATGTTAGTTCATAAAAATAAAATTCTCATTACCCAATTAACAAAGTGCAACCATCCTCTGATAGCCAGAAAACTGATCCAGCGGGTTACTAGCAACAAGCATTCATACACTGAATACTCACCTGGGCCCATTCATTCACACTAACTAGCAATCACCGCTGGGGGGAATCAGTTGTACTCTTTATCAAATCCCTGCTACCACTTACCTTTCCTGATTAAAGAGTAATGACTTACCAATGGACCTTTGATAATTGGGGATAAAATGAGAATGTACAAAACATAATTTTCATTAACCACCTGAAATAACCACTGACTCAGGAAGCTTTAAAATGTTTATCTAAATTCTTTAGCAGCGTAGATTACAATCCACATAATACTTAATCGCATATCAAGGAGGAAGTACACTATAATATTACCTATTAAGCATCAATGACGGTCCCTCAGAAAAGAGAAGATAGAGACAGCAGTACAACTAAAGATTACGCATTTATAGTTACCTAAAGGTGTGAAAACCAAACCCCTTGGCCAAGGAGTTGGAAGAGGGTCCCCAAGAAAGGATGAAGACCAAGACCTCCGGACCAGGTTCAGGACAGGATAGAGGACCTCTCTACCAACGACGCCTGCGTCGTTCCCCTCTCTGACACTTCGTTTCCTCCTCGATTCTTCCGTGTCTTCTTTCTAATGGAATCCGCCGCCCCCACCTCAGGACCTCTCTGAACAGCGGTTCAGTCTGCAATCGATCAGCTCGTTCTGTGGTCCTAAAAGCTGACAGCCTCAATGCTAACTAATTAGCTAATTCTATATCTATTATACCCTTCTACACCCAGGTACCTCCCATTAATGTTTCAAAATTTATGGGCCCACTAATTCTGATTGGACAGGGGGATGATTCTCACACCATGACAATTTAGTTCAATTTCTTTAAGCCCATTGTTTTAAAATACCGCCCCTCACAATTAATACATTTGCTTTATTTCCCACCCGTCTCATGACAATTTTCAATACAAAGTGTATACAATATGTATCAAATTTAGGACATCTCAGATGTACGGTGAAGGTGATCAGCGGGTCATGTCCTTGGACATCTTCCAAGTTGACTTCATCGCTTTGTCTTGTTAGTTTCAGAGCGCATGCGCAGGTTCCATGGCTCTTGAGCTGCTGTTCAGTTAACCCAGGCCCAATTTACGAACTAATAGAAATCAAAGAAGAAACATATTAAAATAAAAAATAAATGTTTTCACTGTATACCCCCTACTTCTACTCTATTCCCATTTAATTATAAAATCTATCCCGCATTAGTAGCGTTAGAATACCACATTATTAATTTCAGCAACGCGAAGGCTTTAGCATGTGAGAACATAAAGCAGCCATTTTAGCATACACTGCGTAGAAGCAAAGATTCCCTCCAAGCAAAGAAAGACCTCATACCATGTGACATGGTTGACACATGCGCAGTAGAGTTCCTGCGCTTTAGCGGCCATTTTGCATTAGGCAAGGATTATTTATTAGTTAAAACACATAGGCAAGCGTCTCTGATAAAATGTAGTGTTTGCACATTATTAATAATGACATTACAAGGTTTAATACAAATTAATTAATACTGTGAGAAGATTGCTTACGAGCAAGTCTCATTGTGAGTCCTTGCTCCATCACCACTACAACCTGTTGCCTGCCATTAGGCTTGTTAAACTGTTTCTTTCAAGTGTAAAATTTAAATGTGACGCGCGAGCGCATTTACCTTCGACATGGGGGTCACGCGATGTCTCTTCAGTGACGTTCTCCCACCACGTTCATGGAATCTTCTGTTGTGGTGCCTACGTAGTTCTGCTAGATGCTGAGGGACGTTTTGGAGCTCTGACGCACCGTGAGCCATCCTGCTCAGCGTCACATACGTGCCATCATCTTAGGGTTGTCTACCACTTTGACGCACTGGATAGCTGGTTCCTGTTCCTATGGCCAACCGCGTGTGGTTGAACATTGGTGCCTGACGTGACAATTCGGAACCAGATGCGAGTATTGCGACCATGTGGTGCATAATGAGCATTCGTCACGTCGTGGGATCCTCGTGCCACGTCTTCTCAGGATCCAGGTTTTTTTTTGTGCAGGCATTCTATGCGCTTTATGAGCAACAGGAAGGATTTTGAGCAAGGCCTTTGCAGTTTAATTTCTTCTATGGGGAGCCACGTCTGGGTCCAAGTCTGGTCTCACAACCTAAAAGATATTTATGGGGGCATATTGCATCAACTTTACTTTTGCTACTGTTTCATCTTCTGTGGATTTGACTTTCGCCTTTGGTTTCCGGTAAGACTGTTCCTGTGCCTTTGTGCTCAAATACAAGCAGCTCTGGGTGCATTGTATGAGTCTGGTCTTTCCTAGCTTTTAATGCCTGCAATGTAGTTAAAAGGTACACTTTTACATCTTGGAACTTTGCCAAGTAGCGTGGATCACTTGGGTTTGTAATGAGGCATGGGGCAATTAACGTGTCTGTGCTCAGCACCCATCTGCCTTTTGTGGTACTTTTGCATGACTTTATGGTTCAACAAGATACTGGTGGGGTGCACTGTACCAGTGTGTACAGAGTAGTTCTACCCGGGTGAGAGGTCACTCACCGGCGTGGGTTACAGTTTAAAAATGTACTACAGTTATAGGAATGGAGTTTGCATGACCAATGGAACATTTTCTTGTTTTGTGATGCCACAGTTAACGCTTTCTTACACATGGGTGGCACTTCTAACAGAGTGGGTGGTAGTCACATTATACCCTTACATGAGGGTGGTTCTGGTTTTTCTGGGTCCATGTGTTGGTTTCCCTCTACTTACATTTTGTGTTGTGTTTATATGTGTGTAAGTCGTCATACGCTGCACATTTGGTCTGCACGTCTTGTTGGTTTGTGTGTAAGTCGCCCTACGCCTCACATGTTGTAGTCTTGTGTGCAAGTCGCCCTGCGCCTCACGTTTGGTTGTGTTGTGTGTAAGTCGCCCCTCGCATCACTGGTTAGTGTCGTGTGTGTAAGTCGCCCTGCGCATCACGTGTTGTTCTGTGTAAGTCACCCTGCGCTTCATGTGTTGTTGTTCTGTGTAAGTCGCCTCGTGCCTCACCATGTTTACACTCTGTGTAGTTCACCTTGTGCTGCACGTGTGGTTCATCTCTCCCTACTTTGGGTTGGTCTTTTGGGTTTTGTCCCTTACGTGTTGGTTTCACCCTTTTTGCCTGTTTTTGGTTTGGGTGCTTGTCTTGGGGTGTGGCCCACCCTTCACTACATTTTTGGAATTGTTTATTGGGAAGGATGGGGATATTGCTTGTCATTGATTTATTCTTGCTTGTCAATATGTTTCCTTTTCCTTCAGGTTACGCAGTGTTCCTACTCTTGTGAAGTTGTGTTTAGTTTTGCTTCCCTGAGTTTGAACCTTTTCTCCGTCTGTATATTTTCTTGTCTTGTTTATAGTTATTCCCATATTTTCTCACACTTTAATTTTTCATTTAAAAGGAAGGGGATAATGTTATATCCTCATAGTGTTTATGCATGTTACCCAGCCTAGCTGTCTCCTAGCTGCTCAGCCAGAGTGAGAGATGGTATCGGAATGTTGGTTTGACTGATGAATGGAATGCTTGGGTGCCTGTGTGGATGAGTGGTGACAGTTGGAGATGGGCTGGGCAGCAGGCAGGCTGCTCCTGGTGGGGATGGAGTATGAGCTGGCGCAATGGATACACCTGGCTTAAGGACTGTTGTATATATTTACTACCTGCAACCTGAAACAAATAAAGAAACCTACAAAACTCTACCTGGCTACCTGTCTTAAGATACAACAGAAAAAATGAAGCAAAGACAACTTTATAGTAAAGAAAATAGATTGTCAGAAAAAGGATAGGAAAGAGAAAAAGGAAAAAGAAAAAGAGGAACAAAGAAGAAAAACAGAAACCATACACATAAACGACAAACTAACATATCAAAAAGACATAGCATAACTATGGGTGGTGAAGCCATATAAGGAAGATGACACAACTGACCAGACAACTCGGGTAGGATCGGGAGGGAAGGACACTCCATCCAAACGGACCAGGAATCACAAGGGTCAAATACAAAAACCGCACCTAACATAAGAAGAAACATGAAAAGTAAACGGTCAATATTTATCACCAGCCAGAGAGGGTACTTGTAATAAATATCTAGGAGAAAACCAATTAAAACACATCATAACTTTTCAAATATTAGAAAGCCTGGTAGCATCCATATCTTTTTCTCTACAGTTGTCCAAAAAACGCTGTAATAAAACAGGATCCTCATAATTCGTAGTCTTGTTTTTATATGTTACTTTAAATAGACATGGATGAAAGAGGACAAATCTAGCATTAAGATTACAAAGTGCTGGCCTCATATCCAAAAATGTATTTCTCCTATCTGCCGTTTCCTTAGCATAGTCCTGTGAAATGAAAAGATTAGAATCTTGCCAAGATATTCGCCCCTTAAGCTTAGCTGTTTGTAAAACCCTCAATAAGTCAGTATATTCCAAGAAATAAAAGAGAACACCTCTTGGTTTATTAGACGAGGATGTAGAGCCAGACCCTCCAACAAACCATATATGCGCAAGTTATTACATCTGTTACGATTTTCAAGATTTTTTTAAATTTGTTTTTTAAGAAATGTAATTTTGGATTGCATAGAGGGGACCTGGTTCACCACAGCTTGTAAAGAGTCAACACGATGTTCCACGTGCACAACATTATTTTCCATGCATGACCATTTATCATCTAAGGTTTAAGACGTTTATTAGTTTCCTCCATGTAAGGATGAAGAGCTCAAATCTCCTCAAGAAGTAAGTCCAAAGAAGCAGGTGGAGGAGAGGTAACAGGTGATGGTGTATCCTTTTTCATACGTTTACCAGATGATAGTGTAGAGGAGACCTCTAATTTGGAAACATGCTTGGTAGTTGGAAGCGGAATATTAGACGATGATGCTGTTGTCCCCACTGAAGGGGGTAAGGTTTGCAGTCCAAATCCTCCATGTCTGTGTGAAGGACATTAAATGGATTATAATCCTCCAAATGAGATGACGAAGAAGGTGGAGTGGAAGTGCGTCGCACAGACTATGTTCTCCCCATAAACAGTGAAAAATGGCACTTCAACCAGGATGCTTGTGGTGATAAAAAATTGACTACGTTTAAAAATCACCTAAGCAGCAGTTTGAGAGATCAATAAGCCCAAAGGAGGAATAAGTTGAGGAATTAGTTGTAAAAGAGATTCAAAATTCTTCAAAAACTTCAAAAAACGTGAGGCAAGGCACATCTACTAAGCAAGTAAAATGTGAGTTGGAAGATGGTTGAAATAAGCCACAAGCTTAAAAATATTGGGCCATTAATCATATAGGGGGCCACATTGAAAAAACACCATGTGTTGAATTATAAAGGAAAAATTCGGGGAACCCCCTCTGGAGTGAAGCGCAAAAAAGAGGAAAAATTGTAGACATTCGCCCCATGCATCCGAGCTGTGGTCAGGAAAGAGTAGCAGCAGCAAAGTTATACTCATTCCATATTCTACAGATATTCCTGCCTGCAAAGAGCTGTATTGACACTTTAAAATGAATATCTGTTCATAAACAGGTGGTATAGAGCATACGAGGCTAATGGTAATGAAGTAAACAGCAGTGAGGAGAGTCCAATAACCATATATGCCAGAGGAATCCTGTCAGAAATAATGTCGCAGGAAAGAAATTATGCCAAAACCCCCTCTCCTCCACATTCCTTCAGCAGACAGTTCACATGGGAGGAAAGATGCATATAAAATTGCTGTGCCTCATTAAAAATTCCAAGGAAGGAGTGTTTACTCCGCGTAATATGGAAAACGGAGCGACGACGAAAACAAAGATGGCGGGCGCAAGTCCTGTGGGAAAGACGAGCCGACCAAACCTGCCGAAAGGAAGAGAAAGGCGCTCACTGGCGCAACAGAAATGGCATATGAAGATCAGGAGTCCTTCATACCTCGAAGGACTCCACTCCTGTGGAGAAAATCACGAAGTGTCCGTGAGGAGGTCGACACCCCTCCCGGGCTGCTGCGGAGCCTCACTAGAAAACGGCCCTCTTCATTGGCATCAAGCCACGCCCCTCATGTAAAGATTTTTGGCAATGAGAAAGTTCTCCTGGGCTTTGACACCATCAATACCAATATTTCAGAATCTTTAGGATCTTGCCAGCCTGTCAAGCCCACTCCCGCTCAACATAAATGGCAAGACAAATTACAATACTTGTGCTGCTGTCAAGGTATTGCCCACAACCTAGTGCAGATTACTGAAATTAGAACATATATGCCTGTATTTGCCTCTGTCTCTGCCATTTACTGATTTAACTTCTGCACTCAATCTGGATGAGTTATTTAAATTGTGGATTACTGATTTAACTTCCACACTCAATCTTGATGACTTCTTTAAATTGTGGATTACTGATTTAAACTGTGAGTGACCCTTGAATGCGAGGAGTGCTTTCATATTAGCCTTGCACAGGAACCTCAGTGCTTCTATGGCCCAGGTATGGGCTATAGCAAGGGATGGAAATAGAAAAATAAATAGTCCGGGATCCCATAAATTAAGGGGTTGAGGGGGTGGCAGCAGTTAGGGGATTGAGCCACTAGGGGTGGGGCTATGTGGAGTCCAAGAATCTACCTACCCATTTATTTTTAGAAACTTCTTCTCAAATAAATTGGCAGGAAGAAAAATGTGATAGTTAATCTGTTCTGGTTTACTTAATTGGTCACAAACAAACTTGCATTTTAAAATCTCATGGGTTAAGGCTCCTGTTGCAGAGATATTTGTGTACCTGGAAATTCCAGGGTATAATAAAAGTAATGTAACTTTGGTAGTTTATGCACTTGCTGGAGAACTCTGTGTGCCTTGGAGCAGATTTCACTCATCATAAAGTAGCACAGAGAGTTAATGTACCTGCTGCACAGAACAATGTGTAACATGCAGGTCACAAATTTGTATTTTATGTGGACAGTTCAGTTGGTTACTACTTTTGCAATATAGATCCTAGTGTTTCTTGCAGGTTCCAAGTTATAACCCTTGTAATATAGCTAAGTACGTTATGAACCAGCATCAAGAAGGTGAATGGAGCCTGCAAGGCATAAGTATAGAACCTTACTATTTTTTCTCAATCTTTTGTTTTTCTAAGATTGATGAAAAGGGTTCCTTGTAACAAAGACATATTACTAAGTGCTTTTTTAAGAGGTAATTAGTGTAAATCACTCATATAGACAGATATATTTGCCTTATTCCAGTGCATGCATATCACTTAGAGCTTGGAAAATTCAAAAACTTGCTTCTAAGTCACTGTTTAGCTCACGAACATGTGAAGTGACAAGTTAAATGTCAGCACATTTCAATGAGGCCACCCCATATTCTGGATCTGGCTCAATAATAACTGCTGAATCCAGGATGTTGATATATCCCCCTCAGTTCCAACACTGGTCATAGAGGTATAGACTAAGGTGGGCGTGGGCGTCATTCTTAGGTTCAGACAGAGATGTTCAAGCAGGGCTCTCACCCTGGTCACATTTTATATCATCCAGTTGGATCCCGAATTTCTGCAGGCCTGTTCAGATCTTCCAGTGGTTGGGTGAAGGCGATTGCTGCTCCTTCCCACTGTGGATGACTCTGTTCTCCTATCATAGACTCCAAATTCAGTACAACAATTAGTCAGTAATAGATATGTGCCCTACTTAGAATCTATAGGTCTGGTTACAAGTTGAAGCAAATCCTAAATTTTGGCCTAGATTGGCTGTTCCACTTCCAAATTCAGAGTGATTTGTGTTAACAAGTTTTTGCTTAAGAAAGTGATATTGTTTATGTACTTAGAACTTACTTTTGATTGAATTGGTCTTCCTTTTTGACTGGGGTGGTCAGCAAAATTAAAAGCTCAAATGGGTGGTCCACTGTTTTGCAAACACACTGAGCGCTATGCTTGTTCCCTCAATTCTGAGGGCATAAAGACCAAGTGTAGGAAGCTGGCTCCGTATATACTATACCAAAGTAAGGTATAGTGTGTACAGAGTCCAGTGGCTTACAGAGGCTTAGTAGATAATACTAAAACCTCTCTTTGTGGTAGTGTGGTCGAGCAGTTAGGCTTATCAGAGGGCTGTGTGAAGCATTTGCTGTACGCACTCAGGCAAGAAATGTTTACACACACTCAAAGACTGAATCCAAGACCATCTGTCGTGTCTAAAAAGTTACTTTTTTGTTATTTTATTTTTAGAACCAAGAAGAACTCAGTTGCAGGTAAGTAGGACTTTTCAATAGTAACAATACTTTAAGAATACAGTTGGTATGTGTTGCATATAGCAATGGGAATACTTTACAGTAAGAATGTAAAATGCTTTGCCGTGGTGGAAAATACTTTGTAATATATTAAGAAATCAGCACTTAGTGCAATGTCAGCAAACAGGTAAGTACTTTTAACAGGTAAGTACTGGAAATACTTTTACTATAGCCATTCAATTTACAAAGGCAGTGTAAAACTTTGGATACAAGTGAAAGTACTTTTACAAGGCAATTCGGTTTCAAAGGCAATGTTAACCAAGGGTGCGCAATGGAACACAATGCATTTCCTAAGGAGAAATTTGGCACAGTAGGAAAACACACAACGCACAGCATTCAGGGGTTCACCTTTGAGGAGCAGACAGGTAGAGAGCTCAGGTCCAAGGTTCCAAGGTTCGTCCCATGGGAAACTCCCAAGTTTTGGTGGAAGGATAGGACAAAGGAACAATGTAGCTTGTGCGCCACCAAAAGGGGGCCACTTGGATAAAGGCTGTAGAAAGGGACTTATGAGGAAGTCAGAGGTTTCCCCAAAGAGGGTGAAGATCACAAGGGTCATGGGACCTCGGGCCACAGCAGGTTTTTGGAGATCCTGGCCGGATGGGCAGGGAACAGCACAAACAGGACGGCGTGGCACCCTGCACAAAAGTGTGCCTAGCTGTCAGGGCTAGCACGTTTCTCGCCAGGTTTCCAGGCCTTCTGGGCTACTTAGAAAGTTGGCCTCTAGAGGCTGGATGTCCCTTGAGGGGTGCTAGCACGCTGGTGAGTTGGAGCCCGCTAGAACTTGTTTCACCCAGTTTTTAGGTACGGTGGCCTGGTACCCTAGGTATTGTTACTGGGCAGGCTAGAAATGTCCTAGGACCACCAAATTTGGGGTGGTGGTCGATCTGACCCTTCTCAGTGATTGTACCAAAGCTCAGCCCTCTGCAGTTTCAGGCAAGCCAGGCAGAGCAAAGACATGGTACAGAACTATAGAGATTTTTGCGCCTGCAGGGGGACAGTACCTCTGTCCCGAGGGAGACCTTTGTCGATTTTCGAGGTCTGGCAGCACTCTGGGGTTTGTAGAGACCACACAGCTGCAAGAGTGGCTGATGAGGGTGATTCTCGATTTCCAGAGTGGTAGGCAAAGGGTTTGGTGTCAAAATTCCTCCTAGAATCTTCAGTTTCTCACTCCCGCAGCAGTTCCTCCTCTTCTTCGAGTCTTGGTCCGTGGAAAATCTATTGTTCTGGTTAAGGGATGCCCCTAAATACTACATTTAGGGGTGTTTTAAGCAACTAGAGGGTAAAGGCCAATTGGCCCCTTACCTTGGGGTGAAATGCCAGCCTCCAGTGTGAGGGGGCATTTCCCTAAACCCTCTTGGCTATCTCTCCCCATCTTCAAGATGGTGGAAAGTGAATTTTGTGCTTTACCTCGCTTCACTCACCAGAGGGGTGGGGTTGGCAGAGGAGGTCACACCTCCTGGCTATTCTTGCCTTTATTTCCACCAAAAGGGGCTGGGATAGGAAGGGGGTCCTCTCCTGCTACAGGAGAGGTTGGGGGAGGTGACCTAAAGGGCGCTGAGCTCATTGAAGCTCATCGCCTCGGATTACCCATCCTGGCTGGGAGGGGGTGTGAAGCCCTCCGCCCAAGACAGGTTTTGTTCTGGGCACTGAGAGCGCTGGCTCTCACCCCATGTGTCCAGAACAGTATCTCAGGGCAGCAAGCTGGCTCAGACCAGTCAACGAACCCATTAGAGCTGTTGGTTTTTCAGGGGACCCCTCTAAGGGGATCCCCGAGTGCATTTGTTAATCAGTCCAACCCTGGCATCAGGCTGGGTTTATTATTAGGAGTAGCTTGATATCAAACTCTCCTAGGTTCAGTAAAGCCATCATGGTGCTGTGAAACTCGTGTTTGGTTAGTTTACAGCCCATGGACTCTATATGGCTTCACTGTCACTGAAAATATTAAGAATAGACTTAATATTGCAGGGTCATATCTGCTCAGGCAGATATGCCCTCACCATAGATATATTGCACCCTGCCTTAGGCCTGAGAGGCCTTCAAGAGGGGTGACTTACAAATACCTTGGCAGTGCTGTTTTGGCATTGCACAAAGGGCTGTGTGCCATGTCGACTTTTCGTCTTTCTCTACACCAAGGCACGCAGGCTGCAGTGGCAGTTTGCATGACCTTGGTGAGGGGTTTCCCAGCGTGGCCCAACTAGTGCTGCAGCCCTTGCGCAACATCTTCAGTACCATTCACTAGGGATTTACAGGGGTGTCTAAAGTCGGTCCATTTGTGGATTAGTTTTGTGGAAAGAACACAGGCACTGGGAACCTGGTGAGCAGGAACCCAGTGCACATTCAGTCAAAGTTGCATCAGATACCAGGCAAAATGTGTGGGGGGTGGTACTGCAACAGAACTCCATTTTCCTACACCAAGACTGTGTCAATCTGTGGCGTTGCCTGACCAATTGGTGCTACACCAACACTCATAATGACCGGCTTAGCAGAAAGGTTAATTGAAGAAGACTGCCAGCAGGAATTTCTACATTAGCATGCCATGAAGAAACTGGGATGCCTTATGTAAGGAAATTATTCTTTTTGCATGATCACCCCCAAAGTTTTGGACTGAAGCTGCTGGTTTTTCGACTCCCAATGTGCATTGAGGCCTGCTAACCAGACCATAGTGCCAGTGCTCTGACCCTTAAAAGTGTACGTTTTTACCCAATTGGCATACGTTAACTTACTTTAAACCCCCTAGTATGTGGTACATGGGTAACCAGGGCTTGAAAGTTAAAGCATCCCTCCAGGGTTGCAGCACTTGTTGTGTCATCCTGAGTGTGTCAAAGTTAAACATGTCTCTTAGTCTGCGACTGCAGACTGGTGGAGCAGTTTTAAACTGCTAACCTGACTTTGTCATTTAAACCAATGACAAAATCTAGACCTCCCTTTTTAGGTCGAGCTTTGACCTGTTGTATCTCTTCTGTGGGGTTTGGAAAACCCATCGATTGCCATTGGTTACTACGTTCTGGCATTCAGAAATGCTGGCTTGTTATTGGTGCATTTGTGTAAATGCCCCTCCTTTGCTGGTTAGTTCTGTCCCTGGCGATTTCACTCAGAGAATGTTTTGTTTGGCCATCACACATACAGCATGTGATGGCCTGTCCTCCTTGGTTTCATTCCTTGGCTAGTTTTATTTTGACTCTGACTTGTTTTTGACTTACTGGGCGCGCGAGCAAAATGCTTTTGAAAACTCGACTCAATACATTTTACGATCATTTTTTTTTCAAACTATTACCAGGCTTAGGACGCAAACACCAGGTGTCATCAAAGAGCACGTCTAGGGTTACCGGACATACGATGGAGATACGATAGCTGACGTGCACTCATATTCTCTCAGCATTATTACAATAGCTATTTTTTCTCCTTGAGTGCTGACTTTGCATTCCTACGCAGCCACAATTAATTATCTTACATAGTGTTGAGGCTTCCGCTGGAGCCAGCGGAAAGCCCCTGATGGTGCTAAGTAGGGTGATGTCATGCCGGACAGAGAACCTGGGTGTTATTCCATTTCAATTGCAACACTTGGCAAAATGTTAAAGCAATATTTACAAATTAAATGTGCGTGTAAAAGCATGAAAAGCTACACAGAGAAGATTATGATTTCGAATTTAGCTTTTGAATTAAAATGCACGACATTAGGATAGCCATTTGTTTTTTGTTTTTTCGTTTTTTGCATGCCTTAACTTTTTGCATGCCTTTATATTTGTTCCTGGAAACATGAGTTTATGCTCAGTGTAATTACATACGAAAAATGGAGCTGACCCAGTCTAGTGCACTCTTTTTCATGCACATAATTGCTTTACTGGCCTTTTATTATCATCAACATGTCCTGCCTTGTGCAGTGAAAGGAGAATGGGAGGGGAGATCAGGGTTTGCACACTCGCAATTGAAATGAACTGCACTACGTGGCAGCGGCTGTGCTGTGTGGACGACAGCAATGTGTGTATTTTACTGATTTCCTAGTTCGGAAACTGATGGCACTCTATTTTGTGTTTATTTTGTATCTGCGCGCAAATGTCTTTGTGCATGTGTTGGTGTGTATGTTTCCATCTTTATATATTCCTGCCAAACTGTGTGTGTGTGTCTGTGCCGTTGCATGGCTCTGTGTTGGTGTGTGTGCGCAAGTGTGTGGAGTGAGCTGCCTTCTGTGGTGTCTGGATGGTTGTTACTGTTCATCGAATGCTATTAATGACACGTTTTCTCCACGGATTTCAGATTTTTCACATATCATGAACATACCAGATGACTCATGACAACCTTCTCTAGATTCTCCAGCATCCCGAGGTAGATTAGCGTTTTAGCAGGATTGCACAATCAGTGTTGCTGCTCTAAAGACTATTATGGGCATGAATATTATAATGCCTTAATTGGTTGTTGTATCAGTGCTGTATTTCGCAAATATGGTAGTCGGGACAGAAGATAATGTCATTTATTTTGCTTAGGCAGGATCCTCAAAAACTGTAGCTCATTATGAGCCGAGAGCCACGTGTTCAGAGTGACCAAACATTAGCATTGTAAACACAAACAAGCATTGGCAAAGCCAATAGGTCTCAGCTCTGAAAGGTCATGTTATTGGCTTTCCATTAAGATGCATGCTCACACATGGTCAGCAATCTTGCAAAGGGCTTTTATCAAAGAAAACCGAATTCAAAATCCATAGTTGCCATTTTTTAACTTTACCTTTCAAAAATAGTGGAAAGCTATGTTAAAGTATTAATTGAACAGATAAAAAATAAGTACGTGCAGTGCCGGAAAGGTAGTGGACAACTCAGAAACACGTATCAGTTGCCCAGTTCTTGTAAAGTAAATAAATAAATGCTTAAAAAAATAATAAACAAAGCATAGAGAACAGCAAGCATTTTCCATCTATTCACCCAGGATTTGGAACCACATGCCCGTATCCATCAGGCCACCATAATGCTGCTTCGATTTAGGAAAGAGTAGAAGACTCACCACTTTAAACAACACAACATCAAAGCGGATTAACTATCCGAAAAACCCAGCTTCCTCTCATCTTACTTGTTGACTTTAAGTTGGTCTTTGACCCTGTACAGAGCACCGCTGCCTTTTGGCTAAGTTCATACTGTAAAAGTACTGTATACGTACATATGTAATTACAGGGGAGCAAGGCAGTAAAAAGAGTCTATGGGTGGGATAAAGAGGAAAAACTGGGAGAGAGCAAAGAAACAGCTGGGAGTGCTGAATAGAATATTTAAAAAGTGCCCTCAAGTATGCAGTGGGTGGATACAACTAATCCAATCAAATCAATGTGAGACCGACTTGTCCATGGGCAGGACAACCCAAGAACGTGGAGGAAGAACACTGAATAAAGTAAGCATTTGCAATGCAAGAGGTCTCGCATTCACGAGAGTTTGAGCTATTGGCATTGTAAATGACAATGCTGTTTATTTCTGTGTTGTTTTTAAACAGATAAATAAAAGGCATTGTCATTACATTACCAGTAGCTTAAACTCTCTCAAATGTAAAACCTATTGTATTGCAAAGGCTTGTTAATATATATGTCACCCCTAAGGTAGGCCTATTGAGTCCAAACGGCAGGGTGCTGCATATTAAAAAGTAGAAACCCCAAATGTCCTAACAGTAAATGTCGTTTTACTGTGGGAAGGCTAGTAGCCCCATTGGGAAGTCCAAGATTACACACTGGCAACTCAGCTGTGCTAACTCCAGAATGGTACTACTAAAGTTGGCACTTCAAGGTATCAAAAGAATCATTACATTAAACCCGACCTGATGCCCAAGTCCAATTTAATGTAACTTTTGAGTAAAAAGCATCTTTAGAAAGTTGCCACTCTGTTGCCCAAGTTTTCCAGTGGCCATTTGCAGATGCTGGCCATAAGGCAAGACAGCCTTCTACCCTCCTGGAAAGAGGTGTGGACAGCTCACAATTAAGGAAACAACAGAGTCCTGCTGGTGGAAGAGCAGTTACTCCTCCCTGGCCAAAAGCCACTCAGGGTGTGAGCCCAAAAGGATAGCTTCAAAGGGAAAGCCCCCTTTGAAGAGCCAATGGTGGACAAGCACGAGAGGGGCTGCTTGTTTGTTCTGGTAGATAGGTTACTTGTCGCTGGGGACAGAGGGGAAAACAGCTGCCATACCAGTTTTCCCGTGGGTGTGTAGCCCTAAGGAAGCCACACCTCTAGGGTGGGCTACCAAGCGCTACACAGAGAGAGAGGTTCTGATATCTTGGGAGTGGGCAGAATATTGCATTCTGGGATAGCTAGAGGCCACACATTGCAGGAGGTTGTCATCAGGCGGGAGGGGACCTGGTAGCCCATTGACTAGTAGTCACTGCATCCACTGTGAGCACTTTATGGGCATAAAAGTGTCACCCCTAGCACCCAGACCTCAGATTTCGTCTGTAATTGAGAGGGGACCGAAGAAAGACTGCCCTGCTGTTCCCTGGACTTGGCAAAGAGAGACTGCCCCAAAGACTGGACTGCACCTGCTGCTCATGGATTAGCAAACAGACGAATGTGCCTGTGGTGTTCTGCTGGTGCAAAAGTCGTCCCTGAGACCCAGACAGAAGAGGTGAACTCCAAGAGCAAGTTGGCTGACTTCCTGTTACAGTTCCATGGTCACGAAAGCTGAAGAAGCCGCCTTGGCAACATTTGTAGCTACAATTGCTTGTTCACCGCTGATGCCAAAGCACAGCCCAGGAGACTGAACCCCAACACTCAAAAGTTGCACCTGAGTCTGCTGGACCTGAGAAAGTCATCAAAGTGCAGTTTGGTTGCCCAAGACAGACACTAGCCATGGCTAAAGGGAATCGCTGGTTTTGGTGTGACCAGAGGCTAGTAGACCAGTGGCAACTGGTTTTATGCTGGATTTCATCAGGACTTTGAGAGACATCACCTCTTTGGCCAAAGTTACCCCACAGCGTTCGTGGATCAATGGGTGGCCTTAGGAAGACCCCCAATCAACTGGATCAGCATCTTCAGCATCCTGTATCCCTTGCATCAGGACCACTTCATTGATGTATATGGCAGTTTGTCCATTGAGCTTGGACTACAGACTGCTTTGACTTCAAGGTAACTGTCCTCCTAAGCCTTATTGGCCTCTCTGACTTGCTCCCTGCTGGAGTTGATCGCACAAAGTAGGCCAGAGTAACTGAACACAACTTTATAAAAACAAGTTTTCAAAGTAACCTTTAACCGCTGTAGTTACCAATACTTGTTTACATTTTGAGTGAAAAGCAGTGATTATGATTTACTTAAAAATTCATATCTCCAAAACCCTGTATTGAATTTTGTTAGTATTGAGGTCTAAAAATAAAAAAATAATTGATTTTTATAAATTGGTTTTGGATTCCTTCTGTGTCATGTTTCTTTCTTATTCAATTGTTTTGGTGCTTCTAAATGCTTTGCACTTGTTCCTTTGTTAAAGCCTAACTGCTCAAAGCCACAGGTACCCAGGGTTGAGCTAAGGTTTTACAAACGAGCCTGACTGGACCCAAGATAGGTTTGGAAGATTATTATACGGTGAGGTTGCACAACCACACCATATGATAGACAGCATTTCCTCACACTTTTTATCTCTTGAGAAGATCAAATGGTATTTTTTTTTTTACTCTCTCTCTCTCTTTTGCTCAGCAATTCTGTTATGTTATGTTACTGTCCTTTTCTAAAGCGCACATTCACCAGATGGTCTCTTGGCGCTAGGTAACTGATCAGCCTTCATCCCCACTTATTGGTAAGCCTGTATAAAAAGCCATGTCTTCATGAATTTCCTAAACCTAACAAGATCAGAAATGGACCCGAGGTCCAGGGGCAGGCTATTCCATACTCGAGGGGCGATAACGGCAAACCTACGCACTCCAATCCTTTGTTTTTTACAAGAGAAGATCACCAGAAAGTGAAGGTGGCTAGATCTTAGTGCTCTAGTAGGGCAGTATTATATGATCCGAGATTTCACAAATGCGGGGTAATTCAAGTAAGGGCCCTTAAAGACCATACAACAAGCTTTAAACAAAGTTCTCTGTGCGACTGGCAACCAATGAAGGTCCATGGTCACCTGGGAGATGTGGTCATGTTTGGGCATTGTATATCAGCCGGGCGGGCTGATTTTGGATTAGCTGGAGCCTGCGCAAGAGGACTTTGGGAAGACCCAGGTAGAGCGAGTTGGCATAGTCAATTCTGGACATGACTAAAGCTATAATTACTTGGGTCAAAGCCTCCCTGGTAAGGATTTTTTAAATCTTTTTTATGCGTCGGAGCTGGCAGACGCTAGCTGAGGTCACTGCGCCTAACTGCTGCTTGAAGGTTTGTTCCTCATCGATAATAACGTGCAAGCTTTTTACTGCTTTTTTGGGTGTGGGGGGACCCATCTTGCTAGGCCAGAACGAGGGGGTCCAATGATTCATCTTACTTTTTGTGATGATTATCTCAGTTTTATCGGAGTTCAACTTCAGATGGTTGCTGTTCATCCAATCCCGGATGAACAGCATAGTGTCCTGTAATTGCTGTCGAGACATGGGACTATCGTTAATCGTGAATAGCAGTTGCATGTCGTCCGCATTGTTAAAAATGTTGATTTCCTTATTTTTGAGGGCATTAATCAAGGGGCGAATATAGATATTGAAAAGGTGGGGGGACAGCGCAGAACCTTGAGGAACCTCACAATTCAGTTGCACCTTTGTAGAAGAGAAATGGGGTAGCCTGACTGATTGAGATCTATCTCTCAGAAAGGAGATAAGCCAGTTCAGTGCTGAGTCCAGAAAACCTACGGCCCTAACCCGGCCAGCCAAGATAATATGGTCAACAGTGTCAAAGGCCGCAGACAGGTCCAATAGTACCAAGGCTTGAGTATTGCTATTGTCTACTTCTTTACGCATGTCATCGACGACAGACATGATCACTGCTTCTGTAGAGTGTACCGGTCGAAAACCCGCTTGAGCTGGGTCCAAGAAGCCTGACTCTTCGATGAATAAGCATTGATGGCGGGCTATATGAGCCTCGAGTAATTTAGCCAGATAGGGTAAGAGAGAGATAGGCAGGACGGAAATTTTTCATATCCGTGGGATTTGCTCCAGCTTTCTTTAGGATTGGTGCAATAGTCGCTTTTTTAAAAGACCTAGGGACCACCCCCGAATTAATGGATTGATTGAAGAATGACAGTATAAGGTCAGGAAACCAAGTGCATATTGCTTTTAGAACCTTCGGGGGACAGATATCATTCGGTAAGCCTGACTTCACTTTTGTCAATAGGTAAACTAGGTCCTCGTGTTAGATTGGGAAAGCAAGCGATCATTTGACTATTCTCCTCGCCCAATGATGGATTATAGAGTGAAGGGCAGGGGGGAATCCTATTCTTGATAGCCTGAATCTTATTCACATATGTGGCTCAGTAACATGGAAATAGTAGGGAAAGTAATCAAGAGCCCAAATGTCCACTCCGTACCCCGTTAACACATATGAGAAACATTGTGGTTATGAGAAACATTGGAGTTTCCTTCACATTAAGATACTATGTTGCTTGAAGTAAGATATAGGGTGAATGTTACTTCAGAGAGAGATAATTTAAAGTTGCCCAAGCCATTATCGGTTGGGTCCTATACAATGACTAAGTCAGTGGTCCCTAACCTGGGTTCCCCTACTCAGGGTTTCGCGACTGTTAAGAAAAATAAATAACATTAGCAAATTATTCATATATATATATATATTCACTGAAAAAACCATAGGTTTTAGGGACAGTTATAGTTAGTTGGACATTTCACTCGTACAAAACCCGTGAAATTCCCCGTTATAGTTAGTTCAGCTAACTATAACTCGCGCCCCGCAATGCACTGCTGATGACGTCACATATTACATCACTCATGACATGGTCAGTGACTGTAAGTATAAGTGACTGTACAGGTGAGTGAGTGGATGTGTGTGTGTAGACCTAAGAATCAGTGAGTGGGTATGTAGTTTTTGGTGTTGGAGTGTCTATGGTTTTGAGAATGGCAGTCTGTAATTTAGAGTGGGTGTATCAAAACTTATATTAGGGTGTGAGAAGATGCATTAAATTCTCACATGGATGATGTCATCAGTGATGTCATCAGTGATGTCATTTGAGATGTCATCAGTGATGTCATCAGTGATGTCACTGACCATGTCATGAGTGATGTAATATGTGACGTCATCAGCAGTGCATTGCGGGGCGCGAGTTATAGTTAGCTGAACTAACTATAACGGGGAATTTCACGGGTTTTGTACGAGTGAAATGTCCAACTAACTATAACTGTCCCTAAAACCTATGGTTTTTTCAGTGAATTTCAAAGGTTTTTTAAATGCTAATTTCTAACTATAACGTGTCTGAAACCTATGGTTTTTTCAGTGAATTTCAAAGGTTTTTTAAATGCTAATTTCTAACTATAACGTGCCTGAAACCTATGGTTTTTTCAGTGAATTTCAAAGGTTTTTAAATGCTAATTCCTAACTATAACATGTCTGAAACCTACGTTTTTTTCAGTGAATTTCAAAGGTTTTGTAAATGACAATTTTTAAATGTATTAATTGTTATATTAATTTTTGTCATACTGATTTACTACATTTTTAGAAACAATTTTTTTTACATATTTTATTTTTTAAATTACATTGTAATTACATTATACATTACATTACAAAAAATACTTTATGAGAATGAATTACTTTAGTTTAAATACTTTGCACATAGGCAATAGACTTTTAAGTACAGTAGTTACAGTTGTTGCAATGGGCAACACATTTTAAACACAATGCAACATTCAGCTCAATGTGAATTTCTAGTTAAATGCAATTAGTTACTTTATGGATTACTTTTCTAACCACAGAACTGGATCCTAGATTCAGTCCTGGGACATCTCCTGTAAACAGTTGAGTAAAAGCGTTTTGGTTACAGTAGTGATTTTTAAGGAATATTATTGTATTTTAAAAGTTGACACTTAGAAACTTTTTCACATAGAATCACCAATGTTATCCTGAGGAAGGAAATTCACTTAGCAGGTAAAAACTGTTATCGTTACTTTTTCTTACTCAGTGTTGGATCCTGGATCCAGCACTGGTGCATCTCCTGTAAACAGTTGAAAGAATGCGTTTAAGTCATACAGGCGATTTTTAAGGAATATTTGTAGTTTGTGAAAATCGACACTTTGAAACTTTTCTGCTGAAAACCAGACAATGGATTCCTATGGAAGAAAATATAAGTTACTGGTAAGTACGGTTAAAATTACTTTTCAGGGTCAGTGCTGGGCTAAAAGATGCAGCACTGGGTTCTCTCCTGATAACAGGCGAGTAAATTGGAATTCGTACTTTGGTTGATTTTAGAGGAATATTATAAAGTTCCAAAACTCCACACTAAAGAATTTCCAAGTGAAACCAGTCAATGTTAGCCTATGAAGGAAATTCAAGTTACCGGTAAGTACGGTTAAAATTACTTTTCTGGACCAGTACTGGGCTGAAAGATGCAGCACTGAGGTCTCTCCTGATAACAGGTGAGTAAATCAGAATTCGGATTTCGGCTGATTTTAGAGGAATATTTGTATGTTTCAAAAATCAACACTTAGAAACTTTTTCAGCAAAAAGCAGACAATGATATCCTATGGACGGAAATTCAAGTTACTGGTAAGTACGGTTAAAATTACTTTTGAGGATCAGTACTGGGCTGAAAGATGCAGCACTGAGGTCTCTCCTGATAACAGGTGAGTAAATCGGAATTGGTATTTCGGCTGATTTTAGAGGAATATTTTAAAGTTCCAAAACTCCACACTTAGAAGAATTTCCAAGTGAAACCAGTCAATGTTAGCCTATGGAAGGAAATTCAAGTTACTGGTAAGGACGGTTAAAATTACTTTTCCGGACCAGTACTGGGCTGAAAGATACAGCACTGAGGTCTCTCCTTATAACAGGTGAGTAAATCGGAATTCGTATTTCGGCTGATTTTAGAGGAATATTTGTATGTTTCAAAAATCAACACTTAGAAACTTTTTCAGCAAAAAGCAGGCAATGATATCCTATGCAAGGAAATTCAAGTTACTGGTAAGTACGGTTAAAATTACTTTTCAGAATTAGTACTGGGCTGAAAGATGCAGCACTGAGGTCTCTCCTGATAACAGGTGAGTAAATCGGAATTCGTAGTTCGGCAGATTTTAGAGGAATATTTGCACAATGGTGAAGGGAGGGGGCGGGGCCTGAGGTGACATCTGTGCAAACGCGCCCCGTGGCGCGTTTTAAGTTGGGGGATTAAGTCCCCTTGAATCATGAGGGTCCCTAGGGGCCAACTAGCCCACCAGGAACCTCCAGTATGTGCCAGGGGCTGCGTTGCAGAGAGGTGTACAGAGGCCACACCCTTTTACACCTCTCTGCAACGCAGCTCTGTGGCGCTTTCTGGATGTACCTGTTGGGCTAGTTGGCCCCAGGGACCCTCAGGATTGAAGGGGATTTAATTCCCCATCTTAAAACGCGCCACGGGGCCTGTTTGCACACATGTCACCTGAAGCCCCGCCCCTCCCTTCACCACTGTGCAAACGCGCCCGTGGCGCGTTTTAGGTTGGGGGATTAAGTCCCCTTGAATCCTGAGGGTCCCTGGAGTCCAACTAGGCCACCATATACTTCTAAAAAGCGCCACAGAGCTGCGTTGCAGAGAGGTGTAAAAGGGGCGTGGCCTCTGTACACCTCTCTGCAACGCAGCCCCTGGCGCATACTGGAGGTTTCTGGTGGGCTAGTTGGCCCTCAGGGACCCCAGTAATCAAGGGGAATTACTTCCCTTCTTAAAACGCGCCAGGGGGCGCGTTTGCAGAGTACTGCAGGGAGGGGCGGGGCCTCCGGCACGTTGCCGGTCGTTTTTTTTTTTGTTTGTTTTTTTTTTAAAGGGAGGGGGGCTGCGTGGCTCCCCTTCCCTTGCCCACTTTTGGCCCCGGGGACCCCATCCCCCGGGGCCTGAGCATTTTTTTTTTAAATGAAAAAAAAAACGGGAAGGGGCCGCGTGGCCCCCTTCCCTGGGCCTGTATTGGCCCCGGGGACCCCATCCCCGGGGCATGCCCTCAATTTTTTTATTTGGAGGGGGGCTGCGTGGCCCCCTCAGGCCATTTAAGGCCCCGGGGACCCCATCCCCGGGCCGGCCTTGCACTTTTTTTTTATTTTTATTTTTTTACTAATTTGGGGAGGGGGCTGCGTGGCCCCCTCCCTGGCCACTTATGGCCCCGGGGACCCCATCCCCGGGGCCTGGCCTCTGGTTGGGGACTGTGGGGGTCCCCAATCCCCCACAGTCCCAGCCGGCTCCCCGCCTCCTGCGCGAGCCGGCATTGCTTTCCACATGGGGAGCAGCTAACATGCTGCTCCCCATGTGGAAAGCAATTGTCTTTGGATATTGGAAGCGAGAGCAGGTTTCCTGCTCTCGCCTCAATATCCAAAGCAGTTTGCTATGGCAGGACGGGAGCCGCGAGGCTCCCGCCCTGCCATAGCAAACTACAGTGTCCCGGGGTAGGCACCCCGGGACACTGCAGGAGCCGGCCCTGGGGGGTGGCGGTCCCCAGGGCCATCAAGGGCTCCAGGAGGGGGCCGCGCGGCCCCCTCCCTTAAATTGCACAGCCCCTGGGAGGTGGTGGTCCCCGGGGCTCTGGGGGTCCGTAATGGACCCCCACATTTATTTTGTAAGTGCCCCGGGAGGTGGTGGTCCCGGGGTGTGTGGGGGGCTGGAGCCCCCACACCTTATTTATTTAAAAAAGAAGCCCCGGGGGTGGCGGTCCCCGGGGCTGCGGGAGGGCAGGAGAGCCCTCCCGCACCATTTTTATAAAGCCCCGGGGGTGGCGGTCCCCGGGGCTTGGGGGCCCTTGAGGCCCCCCATACAAACAATATACCCACCCCCACCATGCCCCCGGGACTTGGGCCACCCGGGGCAAAATGCAATCGAAGCGCAGTCTCCCGCGCTTCGATTTTTTTTCCGGCAGGATTCGCGCACCCTGAGCGCATCCTGCCGATTTAAAAAAATTTTTTTTTTTTTGCCCAGGGGTCCTTGTGGGACCCCCTGAGCAAACCTAGGGGGTCAGGGTGTTTCTACCCTGCTCCCTTTGTGCGCTTTGCGCACTTGTTTCTGTCCCTCGGTTCTACCGAGGGACAAAATGGCTGCCAACATTTCCTGAATCGGAATGTTGACAGCCAGCTGACAGCCAATTAACATGCAGCTCGTGATCGGGACGGTGCGCGCAGGGTGCGCTGAGGGTACGCGGACCCTACTCGGCCATAGATATATCTATACTTTTACTTTTGATTTTCTCAGCAACTACTGAACGGATTTACACCATTTAACAAAAAGGGTTCTTTCTGAACCAAGAACTACCTCTTTGCCAAATTTGGTGTAATTCCGTTCAGCAGTTCGGGCTGTAGCCGTGTCTAAAGTTTCCTATGGAAAATTGCATGGGGAAAACGCGTTTTGGGACCCCCTTTTTCTCGGCCCCCGCTTGACGAATCCCCCGAGACTTTCAGGGTAGGAGCGGACCGGAGCGCCCCACAAAGTTTGAAAATTTTGCGAAGATACGTCAACCGGCAAGAGAGTTATTTCAAATAGAATGTCGCGGATTTCCTATGGATAATAGGTTGTAACTATAACTATCTACTGGCGACCGCCAGTAGATAATATATATATATATATATATATATATATATTCACTGAAAAACCATAGGTTTTAGGGACAGTTATAGTTAGTTGGACATTGCACTCGTACAAAACCCGTGAAATTCCCCTGTTATAGTTAGTTCAGCTAACTATAACTCGCGCCCCGCAATGCACTGCTGATGACGTCACATATTACATCACTCATGACATGGTCAGTGACATCACTGATGACATCTCAAATGACATCACTGATGACATCACTGATGACATCATCCAGTGACTGTGTGTTTCTGTAAAGTTTAAATATGTTTAATATATATAGGGCAAGGCGTATTGAAGAATGAGTGGGTGTATAAGTGTCTGAATGGATGATTTAGTACGTGAGTGACTGACTCTACAAGTGAGTGATTAAACGTATCTTACTGAATGCATGGGTTAGTGACTAAACTGTGTGAATGTCTGTATCCGTCTGTTTGTTGGTGTGTAAGTGGATGCATGGATTTGCGAATAGCTACATGAGTGTCTATATGGGTTATTGATTGGTTCTCTGAGTATCTGTATGGCTGCCTGAGTGTTTGTGTGGGTGGGGTGTGTGTGACTCTATACATAGATGTGTGAGTGGGTGATTCACTGGGTGCATGATTTCAAGAGTGCATCTGTGATGGACTGCTTGGGTGGGTGAGTGTGTGTATGGGTGTGTTAGTGAGTGAATGTATATCTCAGTGGTACATGTGCGAGTAACTACATATGTAAAAGGCAGTATATATGTGTGTTAGAGTATTTAAATGGCTATAAGTGAGAGTGTGTTATTGTGAGAGTGGCTGTATGGATGCGTGTGTGCTTGTATCAGTTATTGTATAAGAGCGTAAGAATGTGCTAGTATTTGTATGAGTAAGTGAGCTGGTGTGTGTATAACTGTATAGGTGAGTAAATGGGTGTGTGATTAATTTTTGCATGACTGACTAGGTGTGTGAGTACCTCTATGGATGAGTGGCGGTGTGTGAGTGTTTATATAGGTGTATGAGTGCATATGATAGTCCTGTACTGAGTGACTGTAAGTATGAGTGACTGTACAGGTGAGTGAGTGGATGTGTGTGTAGACCTAAGAATCAGTGAGTGGGTATGTAGTTTTTGGTGTTGGAGTGTCTATGGTTTTGAGAATGGCAGTCTGTAATTTAGAGTGGGTGTATCAAAAGTTATATTAGGGTGTGAGAAGATGCATGAAATTATCACATGGATGATGTCATCAGTGATGTCATTTGAGATGTCATCAGTGATGTCATCAGTGATGTCACTGACCATGTCATGAGTGATGTAATATGTGACGTCATCAGCAGTGCATTGCGGGCGCGAGTTATAGTTAGCTGAACTAACTATAACAGGGGAATTTCACGGGTTTTGTACGAGTGCAATGTCCAACTAACTATAACTGTCCCTAAAACCTATGTTTTTTTCAGTGAATTTCAAAGGTTTTTTAAATGCTAATTTCTAACTATAACGTGTCTGAAACCTATGGTTTTTTCAGTGAATTTCAAAGGTTTTTAAATGCTATTTTCTAACTATAACGTGCCTGAAACCTATGGTTTTTTCAGTGAATTTCAAAGGTTTTTTAAATGCTAATTTCTAACTATAACGTGCCTGAAACCTATGGTTTTTTCAGTGAATTTCAAAGGTTTTTTAAATGCTAATTTCTAACTATAACGTGCCTGAAAACTATGATTTTTAAGTGAATTTCAAAGGTTTTTTAAATGCTAGTTTCTAACTATGCCAACAGAGGTAGGACATGTGAAGAAAGAAGAAAAAACTCACAGAAAGAAGCAAAAGATGTGCAGAAAGAACCAACAGAGGAGCAGAAAGAGGCCTTGTTGCAAAATCATCCTGTGCCCACAACTTTTTCAGACGGGTACTGGTGGTAACTGACTCTGACTAACCAGAGCCAGTGCTGCGTTTGCACAGTGGTGAAGGGAGGGGGGCCTGAGATGACATGTGTGCAAACGCGCCCCGTGGCGCGTTTTAAGTTGCGGGATTAAGTCCCCTTGAATCCTGAGGGTCCCTGGGGCCCAACTAGCCCCCAGGTACCTACAGTTAGGACCACAGAGCTGAGTTGCAGAGAGGCGTTCCGAGGCCACGCACCTTTTTCACCTCTCTGCAACGCACCTCTGTTGTGCTTACTGAAGGTACCTGGTGGGCTAGTTGGCCCCCAGGATTCAAAGGAATTAACTCCCCAACTTAAAGCGCACCACAGGGCGTGTTTGCGCACATGTCACCTAAGGCCCCGCCCCTCCCTTCACCACTGTGCAAACACGCCCCGTGGCACGTTTTAAGTTGGGGGATTAGGTCACCTTGAATCCTGAGAGTCCCTGGGGCCCAACCAGCCCACCAGGTACTTCCAGTAAGCACCACAGGCCTGCGTTGCAACGCCTGTAACAAATTGTGCAGTTGTGTTTAGGTAGTGAAGAGGGTCGTGCTGGGGGTAGTGTTTTAGGGTTTAGGGTAGTGCAGTGGTGTTTGTGTAGTGTAGGGGGTCATGCTGGGGGTAGATTTAGGGTTTAGGGTAGTGCAGTGGTGTTTGGGTAGTGTAGGGAGTCGTGCTGGGGGAGTGTTTTAGGGTTTAGGGTAGTACAGTGGTGTTTGGGTAATGTAGGGGGTCGTGCTGGGGTTAGTGTTTTAGGGTTTAGGGTAGTGCAGTGGTGTTTGGGTAGTGTAGGGGATACTGCTGAGGGTAGTGTTTTAGGGTTTAGGGTAGTGCAATGGTGTTTGGGTAGTGTAGGGGTACTGCTGGGGGTAGTGTTTTAGGGTTTAGGGTAGTGCAGTGGTGTTTGGGTAGCGTAGGGGGTACTGCTGGGGGTAGTGTTTTATGGTTTAGGGTAGTGCAGTGGTGTTTGGGTAGTGTAGGGGTTCGTGCTGGGGTAGTTTTTTAGGGTTTAGGGTAGTGCAGTGGTGTTTGTGTAGTGTAGGAGGTCGTGTTTTAGGGTTTAGGGTAGTGCAGTGGTCTTTGGGTAGTGTAGGGAGTCATGCGGGGGTATTGTTTTAGAGTTTAGGGTAGTGCAGTGGTCTTTGGGTAGTGTAGGGGTTGTGCGGGGGTAGTATTTTAGGGATTAGGGTAGTGCATTGGTATTTGGGTAGTGTAGGGGGTCATGCGGGGGGTAGTGTTTTAGAGTTTAGGGCAGTGCAGTGTTGTTTAGGTAGTGTAGGGGGTCGTGCTGGGGGGAGTGTTTTGGGGTTTAGGGCAGTGCAGTGGTGTTCGGGTAGTGTAGGGGGTCGTGCTGGGAGTGTTTTAGGGTTTAGGGCAGTGCAGTCGTGTTCGGGTAGTGTAGGGGGTCGTGCTGGGGGAGTATTTTAGGGTTTAGGGTAGTGCAGTGGTGTTTCTGTAGTGTAGGGGGTCATGCTGGGGGTAGTGTTCTAGTGTTTAGGGCAGTGCAGTGGTGTTCGGGCAGTGTAGGGGGTCGTGCTGGGGGTGGTGTTTCAGGGTTTAGGGCAGTGCAGTGGTGTTCGGGCAGTGTAGGGGGTCGTGCAGGGGGTGGTGTTTCAGGGTTTAGGGCAGTGCAGTGGTGTTCGGGCAGTGTAGGGGGTCGTGCAGGGGTGGTGTTTCAGGGTTTAGGGCAGTGGTGTTCGGGCAGTGTAGGGGGTCATGCTGGGGGTGGTGTTTCAGGGTTTGGGGCAGTGCAGTGGTGTTTGAGCAGTAAAGGGGGTCATGCTGGGGGTGGTGTTTCAGGGTTTAGGGCAGTGCAGTGGTGTTCGGGCAGTGTAGGGGGCGGTGCAGGGGGTGGTGTTTCAGGGTTTAGGGCAGTGCAGTGGTGTTCGGGCAGTGTAGAGGGTGGTGCAGGGGGTGGTGTTTCAGGGTTTAGGGCAGTGCAGTGGTGTTCGGGCAGTGTAGGGGGTCGTGCAGGGGGTGGTGTTTCACGGTTTAGGGCAGTGCAGTGGTGTTCGGGCAGTGTAGGGGCGGTGCAGGGGTGGTGTTTCAGGGTTTAGGGCAGTACAGTGGTGTTCGGGCATTGTAGGGGGTGGTGCTGGGGCTGGTGTTTCAGGGTTTAGGGCAGTGCAGTGGTGTTCGGGCAGTGTAGGGGGTCGTGCTGGGGCTGGTGTTTCAGGGTTTAGGGCAGTGCAGTGGTGTTCGGGCAGTGTAGGGGGTCGTGCTGGGACTGGTGTTTCAGGGTTTAGGGCAGTGCAGTGGTGTTCGGGCAGTGTAGGGGGTCATGCTGGGGCTGGTGTTTCAGGGTTTAGGGCAGTGCAGTGGTGTTCGGGCAGTGTAGGGGGTCTTGCTGGGGCTGGTGTTTCAGAGTCTAGGGCAATGCAGTGGTGTTCGGGCAGTGTAGGTGGTCTTGCTGGGGCTGGTGTTTCAGGGTTTAGGGCAGTGCAGTGGTGTTCGAGCAGTGTAGGGGGTCGTGCTGGGGCTAGTGTTTCAGGGTTTAGGGCAGAGCAATGGTGCTCAGGCAGTGTAGGGGGTTGTGCTGGGGGTGATGTTTCAGGGTTTAGGGCAGTGCAGTGGTGTTAGGGCAGTGTAGGGGGTCGTGCTGGGGGTGGTGTTTCAGGGTTTAGGGCAGTGCAGTGGTGTTCCGGCAGTGTAGGGGGTCGTGCAGGGGGTGGTGTTTCAGGGTTTAGTGCAGTGGTGTTCGGGCAGTGTAGGGGGTCGTGCTGGGGTGGTGTTTCAGGGTTTAGGGCAGTGCAGTGGTGTTCGGGCAGTGTAGGGTGTCGTGCTGAGGGGTGGTGTTTCAGGGTTTAGGGCAGTGCAGTAGTGTTTGGGCAGTGTAGGGGGTCATGCAGGGGGTGGTGTTTCAGGGTTTAGGGCAGTGCAGTGGTGTTCGGCCAGTGTAGGTAGTCTTGCTGGGGGTGGTGTTTCAGGGTTTAGGGCAGTGCAGTAGTTTTCGGGCAGTGTAGGCGGTCGTGCTGCGGCTGGTGTTTCAGGGTTTAGGGCAGTGCAGTGGTGTTCGGGCAGTGTACGGGGTTGTGCTTGGGCTGGTGTTTCAGGGTTTAGGGCAGTGCAGTGGTGTGCGGGCAGTGTACGGGGTCGTGCTGGGGCTGGTGTTTCAGGGTTTAGGGCAGTGCAGTGGTGTTCAGGCAGTGTAGGGGGTCATGCTGAGGGTGGTGTTTCAGGGTTTAGGGCAGTGCAGTGGTGTTCGGGCAGTGTAGGGGGTCGTGCTGGGGCTGGTGTTTCAGGGTTTAGGGCAGTGCAGTGGTGTTCGGGCAGTGTAGGGGGTCGTGCTGGGGCTGGTGTTTCAGGGTTTAGGGCAGTGCAGTGGTGTTCGGGCAGTGTAGGGGGTCTTGCTGGGGGTGGTGTTTCAGGGTTTAGGGAAGTGCAGTGGTGTTCGGGCAGTGTAGGGGGTCTTGCTGGGGGTGGTGTTTCAGGGTTTAGGGCAGTGGTGTTCGGGCAGTGTAGGGGGTCTTGCTGGGGGTGATGTTTCAGGGTTTAGGGCAGTGCAGTGGTGTTCGGGCAGTGTAGGGGGTCTTGCTGGGGGTAGTGTTTCAGGGTTTAGGGCGGTGCAGTGGTGTTCGTGCAGTGTAGGGGGTCGTGCTGGGGGTGGTGTTTCAGGGTTTAGGGCAGTGCAGTAGTGTTCGGGCAGTGTAGGGGGTCATGCAGGGGGTGGTGTTTCAGGGTTTAGGGCAGTGCAGTGGTGTTCTGGCAGTGTAGGGGGTCATGCTGGGGGTGGGGTTTCAGGGTTTAGGGCAGTACAGTGGTGTTCGGGCAGTGTAGGGGGTCGTGCAGGGGGTGGTGTTTCAGGGTTTAGGGCAGTGCAGTGGTGTTCGGGCAGTGTAGGGGGTCGTGCTGGGGCTGGTGTTTCAGGGTTTAGGGCAGTGCAGTGGTGTTCGGGCAGTGTAGGGGGTCTTGCTGGGGGTGGTGTTTCAGGGTTTAGGGCAGTGGTGTTCGGGCAGTGTAGGGGGTCTTGCTGGGGGTGATGTTTCAGGGTTTAGGGCAGTGCAGTGGTGTTCGTGCAGTATAGGGGGTCGTGCTGGGGATGGTGTTTCTGGGTTTAGGGCAATGCAGTAGTGTTCGAGCAGTGTAGGGGGTTGTGCAGGGGTGGTGTTTCAGGGTTTAGTGCAGTGGTGTTCGGGCAGTGTAGGGGGTCGCGCTGGGGGTGGTGTTTCAGGGTTTAGGGCAGTGCAGTGGTGTTCGGGCAGTGTAGGGGGTCGTGCTGGGGGTGGTGTTTCAGGGTTTAGGGCAGTGCAGTAGTGTTCGGGCAGTGTAGGGGGTCATGCAGGGGGTGGTGTTTCAGGGTTTAGGGCAGTGCAGTGGTGTTCTGGCAGTGTAGGGGGTCATGCTGGGGGTGGGGTTTCAGGGTTTAGGGCAGTACAGTGGTGTTCGGGCAGTGTAGGGGGTCGTGCAGGGGGTGGTGTTTCAGGGTTTAGGGCAGTGCAGTGGTGTTCGGGCAGTGTAGGGGGTCGTGCTGGGGATGGTGTTTCAGGGTTTAAGGCAGTGCAGTGGTGTTCGGGCAGTGTAGGGGGTCTTGCTGGGGGTGGTGTTTCAGGGTTTAGGGCAATGGTGTTCGGGCAGTGTAGGGGGTCTTGCTGGGGGTGATGTTTCAGGGTTTAGGGCAGTGCAGTGGTGTTCGGGCAGTGTATGGGGTCGTGCTGGGGGAGGTGTTTCAGGGTTTAGGGCAGTGCAGTGGTGTTCGTGCAGTATAGGGGGTCGTGCTGGGGATGGTGTTTCTGGGTTTAGGGCAATGCAGTAGTGTTCGAGCAGTGTAGGGGGTTGTGCAGGGGGTGGTGTTTCAGGGTTTAGTGCAGTGGTGTTCGGGCAGTGTAGAGGGTCGCGCTGGGGGTGGTGTTTCAGGGTTTAGGGCAGTGCAGTGGTGTTCGGGCAGTGTAGGGGGTCATGCACGGGTGGTGTTTCAGGGTTTAGGGCAGTGCAGTGGTGTTCGGGCAGTGTAGGGTGTTGTGCTGGGGCTGGTGTTTCAGGGTTTTGGGCAGAGCAGTGGTGTTCGGGCAGTGTAGGGGGTCATGCTGGGGGTAGTGTTTCAGGGTTTAGGGCAGTGCAGTGGTGTTCGGGCAGTGTAGGGGGTCGTGCTGGGGGTGGTGTTTCAGGGTTTAGGTCAGTGGTGTTCGGGCAGTGTAGGGGGTCTTGCTGGGGGTGATGTTTCAGGGTTTAGGGCAGTGCAGTGGTGTTCGGGCAGTGTAGGGGGTCTTGCTGGGGGTAGTGTTTCAGGGTTTAGGGCAGTGCAGTGGTGTTCGGGCAGTGTAGGGGGTCATGCTGGGGGTGGTGTTTCAGGGTTTAGGGCAGTGCAGTGGTGTTCGGGCAGTGTAGGGGGTCGTGAAGGGGTGGTGTTTCAGGGTTTAGGGCAGTGCAGTGGTGTTCGGGCAGTGTAGGGGGTCGTGCTAGGGGTGGTGTTTCAGGGTTTAGGGCAGTGCAGTGGTGTTCGGGCAGTGTAGGGGGTCGTGCTGGGGGTAGTGTTTTAGGATTTAGGTTAGTGCAGTGGTGTTTGGGTAGTGTAGGGGGTCGTGCTGGGGGTAGTGTTTTAGGGTTTAGGGTAGTGCAGTGGTGTTTGTGTAGTGTAGGGGGTCATGTTTTAGGGTAGTGCAGTGGTGTTTGGGTAGTGTAGGGGGTCGTGCTGGTGGTAGTGTTTTAGGATTTAGGTTAGTGCAGTGGTGTTTGGGTAGTGTAGGGGGTCGTGCTGGGGGTAGTGTTTTAGGGTTTAGGATAGTGCAGTGGTGCTTGTGTAGTGTAGGGGGTCGTGCTGGGGGTAGTGTTTTAGGGTTTAAGGTAGTGCAGTGGTGTTTTTGTAGTGTAGGGGGGTCATGTTTTAAGATGCAATGCTCCAATACCTGACCAGTCTGCACTACATAAAACTGCAAAAAAACTAAAAATAAAAAGTGTTTTGCACACTTTTGTCATTGGGCTATATGTGGGCTACATCTGGGTAATATTTGTGCTACATTTGGGCTCTTTTTTCACTGGTGGCCATCTTGGAAGACTTCTTTGTTATGAAGTTTCCTAATTTCTTCATTTACTGCAGTCTCCTCAGTAGGAAATGCTTTCAGTTTTTACTTTGATTCCATCAAGAAGGCATTCAGATGTCTCACATCTGCCATAAATTCAGAATGTTAGCACTCTAGTTGCTCATTAGATCACTGGAGTAAAGCTACTGCTCACCAGGGAGTTAACTGGAAGTCTGCTGCTGGTATTGAAAGTGATTGTTTCAGTCTGCATGTCAGAATTTTCTAATGAAATAGAAGAGGATTTGAGATCTCACTTAAAACATGCCCTAATTTTTCTTTCTGCAGCACTAACCATAATTTCTATTTCAAAAAGAACCCCTCATTTTGTTCCTTTTTAAATTAAATGTTTTAAGTGTTACTGGTTTATTCCAATCAAGATGGCTTCAGGTGTGCCATACTTTTGTCATAAGTAAGGCTGTTAGCGCTCTAGTTGTTCTTTAGAACACTCTGGGAAGCTGCAGTAGAACACAAAGGCATCAACTGGCAGGCTGCTCCTGTTGAAATATAACAGGAAGATATTTGAGATCACACTTGAAATATGTCCTAATTTTTCTTTCTACAGCACTAACCATAATTTCTATGACAAAATGAACCCCATCATTTTGTTCCTTTTTAAATTAAATGTTTTAAGTGTTACCAGTTTATTCCAATCAAGATGGCTTCAGGTGTGCCATACTTTTGTCATAAGTAAGGCTGTTAGCGCTCTAGTTGTTCTTTAGAACACTCTGGGAAGCTGCAGTAGAACACAAAGGCATCAACTGGCAGGCTGCTCCTGTTGAAATATAACAGGAAGATATTTGAGATCACACTTGAAACATGTCCTAATTTTTCTTTCTACAGCACTAACCATAATTTCTATGACAAAATGAACCCCATCATTTTGTTCCTTTTTAAATTAAATTGTTTAAGTGTTACCAGTTTATTCCAATCAAGATGGCTTCAGGTGTGCCATACTTTTTTCATAAGTAAGGCTGTTAGCACTCTAGTTGTTCGTTAGAACACTCTGGGAAGCTGCAGTAGAACACAAAGGAATCAACTGACAGTCTCTGCCCTTGTTGGATGTACATGTTTTACTGAGAATGTCAGACTTCATTCTCACATGAGTGAGAAAGATAATGTGAATTTACAGAAAATATGCTCTCATTTTAGCTTCTGGAGCACCTTCCAAACCTCCATGGGACAAGCATGAGAAAATAGTGTTCTCTCAAACATGATTCATGATATCCAAGCAGAAGGTTTTTCACATGGTAAAATCACCTTAGAATACACCACAATTCCTAAAATTAGTATGGTACCATCAACAAATAAATTCTAATGTAACTAAAGCCTGTTATCACCCTTTATAGTTCTCCTTTTGGTGACCCTCAAAATCTTCTATTCACTACAATGCATTTCAATGAGGTACTATCATTTATATTGGTCCCAAGATGGCTGCCAGCAATTCCAGGATGAAGTGCTGACAGCCAATCAGATCTCACGATGACATGTGTGGTTAGGCTCCGCCCAGATATATATGTGACTTTACTTTTGATTTTCTCAGGAACTACTGAACGGATTTACACCATTTAAGCAAAAGGCACGACACTGAACCAAGGGCTACTTCTTTGCCAAATTTGGTGTAATTCCGTTCAGCAGTTCGGACTGTAGCTGCGACTAAAGGTTCCTATGGAAAAATGAATGGGGAAAACGCGTTTTGGGACCCCCCTTTTTTCTCGGCCCCCGCTTGACGTATCACCCCGAGACTTTCAGGATAGGAGCGGACCGGAGCGCCCCAACAAGTTGGAAACTTTCGCGAAGATTCGTCAACCGGCGCCAACGGTATTTCAAATAGAATGTCGCGGATTTCCTATGGATAATAGGTTTTAACTATAACTATCTACTGGCGACCGCCAGTAGATAATATATATATATATATATATATATATATATATATAAATAAAAAACAAGAGTTGCCTCCAAAGATGAAGCCACGGCAAGTATAATCCTTTATTTGTAGATTGCAGGACAAACGGACCAGCTGCTCCATTGCAAGAGTCTCGAGCCAAACGCGTTTCGAGTGTAACACCGCTCTTGTTCACTGGCAGTAGGGGGAAAGGCAGCACATGCACCACCTGTGCAAATTTAAATGTCCCGCCCCAGTGGGCGTCTGCACAAAGCATGCTGGTAGTTGTAGTGCATGGTCAATGTTACCCCCAGTGGGTCGCATGCCTTGCCCCCAAATATTCACAATAATTACCCAAGTGGGCTGCTAGAAGCTGTCCGGGCTGCCATCCCGCCCATACGCCATCCACAAAGTGGACTCGCCGTCCCCACAGCGTCTTTGATTATTGTCGCTGTAGGCCTGCCATGATAGCAGTGGGGCTCCCTCGCGGCGAGGCTTGCCGCATAACACAAAAAACAAGAGTTGCCTCCAAAGATGAAGCCACACCACAGCAAGTATAATCCTTTATTTGTAGATTGCAGGACAAACAGACCAGCTGCTCCATTGCAAGAGTCTCGAGCCAAACGTGTTTCGAGCGCAACACCGCTCTTGTTCACTGGCAGTAGGGGGAAAGGCAGCACATGCACCACCTGCGCAAATTTAAATGTCCCGCCCCAGTGGGCGTCTGCGCAAAGCATGCTGGTAGTTGTAGTGCATGGTCAATGTTACCCCCAGTGGGTCGCATGCCTTGCCCCCAAATATTCACAATAATTACCCAAGTGGGCTGCTAGAAGCTGTCTGGGCTGCCATCCCGCCCATACGCCATCCACAAAGCGGACTCGCCGTCCCCACAGCGTCTTTGATTATTGTCGCTGTAGGCCCGCCATGATAGCAGTGGGGCTCCCTCGCGGCGAGGCTTGCCACATAACACAAAAAACAAGAGTTGCCTCCAAAGATGAAGCCACACCACGGCAAGTATAATCCTTTATTTGTAGATTGCAGGACAAACAGACCAGCTGCTCCATTGCAAGAGTCTCGAGCCAAACGTGTTTCGAGCATAACACCGCTCTTGTTCACTGGCAGTAGGGGGAAAGGCAGCACATGCACCACCTGCGCAAATTTAAATGTCCCGCCCCAGTGGGCGTCTGCGCAAAGCATGCTGGTAGTTGTAGTGCATGGTCAATGTTACCCCCAGTGGGACGCATGCCTTGCCCCCAAATATTCACAATAATTACCCAAGTGGGCTGCTAGAAGCTGTCCGGGCTGCCATCCCGCCCATACGCCATCCACAAAGCGGACTCGCCGTCCCCACAGCGTCTTTGATTATTGTCGCTGTAGGCCCGCCATGATAGCAGTGGGGCTCCCTCGCGGCGAGGCTTGCCGCGTAACACAAAAAATAAGAGTTGCCTCCAAAGATGAAGCCACACCACGGCAAGTATAATCCTTTATTTGTAGATTGCAGGACAAACAGACCAGCTGCTCCATTGCAAGAGTCTCGAGCCAAACGCGTTTCGAGCGTAACACCGTTCTTGTTCACTGGCAGTAGGGGGAAAGGCAGCACATGCACCACCTGCGCAGATTTAAATGTCCCGCCCCAGTGGGCGTCTGCACAAAGCATGCTGGTCGTTGTAGTGCATGGTCAATGTTACCCCCAGTGGGTCGCATGCCTTGCCCCCAAATATTCTGGACATTTAAATGTGCGCAGGTGGTGCATGTGCTGCCTTTCCCCTACTGCCAGTGAACAAGAGCGGTGTTACGCTTGAAACGCGTTGGCTCGAGACTCTTGCAATGGAACAGCTGGTCTGTTTGTCCTGCAATCTACAAATAAAAGATTATACTTGCCGTGGTGTGGCTTCATCTTTGGAGGGAACTCTTGTTTTTTGTGTTATGCGGCAAGCCTCGCCGCGAGGGAGCCCCACTGCTATCATGGCGGGCCTACAGCGACAATAATCAAAGACGCTGTGGGGACGGCGAGTCCGCTTTGTGGATGGCGTATGGGCGGGATGGCAGCCCGGACAGCTTCTAGCAGCCCACTTGGGTAATTATTGTGAATATTTGGGGGCAAGGCATGCGACCCACTGGGGGTAACATTGACCATGCACTACAACTACCAGCATGCTTTGCGCAGACGCCCACTGGGGCGGGACATTTAAATTTGCGCAGGTGGTGCATGTGCTGCCTTTTCCCCTACTGCCAGTGAACAAGAGCGGTGTTACGCTCGAAACGCGTTTGGCTCGAGACTCTTGCAATGGAGCAGCTGGTCTGTTTGTCCTGCAATCTACAAATAAAGGATTATACTTGCCGTGGCTTCATCTTTGGAGGCAATATATATACATCTTGTTTCCTGGAAGCAGAACAAGTCCAGCCAAAAATGACATGGCCTCAATTGAAGTACCAGTGTGCACCGACAAATACAGTGGCAAAAAAGATGAAGTGGTATGCCAGACTCTAAAATATGACTGTCTTTCAGAAATAAAACCAAGGGGCTGATTACGATGGCGGAAGGCCCGCCACCGCCAGCCGTGCGGTGGCGAGCCCTCCGCCATCGAACAATGATTCTCCGCCCGCCGAATTATGATGGCGGGGGGATCCGGACCGCGACCGTGGCAGGCGCAAAGACTGCCCGCCACAGATCTGCCACAGGCAATCATTCCAATTGCCTGGCGGAGCGGTCATGATGCGTAAAATGGTGGAGGTGCCTAGCAGGCACCGTCCGCCAAATTAGTATGCCACCTGTAGCCAGCCTTTCCATGGCAGCGAAACCGCCATGGAAAGGCTGTCGGGGATTGGTTTCGGGGGACCGTTGCGGGCCCCCCTTGTGTTGGGGGGAGGTTTTGGTGCACTGGGTTTCACTGCACTAAGTGGCATGCACCGCGTGGTGCCTGCCACGTAGTGAAATGAAATGCACAACATGCATTTTTGGCATTGCGGCGGGTGCTGCAGCCAGCAGCACCCGCCGCAATCTTATAGTGCAAGATGCGACCGCCATGGTGGAGGTCGCATCGTAATTTGGAGTGCGGGACCGCTGCATGACTGGCGGGCGGTCCCAATCCCCACTACGATGGCGGGCGGACTCAAGTCCGCCCACCATCGTAATCGGCCACCAAATTTTGAAAAGCTCCAATCATCCAATTGAAATTTCTATTTTTGTATATTTTTATTTGCAATTTAAACAAACTATTTAATAATTTGTGGATTTGTTTTATGCATACTTGTTTAGGTTACTTTTTTTAATGCATTGTTTAAATCGTAGAAATTGTTAGACTAGTGTCCAGGTTTGGATTGGCATCTAAGGCAACCTGCCAATGCCCGAATGGCCGGTCTGACAGGTCAGTGTGTGGGCCATTTTTATTTGGCAGTTTGTGTACCTGTTTTTTGATCTGATGGGCCTGTTTTTAGTGTTGAATACCTATACAGCAAGTCTTTACAATTTCAAAACTGCCTGATTTACAAACGAAGGCCACATTTGTAGCTACTTGATTCATTAGAGCCACATACATTTTTGGTTCCTGGGACTATTTTCCTTCCCAGTCTGACCCTATCAATGTCTACAGCTTCCATTGGAGACGTATTTGGATCAGTTGATTAACATTAGCCCCCGCAGCCTCTATGGAGAGCGGGGGGGCACTGTGCAAAGGCAGAGGGCCCCTGGCCTGAGAACTCCTGACTGGGTGGGGTAGGAGCACTTCATGTACTTTGCAGGGGGGCCCCATCAAGTTTTGTTACACCACTGATTTGGATTGTTTCTGATTAGGTACAAGTGAGTTTTATTCTTCTCAAGATTGGGCTGGTCTCTAAAGGACTTAGTATTCCTAGAACCAGAGACCTTGTGAACTCTGTTCCTCCCTTGCCCCAGTGACTTCTCTTGAAGGCAATCATTCATGCGTCTTTGCACGTTCTACTCAGCCCTTTTCTGCAAGCTTTTGCATCCAGTTGTGATTAAAGAGAGAGTTTCCCTGACTACGATCAGCTTTTATTGATCTTTTAACTCCATCTTGCCCGTTTGCCTGCTACACGGTGGGGAGGTATCCCGCAGCTAAAATACAGTTGGCGAGCTCTCTCGACCAGTGTTTTAGACCTAGAAAGCTGGCATTAGTACATCTCTATGAAGTACTGTCATAATACTTATCTACAAAGTGCTGTGATTATTTTTTTGTGTTAGCCCTGGAGTTTCTCTTGATATGTTTGCAATTCACACACATTTTATTTTTAATCTTTTTAAAGCTAATGACTTATTTTTATTGTATTTACTCTTGTATTACTATGTACTTATTTTTTATGAATTCGGACGAAATAAACATAAAATAATGACATATGGTATGTGATATGTAAGTGACTTATTCATGTAATGTTAAGTTATATGAAATGTTAGCTATTATTTAAGGTAAATTATGTATGTTGTCTGTTACTTATGTTATGTGGTATGTTAATGTTGGATTATTTTTTATGCTATGTAGTTTATTTGCTTTAACTTGTTTGTTATTTGCTATGTTTTTGTTATAATTGATATATTTTTTTTAAACTTATTTTTATTAAGTTTTTTACAATAACAATAACACGAATATTTTATCCATCAAGTCTGATCATGGGCATTGCAATCGCATTTGAACAAAATATTCCCAAAAAACATAAAAAACATCATCTCACATCCCCCCCAACATAGGCACAAACTAACATTTGTATACATGCTCCGCATTTATCACCCATGCGGTCTCAGTGATACTTATCCATTCGGATACATTTTAGCATATAAGCAACACGTACATGGATTGTATTGTACTATCTAGTGCAGTTTCTACATCATCTGATAACATTTACGGTCCTGAACTATACGTCCTGTCACTATTCTTGTAAATCTTTGGTTACAAACTCCTCCATCATTGCATTCCAATCCAGGGATATCGGTACTTTTCGCAACCCTTTCTGTTCTTCTCTCTGTATTTCTGCTCCCTCTGCCCTTCCCCATCGCACCATCTCATTATACCAGTCCAACAAGTTGGGCGGCCTGGTAGCCTTCCACCTCATGGTCACATTCCTCTTTGCTAAAATCAATGCAAGGTTCACAAATCTGCGGTTGGGATCTCCCTTTTTTTGCTTGGGTCCTAGACCTAGTATGCAACAGTCTAGTGACCGAATGTTCCCGGTCGGTGCCACACTATTCACTAGTTCTTGCACCTTTGACCAATAATACAGTAATCTCGGGCAATCCCACAACATATGTAGTAAACCGGCACTTGGGGACTGGCAGCGGGGACAATCACCTGATACCTCTGGGAACATTCTGCTAAGCTTGTGGGGGGTTAAATACGCACGGTGCACGATCATGAGCTGTATAAATTTGAATTTCGGGTTCCTAGAGATCTTACTTGGGTGTTCCACCACTATCTCCCATTCCTTATCTGTGAGTGTGCGGCCAATATCCGCTTCCCATCGAGCACGAGTCAGCTGCAGCGAAATAGAGGTGTGTGTGCGGATACCCCGATACAGCCATTTCGTTAGATGACTGCCATTACCCATCAAATACTGCATATGTGTGAGTGCATGGGTCTGCGGCTCATCGCCCCTTGGGGCCCAAACCATTTTGATATAGCGAGAAATGTGTGCATGCAGCAGAAACAGTCTATCTGATACCCCCTTTTCCCGCACAAATGTGTCATGGTTCATCAATGTGCCATCAGTAAACAAGTCGCCTATCGTGGACACTCCCGCCTCTGCCCATATCTCTATGTGTCTCAGTGTCACCCTTCCCGATGAAAGTGCAAGGCCCAACAGGGGTATATTGGGGGCGTAGGGCACCGTTATTTTAGTATAACGCGTGGCCCTCTTCCAGTACTGTAGTGCTGTCCGCAAAAGTGGAGACGCTGACATCGGGGTTTTGCTGCCTGGGAGCAGCAATACATGTAGTTCCCCACGTTCCCAAGCTTGGGACGTCATGGATATTTCTCTCAAGTTACGGCCCGTTATCCAATATGCCAGCCACTGTAATTGGCCTGCATAGCAATAAGCTCTCATGTCAGGGACTCCCATACCCCCTTGCTTCGTAGCTAGTTGTAGCTTGGCGAGCCCTATACGCCTACGTCCCGAGCCCCATATTAATTCAACCAGGAGGGTGTCCAGTAATTTAAACGTTTGCAGTGGAATCATAATGGGCAAATTAACAAAATAATATAGTAATCTTGGTAGCATCACCATTTTGGCGATGGCTATCTGCCCAGCTACCGATATCGGCAGGGAAGTCCAGAACCTTATTTGCTGTCGAAGTGAGCTTATAGAGCGAGTCAAATTGCCATCCAAAATATCCTCCACATCCCGATAAATCTGAATACCCAAATATTTAAAAGTAACCGATGCAGTCTGGAACTTCCAGCAACCAAATTGAATTGGTTCAGTTCTGGCTACGTCATTAAAAAAGAAGGCGTAAGACTTGTCCTCATTTATTGTTAGGCCCGAGAGTTTTTGAAACACCGAGAAAAGCTCTGGCATGGGGTCATATACTTCGTCCATATTTGCAATAAATAAGATAAGGTCATCGGCGTATGCCGAAACCACATGCATCTCACCATTTATACGTATCCCCTTGTGTCCTGCCATTACACGCAATTGTTGTAGTAGCGGTTCCAGTGCTAAAATGAATAGTAAGGGCGAGAGCGGGCAGCCCTGTCTAGTACCCCTCGCTACCCGGTATTGGCGTGAAATGTGTGTCCCCGTGCGGGCCCTAGCCGTTGGATTCGTATATAATAGTCTCACCCAGTTCGTGTATTCCGGTGGAATCCCAAATCTAGGCAACGCCGCCAGCATATAATCCCAGTGTAACGAGTCGAATGCTTGCCTCAGATCCAGAGAAATGCAGCCCCGCGGATCAGCGTTCGTAGGCACCTGCGACATTACCATATGGAGCCTCCGGATATTGAGTGCCGTACTCCTATTTGGTACAAACCCACACTGGTCAGTGTGTATTAGTTTGGGGGAATATTGTAATAGTCTTGTTGCTAGCAGTTTACTCAGAATCTTGTAATCCGTATTAAGGAGCGACAGGGGTCTATAACTCGCCATATCTCTGCTGTCTCTTCCCGGTTTTAGCAAGGATATCACTGTTGCCTGTACAGTAGTGAGGGGAGTGAGCCATCATCTAGCGCTACTCTATACAATTCCAGAAGTCGGGGAATTAACAACTCAGAGTACATCGCATAAAATTCAATGGGTAAGCCGTCATTACCTGGCGACTTATTACGGGGGAGGGCATTAATCGTCGTTTTTATTTCCATGTGTGTGATCGGCTTCTTTAAGTCTACTGCTTGGCCTTCGTTTAGTGTAGGGAACTGCAATCCCTCAAAGAACGCCTCGTATGCCCCTTCCTCTACCCGTTCCGGTGACGTATACAGCCGTTCATAATACTGCTGAAAAGCGGCATTAATTTCCAATTGTGTGTGTTTCACCTCATCGCCAGGGACATCTATTTCCAAAATGGGAGACACTGGTGGTGCATCTTTGATAATCCTAGCAAGTAAAGGGCCCGCTCTATCCGCATTCACATGCTGCTTCTGTGTATATAATCTGTAATCCAGAGCTCGGAGGTCTTCCAATAATTCTGCGTGTACTATGTGCAGGTCTTGTAACTCTGTTTTGCTCGTGTCATTTGTTACCGCTTCCTGTTCCAGTTTGCCCAGCCTATTCTCTACATCCGTAAGCCTGCCAAGGAGTGCTGCACGGACACCCACTTTTGTGCTAATCGCCACCCCCCTTATTACTGTTTTAAAGGCGTCCCACTCAAGCTGTCGAGTGCTCGCTGTATTTTTATTTTCATTAAAATAATGGGTTATGGCCGTGGAAAGGGTATTGCGGAACACGGAGTCTTCCAGTAGTATCGGGCTTAACTTCCATGACGGGATTGGTGTCGGAACCTTCCCCCACAATAATGTGGCCTCTACCGGGTTATGGTCTGAGTACGTTTTGGCCAAATGTGTGGTGTCCATAACAGTGTCGAGTAGCGTCCGTGAGCAAAAATCCTGTCTATACGGGTGTGTAGGCTATGGGGGCGGAGAAGAAGGAGTATTCTTTGCCTACTGGGTGTTTCTCCCTCCAAATGTCTCCCACTCCCCAACCTTCTGCCCATGCCTGAAGCGCTTCTGTTTGTTTCCTACATCCCGTCCCTTGTAGGGGTAGGTGCGATCTGTCCAGGGCTAGATCCAGCACTGCATTGAAATCTCCACCTAGAATCCATGGGTACCTTTCCCATCCCACCAAAGCCGTACTAAGAATTGCCAGAAATTTGTCTTGTTCCGTGTTCGGGGCATAGATACTCCCTACTACTATGTGTTCTCCGTCCAACAAGCCATGCAACAGCACATATCGCCCATTCGAGTCTGCCTTTTGTTCTATAAGTTTGAAAGGGATGCCATTCCTGAACCATACTGCCGCCCCTCTGGCAAACGCCGAATAAGAAGTAAAAAACAGTTGTCCCCTCCATTTCTTAAGAAGCTTAGCGGCTTCCGCCTGTACTAGATGTGTTTCTTGTAAAAAGGCTATCTGTGTCTTCCTACGGTTTAATTGTGCCAAGATTCTATGCCTTTTGTGTATCGACCCCATACCTCTAACGTTCCAGGACGTATATTTATATCTATTAGGTTGCGCCATCAGGTTGCCAAACATACAAACTGAGCATCACTGAATTACCCGCACACTGAGCGCCCTGTCTATCACATGTAGTCGAGCCTATAAACCCCAATAAACTTTTCAATACTAGGTTCCCCACACAACAAAGGAGAACCAAACCAACAAAGAAAACACAGAAAGAACTCCATTGTTTCCATAACGAAATGCAGTTGCCTGAGGGGTCGTGGCCACCACCCGTCTCAGAACATCTACCATGTAAGACTCAAGAAGTCAATGATCTTAGAGCCCCTCCCACCCTATTTTGTACATCCATTATCATTGTAGATAACTCAGCCAACCAATACTTCAAAATTGTCTATATAATCACATAATTGGCATATTCAGCATATATTATAGGCACATAGATACTCATCTGACAGTCCTTGACAACCGCAGGATATAGGCCCTGCCATCACCCCAGATAATCATTGGCCGTTTGAGGGGTGACCAGGGGAAACAGTGCCAAGCTAGAGTCCGAGTCAGATTGTGCATTCACATCTTCCGAAGAGTCTATAGTTTCCGCCACCAATTGTGCATCATGAGCCGCTAGCGCTACTGCCGTCAGGATTGCGTCCTTTTGGCTGTCCGAGATCTGTTCTTGTGACAGGTGTCCTCCTCGATCGGTACCATCTTGGTGTCCCTTGTCAGTTCTTTCTCTTCTCAGTCTTTGCGATTTTGGTTGCTGTCGTCGTGTGGACTGCGAGGAATGTTGTGAGCCTGGTGGTGACATAGTAATGTCCAGCCAGTCCGCTGCTTCTACCGGGCTGTCAAAGAACAGGGCTTTTTGATCATGGAGAACCTTGAGGCGAGCCGGGAATAATAGGGCGTATTTCAATTGGTGCAGCCGAAGTTTCCTTTGACGTCTTGGAAAGTAGCCCTCGCTCTTTGTACTGTCAAAGTAAAATCCGGGTAAAGTGAAATTGTTTTATTCTCAAATGTTATCGGGGCTTTCTCTCGTGCTGCCCGTAAGATCGTGTCCCTATCTTTATAGTTCAAGATCCGCGCTATTATTGGACGGGGTGGCGCCCCAGGGAGGGGAGGTCGAGACGGGACTCTGTGAGCGCGTTCGACACTAAAATGTTCAGTTAGCCCCGTCGTAGCTACTTGTTCACGTAGCCAATGCTCGACAAATTGTGTTGGATGGGCCCCTTCACTTCTCTCCGGTACTCCCAGAATGCGCACATTATTGCGCCTAGAGCGTCCTTCTGCATCGTCCACACGGTCCTGGAGACCTTTCAATTGGCGCTGCAGTTGTTCTATTTGGGAGGAGTGTGTCGCCTGTTGTGGTACGAGATCATCAAGTACCATCCTGTTATTTTTAACTTTATCCGCCAGTTTCGTGTGATCAGCCTTCAAGAGAGTAAAACTGGTAGTCAGTGTACTTATTTGCGTTTCCATAATGGCTCTGGAGTCTCGTATTTCTTGTAATATTAAGTCCAGCTTGCCTTCAGTACTGGTGGGCTCCGGGGGCGGAATCACGTCCGAGTTCGGATTGCGCATCTGTGTATCCGGTACTGTTCCCGATGGGCCGTCAGGGGGTGGGGGTTCCGATTGTTTGGTTCTGGGGCGCCCCATATCCTCCAAAGGGTCAGAAACAGTATATGTCTCAATTCTCACCTCCCAGCACCACTTGTAGGATGTTAGTAGATAGTCCACAGTACCTGCACAAGGTTAGATCTCGTGGTAGACAGCGTCACACTATCTGGCCCCCAATGCTGTCATCATACCAGTGCGCTTCAGTATCTTCCCGGTCAGTCTAGATCCCCAGCGGCACAGTCCACTTTCATCACACGCAGATACTGGTACCAGCACTCCTCATGCAGGTGGGGCACATAACACAGTGACTCCCAGACCGGCTCTTCTCCACGCTACCATGTGCCCCTGGGCAGACAGCCACACAGAGAGAGGCGTGTGAGCAACTGCAGAGGGAAGTGTCAGACTGTCCGTGTGGATCTTTTCGTAGGCACTGTTTCTCTATACCACGCTCAGCGAGTTAAGTCCTGCTATCCGGCATGTTATCAGTAGCATCCCCTGCAAACTGCCAATCGACATCTCCTGATGTTGCCCCAGGTCATACACACTCCCCAGGTCTCCTCTTTCAGGTCACTCTCAGCAGTTATGGCATCCACTGCCCCGCAATGCACAGCCTCAGTTTTGCCTCTGCGCACCCCTCACCTCTAAGGTGGGCCGATTTCCGGTAGGTTGCCCTCAGAGCCAGTCTGCCAGGCCTTCGTCTGGCCGTCTTACCTCAGCTGACTCAGGCAGGGGCAATCCAGATCCGAGCCGCATGCATGTCCCCTGCGCCTCCGTCAACAATCGGGGGTCGGTCACCTCCGTGCAGCCGCCATCTTGGACCGGGACCCAGTCTGGTTCAGATACTGTTAATGAGATCTAGGGCGGCCGTAACGAGCTCAACAAACAGCCGCTTTGCAAGGGGGAAGGCGGTCGCGTTCTCCGCCCGCAGTCCGTATGGCCGATTCTGACCGCAAGGTTCTCGCTGCACCTCCGTGGCACTTCGCAGTTTTCTGCATCGACGCCAGCTCAGTCCTCTGCAGCGCCCGCTCATACAGAGCGATATCGAGCCTCAAACTGCCCAATTTTCGGGTCGTAGGGGTCTACAGACCTTCCGATTCATGAAACGCCGTGTGGGAAGCGTCGGTGAGCCCATGTCCAGCGGATAAATGCCACGGTGTCAGGGTGGGTTACGGAGCTCTTTTATCTCACGTCCGCCATGTTCGGCGGTTGGCCACGCCCCCTCTCTTATAATTGATATATTAGTAGTTATTTTAGGTAAATGTGTTCTTTGTTATTATGCAATCTTTTTTTTTGTCATTTTTGTGTTTTGTTACTGGTTTTTTAATGTATTTATATGATTTCACATCCTCTGCATGCTCCCCAAGATCTTCCGGTGGATCCCCGCCTTGATCAGGAAAACAGTAACCCAGGCCCTCATCTCCAGCCGACTCAACTACGGCAAAGCCCTCTACGACTGAACCACCAAACAGCTCCTCAACCGCCTCCAGACCATCCAGAATGCAGCAGCAAGACTCATTCTTAATCTTAGAAGAGCCAACATCACCCCTCTCTTCAGAGCCCTCCGCTGTCTATCCGTCCAGAAGAGATGCCTCTTCAAACTACTCACCCACGCCTTCAAAGCCCTCCACAATTCCTGCCCCACCTACATCAACAACCGCCTACCCTTCCACCAACTGACCAGGGGGCTCCGCTCTTCCACCCTCACCTTAGCCCACGTCCCACACATCCGTTGCAGTGGCCGCGACTTCGCCTACCTCAAGGCCAAGTCCTGGAACAACCTCCCTCTACACCTGCGCACATCCCCCTCACTGAGAGAGTTCAGGAAGCAGCTGAAGCCCTGGCTTTTCGACCGCTACCTTTCTCCGACCGAGGATTTCTCAAACCTCACAGGACCTAGAGACTACCCGGGGTGACGAGCCGCGCTATAGAAAACCCGATGATTGATTGATTGATTATTTGTTACCTTGTGGGTTCTTCTGTTCTGAGCTGTTATATGTCAAGGTATTTGGTATGTTATACAAACAATCTGTGGCACAACCTCATGAGCCACCAACACATCGCACAGCCTTTAGAACGAAGCCTTTTTCTTCAGTAAGAATCCAATGTTCACTCCAATACTCCAGTTTAATCCATATTTTTATTTTAGCCTTTTTTCAAGTTATTTCCATTCACCACAATGGCAGAGTAATTCCACTATTTCAAATGCCACAGACGTGCCCATCCAGGCCTTCACTGCAGCACGTGGGAATTCACAATTCAAACCAGGTGGCCTCCAGCTCTATCCACCCAATGCATTTCGGGCTCTCTATGGCCCTTCGTCAGGGGTAACTGTAATCATTAAAAAAGAACCATGAATGTTCTACTTGATTTCCCTCGAGCTGAATTTATACGACATAATTATAACATAACTATACAGAGTGATGTGACATAAATGCAATAGCATTCTATTTTACGGTGACTCAATCAATATCCAACTCACCCTACCCTTCTTACTGTAACCTTGTACAAAAATAAACAAAATTCTACGTGATTATCCATTCCACCCGATTTCTTATGTTCTTAATCCACCTCAAACTCCACCCCGTGCTGTTCTGTACCTGTTTGCTCTTGGCATCTGAAAACCGGCAGCGTCTCTGTTTCCTCCACTTTCCCTGAGACCACCAACGTCGCACGCTTTGACTCCTTCACCTAACCGTCTTCATGCAAACTACCGCACCTGAACACCATCCAATATACCCTCCCACGCACGCAGAACCCAACCACGTGACTCAGTACCGGTTCAACCTTCGAATCTTCAACCATTAAAGCAATATGTGCCCCCACCTCATGCTATGATGATCCCTCCTGTGACTCTACAAACCTGCTGCGCTGTAAAACCCCACTACTTGTTATTCAACTCCCTCCCTTTAACACTATATAAAACGTGTTCAAATATAAAGACCATTCTAAACAAGATGTGTTTTATGCAAATGTACACATTAATACAAACATAAAAATGAAAACATGAAATATATTTTTCTACGATCTTAATCAGCTCTCCGAGTAGATAACATGTTCTTTTCCACAATCCTCGATGGACCATGTAGACTCCTTTCTAATGACCTGGAAGTTCATATGCTGTCATTGAAGTGAATTTGGTATGTTATGCCATGTGGTATGTGAGTTATTTGTTATGATATGGTACATTAGTTGTGTCATTTGGTTTGTTAGTTTTTATAGTACATTCCATTTGTTTTTTTGTATTTTGTCATTTGTAGGTCAAGTGACATGCAAGATGACTGTAGTATTCTTTGGTACATTAGTGTGATATGTGGCATGTTAGTTAATTTTGTTATTCGTTACTATATGTTATGAGATATGTTGGTTGATAGTATGGTGAACATTTGTTACTTCGTAATTTGTGTTTGTTAAAACTGGCATCTTTTGGCAGGGTTTCTCCTACCTTTTTGCCCCATGACCAGCTGTTTTTGACTGTGTGCTGAACTTTGTTTTGCTGGTTTTAGGACTCTGGGCACGTTTTTCACTGCTGACCAGTCCTAAATTGCATGTGCTCTGTGTCTAAAATGTAATGGCATTTGGTTTCTCCATGATTGGCGTATTTATTTTCTTGTAAGTCCCAAATACAATGCACAACATGTGCCCAGGGCCTGTTAATCAAATGCTACTAGTTGGCCTCCAGCATTGATTGTGCCACCCACGAGTAGCCCTTCCAGCATGTCTCAGGCCTGCCACTGCAGAGCCTGTGTGTGCAGTTTTAAACTGCCAATTCGACCTGCAAGTTCACCGACTTGCCAGGCCCAAACCTTTCCTTTTATTACATATGTCACCCCTACGGTAGGCCTTAAGTTACACGCTGACGGTGTGGCGGTGTCGAGAACCGAGCTTTGCAGCGGAATACTAAGGACTCCGTCTAGGAAACAGTGAGTGATTTCGGAGCGATCACAAGCCGCTTATGCGCACGACGGAAGGTCGGCCTCCGTGAAGGAGAGGAGGATTTACCTTGTGTGGTGGACACACGTTAAGGCGTAATTGACGTGACCTGTCATTTCAAACAACCGGTTCAAAGATTTATAGTTTGTACCATTGCCCTTGTCCTGAAGAGGCCTGAAGAACTTCTAAGGCTGAAACGCGTCCGCGTCGACATCTATTAAGGAGGAGTCTGTAGTGTATTTATAAAGAGCTATCGAATAATTGTTTTGTTGACACAATAAGAGCGATAGAAAATTATCTCTTTTTGCCTTGTGTGTTAACTTGGACTACCTCTTAGTGTATCACCCAGACCAAAGGGTGGACACAAGTATCAATTGTTATGGGTATTGGCAACGTTAGTTTTTTGTATATATTTTTTGTATTTATATGTTTTTTGTATATATTTGTTTCACATGTATTTTGTATATGTTGTTGATTGACTAGGTGCCATTGTATATGTGTGTCTTTATTAATGAAATCCTATGTGTTTGAAGGATAAAAAAACTGTGAGAGGGTAATTGAATGTGCTCTACTCAGAAATAAAAAATATGATATCAATTCCTCCTTACCAATCTTTGTTTATATAGATACTGTCTCATACCCAGGTAAGAGTAGGGTTATTTGGGTATACCCCGTATATATATACATATAAGTAGCCCTATGGGCAGGGTGCAGTGCATTTAAAATGTAGGAGATGTACTTTGAAGTTTTTCATGTTCTGGTAGAGTAAAACTGCTAAATTCGTTTTTTACTACAACAAGGTCTATCTCTCCCATAGGTTAGCATTGGAGCTGCCTTGTAACACTTTACAAGTGTAACTTCCAATTGGGAAAAAATAGGAAGAGTAAGTTTGGCGACTTTGGACTCACAATTTAGAAACATATCTTTTAGTGAAGTTGTTTTTTTTTATTGCAAGTCTGTAAATGCCACGTTTTAAAAAGTTGGTATTTTCTTACTTTAACCATGCTGTGACTCTACCTGTCCCTAGAATACACGTCTGGGTTGGGCGACAGCTGGGCTTTGTGCATTCCCTCTAGACAGTCTCACACAAAGGGAGCTGAGGTGTGCCTTTCATATCCTGATAGCCATTCACCAGGCTGATCGGTCTACCTGAGCTAGAGTGAGAGGGAGGAGCCGACACTTGCACCTGAATAAGGCTGTGTATGTCAACACACCAAAAGTTGCAAACCCCCCTGTAGTGTGTCTGGAGAGGGGGCAAGGAAGGGCAAAGTCTTGTACACTGCAAAGACCTTTCTTTGAAGTCTCCCTACTTCAAAGGTTAAAATGAGTATATGTACTGGACCTCTGAAACCAAATATTCAGAACACTTCTGGAACTGAGGACATTCTGCCAGGAAGAAGAGCTGTTGTGCTGCCAGAAAGGACTGCCACTTTGCTGTTTGCTTTGCTGCTTTGGCTTGTTGCTTGCTGTTTCTTGCCTGGGAGTGAGAGGACTGAACTATACTCTCTACATCCTGCATCTCTAAAGGTTCTCCAAGGGCTTGCTTGCCTCCTGTTTCTAAAGTCTCAGGGATATCAAAGACTTCACCTGTATCTTGCTACCAGCACCTGGGCTCCTCTGCGGTGAGTCCTGCACTGCCAAGGAGTGCCAAATCCAGTTCTGGGCCCTTGGAATTGAGTGTTTGGTGCTGCAACCCAAGAAACCAACACATTGACCCCAAAGCATCATTAGGAATCAGTGCATTGCCGCTGCCTGCACTGATGCCGTGGACACCGCTCGCCGAGTGCGCGACACAACATCCTTGACTTACAACGCAGCCTGACTTTGCCGCCACAGCACCTCCGAATCACCGCTGCTGCGTGAGCCTCGGATAGCGCATCGCTGACGTCTGCTACACCTCGTCCCCGACTCTGACCCATTCCCATCCATGCGTGGCTTAATGCCAATGCATCGCCTTCAACCTAGGGGTTCGACATGGATGCCTGGGAACTGACGCACAGAGCTTTTGGCATCAATGACTTTGCCTGACTTTGGAACCAACACTTCGCCTGCGACAGCGACACATCACCTCTGTATTTTAAGGCATCATCCCAGAACATTGATGCATCCAAGATACTGTCAGCTGGTCTGCATGACTCCTGTATCCAGCCTGCGCTTCATCATGGTCAGACTGAACGTTTGGATTTGCCCCAGTCAAGCGCCATCAGATAGCCCCAGTTGGAACTATTGATTTCTAATCACTTCAGTTTGATTTAAACTTGCAAAATTCATAACTTGGCTTGTGTAAGTTGGAATTTAGCTGTTTTGGTCTTATTTTGCTCAGATAAATATTGGCTATTTTTCTAAACTAGTGTAGAGTACTTTTGTGGTGTTTTCACTGTGATTTTTAATTTTTTTTTATCTTTCGTCCTCATATCACCAATGTCTGCAAAACCAGGCAATTCTACGAAACCTGTTCCAACTTTAGGCCTGTTGCATACTATCTCCAGTCCTGCCGGACCAGTTCTACCAGTTTCCTGGTTCCTGGCTTATCGCAGGTGTAATCATCGGACCCCACATTAAGTTGTTGACATTCCACTCCATCTTTGGAAGTCGACCCATAACCAGCTGCGATCAGCCCCCCCCTCATCGGCTCTTAGAAAGCCACACCTGCGACACTTTGGGACTGGCGCTTGTACAACTTTCGCCAACCTCTGGGGCATCCAATATAGCCGGTTGATAGTATAAAAATGATTTTGTTTCAAATTGGCTGGCCTAACCACGGAGTATAGTCGTTTTAAGGAGGATTGCTATGCTGTTCGTAACTCAGTCCCCTGAAAAACTCCTTTCCATACTGAGTATGGTGCCTTCCGTTTTCTGTCCTCAGCATCATGGAGCGTCCAGTACCACAACGCCACCTCCTTTTCTCTGGGGGGCCCGTCCTGCAGTTTTGCCTCAAATTCCCATGCCCCCCGAACTCTTTTACATTGGCTGCGACCCAAGATGATAGCTGTAAGTACTTAAATCTAGAAAGAAAATTGACAGTCTTTGCCGCTAACACTTCCCAGGGCAACATACCCTGTAATGTTAACAATTTCCCCCAAACTTCTATCCCAGCTCTGCTCAATGGGAGGCTCAACCCATCCTTAAGACATTACAGTGTGCATGGTGAGTCCCAAATTGGGGAAAAATCAGAGTAGTAACCCACCCCCAGAATCCTTCTAACTCCAAGCCAGAGAGTCAAAGTTGCCTTTAAGATCTTCAACCGAACCTTCTTGAAAAACCTCCTTGCACCAAACTTTTATAAGAAGCCTTTAGTGTTCCACTCTTTTACCATCTCCTCCAACATACCTCCCCATATTGTAGGTCCTGGTTTACCAAAGAGCACCCTGCATTTTTCAAACTGGAAGGCCATACAGTATAGTTTAAGATCTGGAAAAGCCAATCCACCTTTTTCGAGCCGACGTCTTAATTTTTTCCAGGCCATCCAAACTCCCCTTGATGCCCAAATAAAACTAACCATTTTCCCCTGGATCTTATCAATTACATTTCCTGGAAATGTCAAGGGGATACTGTTAAAAAGGTACGTCAATTTAGGGATTGCCACCATTTTAATCAAATTTACTGTCCCGTATATGGTCAGAGGCAGATTCTTCCATCTGGCAAGTGGTACATCGACTTCCTTCGCTAGCCTCTTACTGACTTTAAGATAGTAATTCCAAGGTATCTGATCTCATCCAGCACGTCCCCCCTCCAATCTGTTGTATTCCAACACATTACCCAGGACTTCAGATCATTTACTAAATATCTGGAAAATGCTCCAAATTCTCTCACCAAGACTTCCTCCCTCAGTATAGTTTGGCCTGTGTCTGAGGTGAATATTATGAGATCATCAACATATAGTGCTAATATATTTTTGTAGCCACCCGAACTAAAACAACCTGCCCATCCCTCTGCAAGAGCTGAGCAAGTGGCTCAATGTAAATATCGAACAATAATGGTGAGGGGGGGCACCCCTGTCGAGTGCTCCTGGTGACCGGAAAACTGCTAGTAAGAGAGCCATTGAGGAGGAGCCAAGCTGTAGAATGCTTGTATAGCCCTTTTAATGTTCCAATAAAACATGAACTAAATCTAATAGCTGCCAGTACTTCCCACAAAAAAGCCCAGCAGATGCGATCAAAAGCCTTGAATGTGTCTAATGTGACAACGGCAAAGGGGGTCAACCGGGTCGTGGCAAGTTCTATACTACCAAATAGCTGCTGGGTAAGCTCGTGTATATGCTTCCCGGGGACAAATCCCTTCTGGTCTATGTGTATAAGCTCGGGTGCCAATTTAGCCAATCGCCCTGCCAAAATACTCGCAAATACCTTGTAATCTATGTTCAACAGGGATATTGGGCGATATGAGTCCGCCTTCCTGGGATTTTTAGCTGGCTTTAAAATCAGGACTATAGTAGCCTCCTTCCACAACCCAGGTACCCGTGTCTTCCACTTATACACCAGATTAAACAGAGTCTCCCATACTGGGACAATTTCCTCCATTAGGAGTTTGTACACCACCGCAGGAATAGCATCATTCCCAGCAGCCTTCCCGCCCTTGATATTTGACATGGCACTTCTAATCTCTTCTTGAGTAATCGGGGCTTCCATACACTCCTTTCCTTCTCTCGTAAGCTCAGTTAGGCCAACGTCGTACAAACATTCTCTAAGGCTTTGAGGTTCTGGAAAAAACTCTTCCTTATATAATGCAGAAAATAGGGAGACCATATGAGTCTGCATGTCTTCCAATTTATCTATAACCTCGACCTGAGAGCCCACTACTAATTCCTTATTCACATTCCTTGAACTATCCATCCTTGCCTTCCATGCCAATATAGCTCTCGCTTTCTCCCCATACTCAAACTGTGTCAAGTTTCTATCCCACCACCTTTCCTTACATTTTGAGTCCAACATAACCCTATTGTTTAGCTGTGCCTCTTCAAGCTGTTTTAGTAGTATTTCCGTATCTTTACCCCCATTCGACACCTGCAGAGAGGCCTCAAGGGCTCCAACAGCTTGTTCCATACTAGCCAGCACTCTCCTCTCTTCCCTACTCTTTGAACAACCCAAACTTTTCAGTAAAGCCCCGAATATATGCTTTGAAAGCATCCCATACTACTCCTGGGGAGGCCGATCCTGTATTGTCTGAAAAATACTCAGATGTAGCCTTTTTGAGTGCAAGCACCACCTCGTTATCTAAAAAAAGGGTGCGCTTTAAAGTCTACCTAATATTAGGCTTACTTCTGGGGACTTGTAAAGTCATAGTAACAGCAGAGTGGTCTGAAATATGTGCTGGGTGGTGTTTAACCATTTTTATGTTCTCTACTAATCGCCTCTACAAAGAGATAGTCCAACCTGGAATAATGACCATACTTTTTGTTGTGGAAGGTGTACCCTCCCGCCTGCCCTTTTAGATGCCTCCATACATCCACCAACCCTAAATCCTGCAGCATATTACTAAGAGCCCATCTAATCCTGGGGGCCTGGGCACCAACTCTCCGATTCGATTGATCAAGCACAGGGTCCAACACAATATTGAAATTGCCACCCATGTTCACCAGAGCTGAGGCCTCCACCAAATTAAATTCCAAGTTAACAATATGCTGTGGATCGTTCACATTTGGGCCATAAAACCCAACACAGATAAATTCAAGATCTGCACATTTCATTCCTACTAAGACCCACCTACCAGTGCCATCTGTCGTAGAATACTTGACCTCCAACCCGAACCCTTCCTTATCAGGATCGCTACCCCCTTACAACATTGGTCTTGATCTGACACTGCAAAACTCTCAATCCATTTATACCTGCGAAAAAGATCTTTACTCTCCTTGCGACCAGATGCGTCTCCTGGAGAATAATGACGTGAGCATGACTTTCTTCCAGATATCTCAGCACCACCCTCTGCCTCGCACAAGACCTAAGACCATTCAAATTCCAGGTTAAGAAGCCTATGTCTTTACCTACACATGCCATTATCCCCCCGTGCTATTTCCCACCTCCTACCCCTGCTTCTAGTGAAACAAACATAGCTGATTTGGTGATACTGAGGACTTCTTTTTTTGTTTTTTACCTAACTGCTCCCCACTGGTGTCATACCACCACCCAGAACGCAACCTCTATCCTGTGCCCGTCCCTGGGGAACCCTCCCTATCCTTTTAGGCATACATATGCGTCCTGAGCTGCCTACTGGGGGTTACTGAACTTAGGGGTCTATTACGATGGCGGTCGGATGACCACCGCCGTGGCGCCCGCCGGACCGGCGGTGGTCATCCGACCGCGACCGCAACCAAGAAAACCGCCAGTCTGATTAGGATGGCGGTGGTGACCGTGGCGGTGGGAAATTCCGACTGCCGCTTTTCCGCCGGTTGCCATCCGCACTCCTGCCTGGCGGACGGAAAAGGACCGGGATAATAGTGGCGGTGCAGAGCAGGCTCCGCCAGCACGATTATGATGCCGGCGGTAGCCAGCCTTTCCTCAGCGGTCAGACCGCCATGGAAAACCATGCGGAGATTGTCTTCCAGGGGCCCGTTGCGGGCCCCCGATGTTTTTTGGGGGGTGCACTGGGGGGGTACCCATGGTCCCCCCCTACATTTCCCTGTACCAGGTGGCAGGCACTGTGCAGTACCTGCCACACAGTGCAGGGAAATGCAGGACATGCACCTTTGGACATCGCGGCGGTGCTGCGGGCAGCAGCAACCGCCGCAATGTTAAGGCCCGCGAACCGACCGCCGCAGTCGGATTTCGACCGCGGATCATCGTAATTCGACCGGCGGTGATGTCGCGGTCCATGCGGGAGGTCTTTTCCTGCTACCATGGCCATCGTAATAGGCCCCTAAGCTCTTAATCAACACATTTTTGCCGCGCTATTGCACGTCTAGAAATGTATCTACCGGCTATAAAGTTTTAGATCCTTCCTCTACTTATTTTATCTTTTTATAGAGTCTATTAATGCATCCACATCCTCAGCTGCCCTGTAGTTATACATTTGATTGTTCCACATTATGCGGAGCATTGCAGGAAATTTCAGTTGCACCTTTGCCCCCAGCTTCCTCAGATCCTCCATTCTATTGCCCAGCTCCCATTGCCTCTAATCTGTTGCTTTGCTTATGTCGGATCTTATGATAACAGAGAACCCCTTAACTGCATAAGGCCCATCCCTTAATGCCCCACTAAAGATAGCCTCCTTAACCAAGTATGAGAGAAAATTCACCAGGATCTTCCTTGACTTGGTCCGTTGAGGATTCCGCCTAAAAGGATCTCTGTGCACTCTCTGGATCTCCTGGTCTAAATTGATATCCTCTCTGTCCTTTAGGACTGTATCTTGCAGAAGGCCGATTATAAAAACTTTTATATCCGTGCCTTCCTCCATCTCCGGGATATTCAGAAATCTTAAGTTGTTCCTGCGAGAGTGATTTTCCAATCTCTCAAGATCCTCCCTTAAAGATTGGTTTTGTTTAACCAGCGAGGTGATTCCAGTGCCATTTTTTACCACTTCTTGCCTGATAGTTCCAACTTCGTCTTCCAGTGCTTTAGTTCGGGAGGCGATCTCATCAAGTCTCTGCGCTAGCTCAGAGCATGAGGCCTGAATGCCCACCTGATTGGCCTCTGAGACTTCGAATCGGCTCTTAATAGGTCCTCCATCTTTTCTTGATCTTCCCCCGTTGCCAGTGCTTCAAACCTGTTCTTCAGAGGAACAGGGTCTACATTGATTTGGGTTCTTCCTATACTCGTTTCTCCCTCATAGATCACTATTTGGGGCGATAATCCTGTAGCATGACACTCATTTAAAGTAGAGACCTCAGCAGGCATTTCCACTCTAGCGCTTTCCATTGGAGCTGCTCCAGCGGCACTCTCACCCCTCTAAAGGTCCTGCAACACACAAAAAAAGGATTTAAGTGAGGGAGTTGTTTTTATCTGTTGCATAATTGATTTTTTAACTCTCTTCCCTAAATTCTTAGCGGGGGCTTGCCCACTTTTTTATTTTGCTGGACACACGCCGCCTCTCCTACTCCTCCGCCGTGCCCCCGCGCTTGCGCTTCCGAATGTCTTTTAAGTTTTGTACGGTACCTAAGGGGGTTTCAAAGGGGAAGTCAGGGACCTGTCTCACCTTACCAGCCCCAATAATCCTGGTGTGCAGAGTGTATCTTTAGGGCTTACTCCCAGCCTTACCCTCAGCGGATCACTGACACAACATCGACTCCTATAATATCGACCTACAAAATTATTGAGTCACTAATATTGTATTCAAAAATATCGACAACCAATACACAAAACTAAAATAACACAAACATCGATAAAAAAATCGTAAAAAAGAATTTAGATGACAAAAATATAGACAACAAAAAAAGAACACAAAAATATCGATAAAAATAAAATAACATATATTACGACAAAAACATCGATATGCATAATATCGACAACACAAACATCGATAAAACACATATAAACTATATAAAAAAATAACATTTAAACATAAAAATAAACTATTTTCAATAGTACAAACAAATAACATATCAAACATTAAAAACAAACACAAAAATTACAAAATTAATAAAACTAAAACACAACCAAATACACTTAAAAATAAAAAACAAATAAATAAACAAACATTACAACATAAAAAAATATCACAACTATCAAAAATAAACAGACACATATATATTACATATATAAAAAATATATAACATTTATTAACACATACATTTTAATTATATTACTAAACAAAATAAAAACAAACATTAAATAAACATAATTAACATTAAACAAATTAAATTATAACTGCCAAAAAATTCAAAAATAGCTATGTCAACCAATGAATTTAAACTACACAAACCAATAGAAAACTCTAACTAATTAAATAAACACTATAAGAGCAATCAAATAATTAACACAAAATTTACCGTGAAACGGACAAACACTGCAGAAGGACAAAACTTTGTGAGACAGAAAACAGAGCGAAACACATCTACACAAACAACTAAACAAAAAACTCTCATTAAAGGTAAGAACAAAGCTTTTTAAATAAATAAATAAAATTAGCTTAAAAAATATATATAAACAAATTAACTAAGAATATAATATGTTTTCCTTTATATTTCACAGACTAAACTTAACTAAAACTCCACCTAGAAAATTCAAAACAATGATTTACTTCCAAAACAAATACAAATTCAACATTAACGAAAAATAAAAAAAGTAAGTATATATCTTAACAAACTAATTGAGTTAACTGATTAAAACAAAAAAATATATTAAAAAAGCAAAAAAAACTAACAAATTCTTTTATTTTAATTGCTTCTACAGACTTCAACAAAACAACATCAACGAAATAAACTACATCAACTAAAAATGGTAAATATTTTTTTTAAAACTACTAAATAAAAATAGAGACTAAATAAACGAAACTAACAAACTAAGGGGGTCATTATGATAGTGGGCGGATCGCCACTGCCTGTATGGCGGTGGCGATCCACCCGCTATTTTCCACCACCTGCATTCCATTTCCCCCCACCATATTACGATGGCGGGGGGACCCCGGCGGACGCAAAGACCGTCCGCCGGTTTTCCGCCGGTCCGACAGGGGACCGGGCGGAAAAGGGCTTTTACATGGTGGCGGTGTCTGCAAGACACCGCCATCCATATTAAGATGGTGGCGGAAAGGCATGTGGTCTTTGCTTCTGGGGGCCCGTTGCGGGCCCCCAGGGTTTTGGGGGTGTGGGGGGTGCACATGGGGGGTACCTATGGTACCCCCCTGCATTTGCATGCACAAGGTGGCAGGCACCGCGCGGTGCCTGTTAGGTTGTGCATGCAAATGCACAACATGCCTTTTTCACATTGCGGCGGGTGCTGCTGACAGCACCGCCCACCGCAACGTGAACAATGCATCGTAATTTGTATTGCGGGACCACCGCACATATGGCGGGCGGTCCCTTTTTCCGTTGCGATGGCGGGCGGACTTTGTCCGCCCGCCATCGTAATGGACCCCTAAATGTAACACTTCAATAAAAATAAAATGTTCCTTTTTAACCAACAGAAAAAAAAGAAACCAGTGAATAAACTACAAACATCGAAAAAGTATCCAACAAGAAAAGCAAGACAAGATATATGTAAGTATATTTTGAAATGTAATAATTATATGAACATATTTAATCTTCAGTAATTAATAATTAATAAATACATATATATAAATACATTCACAGATATTACAAAGAAAGTGACAGAAGGGGCAAAGTTAATCTCCTCACAAAAAGGAAAACTACTTCTGTGCTACATGGGCTATACTTATACGCAAGAAAAAATAACAGAAAATAAAACCCATTGGAATTGTAGTAAATACTACTCCAATTCTTGCTATGGGAGAGCAACAACAATAGAAACAAATATTATTAATGTTAGGGAACACAACCATCCCCCCAATGTCACAGATATTGAGGTGAGAGATGCTTTAGAAACCATCAAATAAGCAAGCACCAGCTCCCAACAAACCACTACCCAAATATTAAAAAACTTACTAACTAGGGTACCTGAACATGTAACAGGACAATTACCTTCCATACCAACTCTAAAACGCCTAATAGCCAGAACTAAAAGATCTACTGCTCAAACACCACCCACCCCCCAAACTTTTGCAGAAATTGAAATTTTACAAGAATACACAGTCACACACAAAGATGAAAAATTCATTCTTTATGACAATAACAGTCGTGAAAAAAGAATTATCATCTTTGCCACCAACACCAACATTCAATAGTTAAAGCAACGTGAAACATGGATGATGCATGATGGATGGGACATTTAAAGTTTGCTCTAAGCCCTTTTATCAACTCTATACCATCTATGGAGAGTATGAAGAAACTAACATCCCCTTCATATACGCACTACTCCCCAACAAACAAAATACTACCTACATAGAACTCCTTACAATAATAAAACAACAGACAGAAAACTACTTCCCTCAATAAATAATAATAGATTTCGAGCAAGCAATGATTCAGTCAATTTTAAAAATATATCCACATACTGCAATACAAGGTTGCTATTATCATTTCAACCAAAGTATCTGGAGACATCTCTAAAAATCTACCCTAAGTATAGATTATGCCACAAACAGCAACTTTATTAATCAAATCAAAAAACTAAAAGCCCTGGCCTATGTACCAACAAAAGAAGTAGCCAACCACTATAATATACTTATTGAAAGTCCTTCTACCAAGCCAACGAAGCAAAACTAACACCCTTCCTTGACTACTTTGAAGACACCTGGGTAGGAAGACTACATTGGTCAGGGCACGAAGACAACCCAAGTTCCAAACCCCCTGGTGGAACGTCTATCAAGCACCCTAGCACAAAAAGCTAAAACAAATAACGCAGTGGAAGGATGACATAATGCCTTCCAAGCCACAATAGGAAGAGGACAACCAACTTTACACAAACTAATAGAAGCCAACAAAAAAGAACAAAGGGAGCCATTACGATGGCGGTGAAACCGCCACCGGCAGCCTGTCGGTTGTGGTCTCCCAGCCATTGTAAAGCACTTCTCTGCCCGCCAAATTACAATGGCGGGCAGTGTGCTGGTGGACGCAAAGTCTGTAAGCCACGGGGTCCGCCACAGGCAATCGTTACGATTGCGTGGCGGACCCACCCTGCATCAACAATATGGTGGCGGTGCCTAGCAGGCACTGTCCGCCATATTACGATGCTGCCTCCCCACCAGCCGGTGTATGGCGGTGTAACCGCCATTCACAGGCTTGCGGGGATTGCATTTGGGGGCCCGTAGCCGGCCCCCCTCGTGTTGGGGGAGGTGGGTGTGCAATGGGGGGTACCTATGGTACCCCCCTACATTTCCCTGCACTAGGTGGCAGGCACCGTGTGGTGCCTGCCACATAGTGCAGGGAAATGCAAACAGTGCATTTTGGACATTGCGGTCATGTGTGGGACCGCCGCATTACAGGTGGACGGTCCCAAGCCCCGGCACGATGGCGGACGGACGGACGGAGTCCGTCCGCCATCGTAATGACCCACATAGTTATTAAGAACTAAGGCTAGAACAATCCCTCGCTAAAATAGGTCCTAAACTTAGTAAACAAACAAAAACAATGTACGAATACCTACAACACAAAACTAGACTCTATCCAAACACCAAAGGACTAGAATACCTAGACACAATAGCCAAATCTATACTTTAAACATAAGACAATAGCAAACACCATGCAGCATTTAAAAATTACAAAACAATTAAACAACATATTTCTACTCTTTTTTAAATTAATACTTATAAAAATTTTAAACGTACATAAAAATATATGACATATCATTATTAAAATTAAAAAGAAACAAGCAAACCAAATGTTAACAAAAAACATTTCCCATCCAAAATATTAAAAAATTACTTACAGTTGTGTCGCAGTAGATGGTACTCAAAAGCAAACAAATCCATAGTATTTAAAACTACACTCTACTACTCTTCAAAACTACGTCAAACACATCAAGCACTAAACTACCAAAACAACACCACACTACACAAAAAACTAACATTTAACACCCTAACAAGTCTAACTACACTACTACTACCTCCCCCGCCCTAAAATTACCTCAAAAGTAAATTAAATCACACTTACCTTAAGCGACGAAACACGGCTCCCAACCGCGAGGTTCAGTCTTCCAAAATGCCCTAAAAACTAAACAGATAGACAGAAAAGTGAGCAAATAGAAAAAAAATGGCCACGTAATAAAAATGAAAAAAAGACTACCTCCCCATAGACAAGAATGGAGGAATAATAAAAAAATCCGAAAAATTAAATATATATTTTTATACTTTGAAAAAATATATAAAAAAATACAAGAAATTTACAAAAATGTAAAAAATATATTAAGTATTATATTAACAAAAAATATATTTAAGATATATTAAAATATATATTTCTTTGATGTACTTTCAACATATAAAATTACAAGAAAAGTATTGTGAATGTGCAAACAATATAACAATGTTTAAGTAAAAAAATATATAATAGAGAAATATATTCTTTAAAAAATGTGTAAATTATTTAATATATTAAATATTTTTTTTTAAATTATATTTAATATACTACATAAAAACAAAACAAAACAAACTATAACAGTGTAAAATACAAATTATATAATTTTATTACAAAAATAAATTATCTAAAATGTATTAAAAAACATGTAAAAACAAATGTACTAAAATGTTTACTTTTCTTTAAAATAAATGATAAATAAAGATCAAAGTACTGAAAATATACTTATTTTACTACTACATAACTATGCTTGCATAAAAATGTACAATTTTTCAAAACTGTTTAAAAAAACTATATGTATATGTAAATGTACATTACAAATATATGTTAAAATGTTTTATGCTTTATGAGGTATTCTGAATAACATCAACATTTGTTAATTTTGTTTTTCAGTATTTTCAAAAATTGTATACTAAAACTGAATAAAAACAATTTAATTGTGAACAACTAAAATAAATACATTTTTTGTGAATAAAAATGTTAACAATAAAAACTGACAAACGTCTCCTTTTTATTTGTAATTTACATATAAAGTCTAAGAAAATGCTATATAATAAACCATGAAAAATTACTTTTCCAACTCCAAAACCAACTAAACTCAGGGAAAGTGCTGGATAATAAACCATAAAAATTACTACTCCAACTCCAAACCAACTAAACTCAGGGAAAGTGCTGGATAATAAACCATAAAAAATTACTATTCCAACTCCAAAACCAACTAAACCCAGGGAAAGTGCTGGATAATAAACCATGAGAAATTACTATTCCAACCCCAAACCAACTAAACTCAGGGAAAGCGCTGGATAATAAACCATAACAAAATTACTATTCCAACTCCAAACCAACTTAACTCAGGGAAAGTGCTGGATAATAAACTAAAACAAATTACTATTCAAACTCCAAAACAAATAAACTAAAGGAAAGTGCTACATAATGTAAACATTTTAAACATATAAAAAATTTAAAATTCCAAAACTATGAAAAAAACAAATTTAACACAAACAGTTCCAAAAAATAGTTACAAACATTTTTAAAAAACCAAAAAAATAAAAAAAAACTACATATTATAAATTAAAATATTTCAAAAATTAAAAAAATATAAAATTACATTTGGGTTTTCTGTTCTTACAAAAATTAAATTCATTTACATTTTTAATTCTAAATTTCCCTTGATTTTTTATAAAAATTTAATTTCCAAATTTTTCCAAATTAAAAAAATAAAAAAATGTATTCATATTTTAAAATTTGTAAAAACAAATACAAAAAAAATAATATATACATAAAAATATGTCAGAGGGTCGGAGCCATTCCTAACCGCATCGAAATTGGGCTCCAAGTCAGTGATCAAATCCTGTTTGGAGGCAAGAGCCCTAGGGCCTGAAATGATCCTCAACAATCTCTACTTGGCTAATGCAGAAGTTTAGGGATCTTACATTAACCTCCTGTCTAATGCAATCCTGTCAGGTATGGAGATCCCCAATTCCTGGAAACTGGTGGAGATTATCCCTATATTTAAAAAAGGCATCGTAGTGATTGGGGCAACTACAAGCCTATCAGCCTAATAGATGCTGTACACAAATTTATTTTGTAAATAAATACTTGCTCATCTTGTAGCTTGGATAGAGGATCATGAAGTGCCAACTGGATTCCAGGCGGGCTTTAGAAATAAAGAGGGTCATTACGATGGCGGACGGAACAAATTCCGACCGCCATGGTAGCGGTAAATCAGAAACCCCGCCGAACCTATTAGGATCAACCGCCAAATTAATCCGTCCGCGGCGGTAGGAAGCATCAAAAAACCGCCCGTAGAGGGCAGAGAAAGTGAAAACGCAACCGGAGGTAACATAGCGGAAACACATCAACCCGCCGCCAGACACGCGGAGTGACCGCCAATGATATTATGATATCCCTGATGTCACAGCGGTACGTTCCACTGTCTCCGTCCACCGCGGTCGCGAACAGTAATGAATGTGAGATACGTCGGAAGCCCTGCAGCACAACCATCGCTGGGGATGCTCCGCTAAAAAAATGGCGGCCAATGGAAAAAAACAACTATAAGGCCAGCAAATGCACACAAGCAACTAGCCCTGCCCCCAATAACCTGAAACATCCCAATGACACACCCCCATGGCAAATTTAAATATACAAATCACAGGACAACCCACACAGCACACCTGACTGCATTACACCATCTTGACACACCCACATAGCTGAGCATAAAACCAGCCCCTGCCCTGACCACAATCCTTTGCACTACTCCAACCCTCAATGAACCCAACCCTGCAGCACATTGGATAGGCAAAACACCACACATCTCACCAGCACAACAACACACACACACACCACCTACACCACCCTCACAACTGCACCCCAAAACATCAGCACAGCACACACCATGGCACATCACAAAATGCCAAAATTCACTGACACTGAGTTGACAGTAATGGTAGATGAGATAATCAGAGTAGAACCACAACTTTTCGGCAGCATGGTCCAACAGACACCATTATCCACAAGGACAACCATGTGGGCAAGGATAGTGGGCAAGGTCAATGCAGTAGGGAATGTGCCCCGCAAAAAAGAATGAAATCATGAGGCGGTGGCATGACCTGAAGAGTGTTGTCAAGAAGAGGAGGGCCAAGAACCGTGAGCTGGCTGATGCGATTGGTGGAGGCCCTCCCATCCCACCAAAACCATTCACTGCGTGGGAGGAGAAGGTGCTTGCCATACTGCATCCAGAGAGTCTTGAAGGAATACCCGGGGGAGTGGAGGCTGGTAAGTACCAACTAATGTATACCATGAAACTGCCATGTACTGTCTTGCACAACTACAAGCATACATCCCTGAGGCACAAGTACACACATCTGCACCGCAAAAACACACACAGGTAACACTGATTTTACATCCACACCACCTCAAACATCACAAAGGTAGACCGCATCTACTGTGTTGCATGTGTCCAGGCAAACAGCACTACAACTCCCACCAGGCCCCCTTGTCCCACAGCTGAGCAGGATGGAGCACTCCCTCCCACCCAGAAGCATGCCTCAGCCATTGTGTGCTACACCCTCACCTAACAGGTAGGTAGCCATCTTCACAGGGAGGAGTGTTTGGAATAGGGAGGCCAGCACTACAACTCCCACCAGGCCCCCTTGTCCCACAGCTGAGCAGGATGGACTACTCCCCCCACCCACAACCATGTGGCAGTCACTGTGTGCTTCACCCTCACCTAACAGGTAGGTAGCCATCTTCACAGGGAGGAGTGTTTGGAATAGGGAGGCCAGCACCACAACTCCCACAAGGCCCCCTTGTCCCACAGCTGAGCAGGATGGAGCACTCCCTCCCACCCAGAAGCATGCCTCAGCCATTGTGTGCTACACCCTCACCTAACAGGTAGGTAGCCATCTTCACAGGGAGGAGTGTTTGGAATTGGGAGGCCAGCACCCCAACTCCCACCAGGCCCCCTTGTCCCACAGCTGAGCAGAATGGACTACTCCCCCCACCCACAATCATGTGGCAGTCACTGTGTGCTTCACCCTCACCTAACAGGTAGGTAGCCATCTTCACAGGGAGGAGTGTTTGGAATAGGGAGGCCAGCACTACAACTCCCACCAGGCCCCCTTGTCCCACAGCTGAGCAGGATGGACTACTCCCCCACCCACAACCATGTGGCACTCACTGTGTGCTTCACCCTCACCTAACAGGTAGGTAGCCATCTTCACAGGGAGGAGTGTTTGGAATAGGGAGGCCAGCACCACAACTCCCACCAGGCCCCCTTGTCCCACAGCTGAGCAGGATGGACTACTCCCCCACCCACAACCATGTGGCAGTCACTGTGTGCTTCACCCTCACCTAACAGGTAGGTAGCCATCTTCACAGGGAGGAGTGTTTGGAATAGGGAGGCCAGCACCACAACTCCCACCAGGCCCCCTTGTCCCACAGCTGAGCAGGATGGAGCACTCCCTCCCACCCAGGAGCATGCCTCAGCCATTGTGTGCCACACCCTCACCTAACAGGTAGGTAGCCATCTTCACAGGGAGGAGTGTTTGGAATAGGGAGGCCAGCACCACAACTCCCACCAGGCCCCCTTGTCCCACAGCTGAGCAGGATGGACTACTCCCCCCACCCACAACCATGTGGCAGTCACTGTGTGCTTCACCCTCACCTAACAGGTAGGTAGCCATCTTCACAGGGAGGAGTGTTTGGAATAGGGAGGCCAGCACCACAACTCCCACCAGGCCCCCTTGTCCCACAGCTGAGCAGGATGGAGCACTCCCTCCCACCCAGAAGCATGCCTCAGCCATTGTGTGCTACACCCTCACCTAACAGGTAGGTAGCCATCTTCACAGGGAGGAGTGTTTGGAATAGGGAGGCCAGCACTACAACTCCCACCGGGCCCCCTTGTCCCACAGCTGAGCAGGATGGACTACTCCCCCCACCTACAACCATGTGGCAGTCACTGTGTGCTTCACCCTCACCTAACAGGTAGGTAGCCATCTTCACAGGGAGGAGTGTTTGGAATAGGGAGGCCAGCACCACAACTCCCACCAGGCCCCCTTGTCCCACAGCTGAGCAGGATGGACTACTCCCCCACCCACAACCATGTGGCAGTCACTGTGTGCTTCACCCTCACCTAACAGGTAGGTAGCCATCTTCACAGGGAGGAGTGTTTGGAATAGGGAGGCCAGCACCACAACTCCCACCAGGCCCCCTTGTCCCACAGCTGAGCAGGATGGAGCACTCCCTCCCACCCAGAAGCATGCCTCAGCCATTGTGTGCTACACCCTCACCTAACAGGTAGGTAGCCATCTTTCCAGGGAGGTGTCTTTGGAATAGGGAGGCCTGCACTACAACTCCCACCAGGCACACCCTGCCCCATCCCTCAGTATGAAGGAGCACTCCCTCCCACCCAGAACCATGTGGTAGACAGTCCACCCACAAGATGCAAACTGCACAGGTAATCAGCCAGTGCATGCACCCCACCATTCTTCAACAAAAGCATTGAGCTAATGCAAACACAATGCCACACTTCACAACAAAATAGACCCCAATTACATACCATTTGATAGAATGCAGACAGCGATGCGTATGTAACTGTGACAGAAACAGAACTGTGACTCAACTAAACCCATGTGTAAGGAAATCAGGGACCAAATATGCCCTGCACAGAATGACATGTGCAAATTCCATGGCTGCTGAATAACCCTGGGCGTAGTTTGCGTAGTAGCACTTCACGTAGCTACGTGAAGTACATTTTGAACTACACGTAGCTATGCAAATTGCGTAGTGCGTAGCTGTGTGTTTGACTGCACTGTACAATAATTGCCAAAGGCATCTTGCACAGTGTAAGTTAGGATAAAATAAGTATCTCTGTCTTTATATGCTAAAATGCATATAGCATTTCACAAAAGTGAAACCAATAAATTAACAAGCAGTGAGAGAGGTGATGATTTTGGTATCCTCCCTAACCTAGAGAGAGAACCAAGCAGATGCCTTGAAAACAAAAAGCACATCTTTTGAACGATTCAGTGGTGGTCCCATCCTCTTAGGACCACCCCAAGCACAGTTATTGGCAAAAATACAATCCCAACCAAAGGCCCTGCAAAGCATTATGGGACGAGATTAGCAGTGGGCAGTGAATATTATAGCATCCAATATCAAAATAATTCTACAAAGCGCTGCAGTTCCACTAGTCGTTACTAGATGTCCTCACGAGTCAAATGCAAAAGCTTCATGAAAGGGTTTCAATGCTTTTGCATTTGACTCGTGAGGGACATCTAGTAGCGACTAGTGGAACTGCAGCTTGATGTATTAATAATTTCAATGCTTTTGCATTTGACTCGTGAGGGACATCTAGTAACGACTAGTTGAACTGCAGCTCTTTGTAGAATTATTTTGATATTGGACACTATAATATTCACTGCCCACTGCTAATCTCGTCCCATAATGCTTTGCAGGGCCTTTGGTTGGGATTGTATTTTTGCCCATAACTGTGCTTGGGGTGGTCCTAGGAGGAAGGGACCACCACTGAATCGTTCACATGATATGCTTTTTGTGTTCAAGGCATCTGCTTGGTCCTTCCCCTAGGTTAGGGGGGAACCCAAAATCATCACCTCTCTCATTGCTTGATATTTTCATTGTTAAAGTTCACTTTTGTGAATTTGTTATATGCTTTTTAGCATAGAAAATTGCTTTAACAAAGCATTTGTATGTGTTTAATATACTGCTGCTACGCTACGTCGATTAGCACAGTTTTTTACTCTGCTACGTGCAATTTGCGTAGTAACACAAACTTTGCATGCTCCGTGAGCGTAGCAAAGTATTATGCCCAGGGTTACTGCTGAGCATGAAGGACCCTAGTAACAATAAAAAGGCCTGGTCTGTCGAGCAAATAAATACAAGCACAGAACATTACAAAGGTATGCATGAGATAACAATGTGACAATGTCCAGTAAATGTGCATATGTAACATCTGTCGGGAAGAGTAATCATCCTCGATGCATCACATCAAGTTGCATGGCAGCCAGTTGTCAGATGACAACTCATCAGTCCCATACAAAGAGTGTCAAGTTGGCCATGGCATCCAATGACTTGTCACACCATGGAACAAGATGTATGTACCTCCACATCATGTCATGACGAACAACACTGTGCAGACATTCAACTCATGAAATACGTAACTGTGTGTTGCATAACATGTAAATAAGAGACATCAAACACAGCAAGCCATATGGCTGTAAGTCAATGACCATGTACCCTCTGTTCCGCAGGTGACCAACAACTGACTGCAGAGGACAACAACCTCAACCTGCAGAGCCAGTCTCCCCCCCGGAACATGGACACTCGGATGCGGAGTCCCTGGATTCTTTGGATGAGGAGCTCCAAGCCGGCCCATCTGGTGTGCCAGGGCGCAACCGGTCACATGACCCCACTGCCCCCCCACCATCAGCAACAACAACAACACTGACCCCTGCTGGAACGACCTGTGCCGCCACCACCACCACCACCACCACTACCACCTTTGCCTGCAACATTCGCCCAGCCACAGAGGATGCCCAGCCAACACCAACAACTGTGGAGGGCAGGCATGTGGCTAGAGTGGTGAGGCAACAGGCCAGTGACAGCAGGGCAGGTGGGAGGACAAGTGGGACTCCACCAACACCGGACACTGTGACCGAAGCCCTGGCTAACATCACCAGAGTCGTGGGTGCCTATGAACGAACACAGGCACAAATGGGCCAGGCCCACGAAGATGCCCTGGAGCTCCAACGTCTGCTGAGGTCCATGGACAACCGAATGGGACAAATTGTGGACCTCATGGGCCAGTTAGTGGCGGTACTGAGGGATAGGCCAGTGCCACATCACACACCTCCACCTCCCCCCGTTGTCCTGCAGGATGACAGTTCATCATCCACCCCTGCGGGCACGGAGAGGGGTGACTCCTCAGACCCCACTGGCCTAGCAGACAATGCCCCCCTTGCCAAAAGAAGGAGGGGCCGTCCAAAGAAAAACTTGGGACTCACCCATGGCAAAGCACCTGCCAAACGCCAGTCAAGGAGCCAGCCATGATGGCAACACTCTTCACCCTGCCATTGACTTGGAACACTGTCCTTACCCACACTGCCATGGAAATGGCATCCGTCTGTTGGACTGTGTCACCACAGCAATGTGGTGCCTACTTGATTGTCTCATCTACCATCACTGCCAACTCATAGATTCACCATTCACACATATGTAAATATCCACTTCCCTCTCACAGATACCCATTGCAAATAAACTACAAAAACGCAAAAAGGTGGTTGAGTCTGCTCCATGTTTATCACAGTATGTGCAATGTTTACCATGGTTACAATGTCACAGGAGCATGGATCCTCTGTAGGCAAGGGGAGGCAGAAGGGACCTAGCAAAAGACAACAGAACAAAAGTCAATAGTCAGGTGGTGGCATCACAGCCATCACACAACACATGTCCTCACTGTACAACAATATGCACACATAACAATGTGCAACAGTACCAACATAGACATCCTGTAGCAGTTCCTACATACCCTGTATCCAACACATAGGCAGCCAGCACTGAGTCAACAACAGGATGTACTCACAAAGATCACATAGACCTCCACCCAAACAACTACATCAACAGACAATGGACCAGTTGTACATCGTCACCCACCTTCAAGTGAAGTAGCGGTTGATGAGCTGCTGACGCTGGTCGACACCTTCCTCCTCACCACTATCCTCGTCACTGGACATTTGTGGTATCGCAGGGGGGGCCCTGGCTGGTCATCATCGTCCAGGATCATGGGTATCCCTTTCCGTAAGGCCAAGTTGTGCAGCATACAGCATGCTACCACTATCTGACACACCTTTTTCGGTGAGTACATGAGTGCCCCTCCGGTCCGGTCCAGGCAGCGAAATCTCGATTTTAGGAGACCAAAGGTTCGCTCCACCACCCGACGTGTTCTACCATGGGCATTGTTGTAGCGGACGTCAGACGTGTCCTAGGATTGCGTAGTGGGCTCAGCAACCACGGTCTGTTGGGATATGCAGAGTCACCTAGGTGTGAAATAAACATCACGATTCAGTAATACAACTGGGGCAGAGGACAGCATGGCACACACAGCACACAACTTGACTCTGCCTACTCACCCACAATCCATGCCCGCTCCGGAAGTAGATTGGCGATCAGCTGGGGCACAATGCTGTTGTGCAGGATGTATGAATCATGTGCAGAGCCCGGAAACTTGGCACATACATGTGATATGATCATATCAGCCTGGCACACCACCTGCACATTGATGGAATGGGAATGTTTACGATTCCGATAGATGTGTTCCTGTCACGGTCACGCTGCGAGGTCAGAGTAGACAGACAGGTAGTGCAGGCATGCATAGAGCGTCCCTCCCCTGTATGTATGATGCGAGGTGTGAATCGACCAGGCGCCCACTGCACTACATATCCCAGAAACCCTTGGGCAGTATAGGAGGAACCCGGATCAGGAAGCAGAAGGGACTCCGCCTCTATAAAAACTCTCCTCGTCATGGAGGCGGTGCTTGACAATTTGGCCTTTGATGATTTGTTTTCGAGGGCGGAAGGTATTCCCCGCCGGATTCCAGTCTTCTCGAGTATCGTTCTACGCTCGATCTGAGCAAAACCATAAAGACGCCGATCCGTTGGTGCTGCGCTGAGGACTGCTCAGGTATTGTGCATCGGGAGAAAGCGCCGGAGCGCTCCTCCCGACCTGAGACATTTTGAAGAAGCGCTTCATTATTTAAAACCCCCTTCACTGTAGTTTGGTTTCCCTTCACGGAGGTATTTAGCGCCTTTAAATACCCCACGCACTCGCTGTGTTATTGAACAGCGGTTGGGTGCGTCTCCCTTCGGTTCTCACGCTGTGCCTCGAACAGCGTATGGAGGACACACAGTTCTAGAACCCCAAAAGGATCCGGTCTGGATTAACTCTCACGCTAGCACCAGCGTATTCGAGGGTTCATTTACTTTACTGCTGTTCTTGTATTTTGGTTTACTTGCTGGAGGCCGCCGGATCAGGAGGTTGTCTAGAATGTGTACCTGGAAGGGTGGTCTCTCCAGGATTCAAGGAAGTGGTTTGCTCCAAGACAAAGTGTGAGTGTGTATATCAGAGTTATATGTTCTGTTGTGTGTATCGTATCCTAGTACTACCACTCACACCGTTTTCTTTCTCTCATTTGCACACAGTTTAATCTGAGGAAGAGAGACCTATAGACGTCCAGAATCACAGACCAGACCGAGGGGTACATAGAATCAACCAGCAATTGTTTGTTATTTTGTCCACTTCCTTTTCCCCGGAATGCTCCCTCACATAGCGGTTTTCCTTGCCCTGTAGGTGGTTGCGCTCAGGGGAGTAGGGGGGCTCTTCTACACGTCATCGTCCCTGCTGGCGGAGGTACAGGTTAGTGGTGTTACTTATCTTGCACTGCTGACCTGCCCTGACAGTTCCCGTGCCTGTGGTGGAACCAGGCCAACATGTGTGCAGTCAAT